>JARVJO010000186.1:12379314-12389364 GCA_031762555.1 Cynodonichthys magdalenae | reverse complement strand
TTACAAATGACGGTGAATCGTTGCGGAGAACTTTACAACCAGGAGGCGGGATCTGGTTGTCTGAAACCTGACCTCTGATCAAGCACATTATGCGCCCCCCTTGTGATCTCAGGCGCCCCCCCAAGGGGGGCGGGCCCCCCAGGTTGGGAACCACTGTGTTAGAGGATGTTCCAAATGTGCAGACAGTTTGTCAAAGCGCAGTTTTCACTAATTCCCAAAAATCAGGAAATGTGAAGGATCTCAAAAGGAGTTGAGTGACAAACGTCAGCCAGCAAGTCTGGCTTTGAAACATCAACCACAAGGATCAGGCTTCAAAAACATCAAGATTCTGCTCCGATCACTATTATGTCATTAAACTAAAAATTCTGTATCAGTAATTTTGTTAAACAGTGCTGGAACTATTCTGTTTATGATTGCATGGGGTCCTTGAAAAGTTTTGAAATGTCTTATATTTATGTTTCTAAAATTAAGGGTCTTGAAACGTATTGAGTTTATGAATAATGTGTAAGTTAGTCTTGAATACGTTCCTCGAGGGTCTTAAGTTTTGTCAGGCAGGACGGATTCAAGTTCTTTGTCTCCGCAGCGAATTTCCTATAAGTGAGGAGTAGAAAAAAACTTGTGTTGTTAAGGACTTCTATCTGGCTGGATTTGACTGACGCTGCTTTCAACCAATAAAGAGAACCAGAGTCACAGTTTTAGCCAATCAGAGCAGAGCAGGGTGGGTCCTGCAGTCTGTAAGCAGAGAGACGGACTGCAGGAGTAAATAGCGTTTCTCTACTTTTTTCCAAGAGGACACCTCGACCCGCTACCCCAACAGAACCTCCTGACGCCCTATAAAAGGGAAGTAATGTAATAAATTATTAAACATTTAAGAATTAAACGTATGTGTTCGGATGTGAGCAGTCCACTTCAACTGGTGCGATACCTGAACTGATACACCGTTACCCCCAGCTCTCCTCCCCAACCGAGCTCCGACCTGCTCAGAGTTTTGCATCTAAAGTCTAACTTTGTATCAAACGTTAATGTGTTCGGAGGTCACCATTATCTTACAGGCATGTGTAAAGACGTGTAACTTGTTTGCGTGACCAAACTCCATGTCCGAGAGCTCTCCCGCGGGTATGCATTCAGCCTGTTTCTCTCACGGTGAGGTGGGAGGCAGTAGCTGCTTTCTTCTTTTTAACTTTAAAAGATGAATATTTGTAGATCCCAGATTACAGCAAAGATGTGTCTCTGTTTATATTTAATTTTCCTTAAACTCACAAAGTTCTCCTTGTGAATCAGTTTCAGCTGGTTTTAGTTTGTTATAAATATCTATTAATTCTACAAAAGGTTTTAACAATGATAAGGTGTTTTGTCTGTTTGGATGTGCTAAACTTTTATTATATTTAAAACTAAACTGAGAGGTAACTGTACTGTGATAAAGATAATTCATACATTATCAAAAATGAAAAATTAATAGTATTAAATGACTTCATGAATAATGATCCTGTATTCTCTTTGAATTAAATAGTCATTTTAAGGGATAACTCTGTCAAATTGATAAATAATATAAAAAATAATTTATACTTTGCAACAAACTTTCTGTAAACACTTAAATTACTTCATAGTAAACTACAGAAAAGTTATAATAAAACTCACTCATGTTGCAGCTGTGGCTACAATGTAGCTTACCACCATCAGTGGGTGAATGGGTGAATGACTTAAGTGTAAAGTGCTTTGGGGTCTGGAGGGACTTGATAAAGCTCTATATAAGTTCAGGCCATTTACCATTTACCATTGCACTTCTATGAGAGATTGGAGGCAACTCCACGTCGTCTTGACATTTTCCTTTCTCTGTCAGTCCTGACTGCAGAATTTCCTGGATATATATCAAGCTCTTGTGCATCTGTCGAGTATCAATTTTTTTGTCTTGGTTTGTTTGAAAGCCATCATGACCATGGTTGTCTAGCGTTGGCCTATAATAATGGTGGCTAAAAAAGATTGCTCACTTTGACTATAGGAGTTAAATCTGTCTGTTAGCAGAATGAAACATTCAGAAGACCATAAGTTTACCTTTACAACTGATTGACTTTTAAAGTCAGCCATTTCAAGATGGCCACCGTAGTCAGCTGACATGAGAAAAGGCTAAAGTGGTAACAATTCAGATAATTCATATGTGGAGCTAAAAGTTTAAGTGGTGGTGGCTATTCAACACATACTTAGCATTATCAGATTGTGTTACACAACATAATTTTTTCAAGGTTTGACCAACACCATAACTTGTGAACACAATGATTTTTGTATATTAATCTGGCATGAAAGGCTGTGGGTGATATGCATTCCTTCAAGATGTTTTATGTCTTTAATTGATGTAATATATTTAAAAGCTTTCAAAGCATGGGATATTTATGGATGGACTGACATTTTAATTTATTTAATTTTCTTTCCACATTGAATGATTAGAGCAGGAACGGGGCAGCATTAGCTGACATTGACATTAGCTTTAATATATTTCTTAGTTTACGGGTGCACATTTAGAGCAATAAACATTTAGAGGTCCAGTGATTGTGGTGTGGAAAGTTGACTTTTGTGTTCTTTGAAGACACACAACATCTTACCTTAAGAGCACATCTTTCTAGTTTCAGACAGGATGCCTCTGACTTTATTCATGTTTGCATCATATCTCCAGCACTGTAAAACAAAGCTGAAACTTAAAAAAAAAATCTGTTTTTTTCATGCTGCAGGAAATTATTCTATTTGTTACTGTGCAACTTAAGAAAAAGGAAAATGTCACTCAAAAGCAAGAATAGAGATTTTCTTTGAACAGACAAGTTATTGCAGTTTATATTAACTGAGGAATATAAATTCAGTTGAGTTAGACAAATTTTAACTTGTACCTTTTTGTTTATAAATCATAGCTTCAGAATGCTAAACTAATTCTCCATTCTCCTGTTTGTCCATGAAGTAGAACAATATAAAGGGGTTATTTTTTTGCGTGCTAAACATTTTATCTGTCTTTGTTGCTCTGCAGGGAGCCATCGTGGCTGTCACAGGTGACGGTGTGAACGACTCCCCAGCTCTGAAAAAAGCAGACATTGGCGTTGCCATGGGAATCGCTGGGTCTGACGTGTCCAAGCAGGCCGCCGACATGATCCTGCTAGACGACAACTTCGCCTCCATCGTTACTGGAGTGGAAGAAGGTAATACACTTTGCTTTGTTTAAGAATTAAAAGCTCGACTTGTGTTTGGTTACATTGGGATACATTTGTTCTCCCAATTCCTGTTTTTGTCAGGCCGTCTGATCTTTGACAACTTGAAGAAGTCCATCGCCTACACCCTGACCAGCAACATCCCCGAGATCACCCCCTTCCTCCTCTTCATCTGTGCCAGTATTCCTCTGCCTCTGGGAACCGTTACCATCCTTTGTATTGATCTGGGAACTGACATGGTACACATAGACAATTTTCAGCTTTTATTCTTGTGAATGCTGTAGGTTCTACAAAATCCAGATCTGCAAAAGCTGAACACAATTTAAAGATGCATTGTATATTTGTTTTATCATTACATAAGGATTGTTGTGTCCTGCCTTCCAGGTTCCTGCCATCTCCCTGGCTTATGAAGCTGCTGAGAGCGACATAATGAAGAGACAGCCCCGAAACCCCAAAACTGACAAACTGGTGAATGAGAGGCTCATCAGCATCGCGTATGGACAAATTGGTAAATGTAAATGAAAGTAATTTGTAAATGTTCAAAATTTTCTTAATGATCTGACTAAACAAAGCTGGAAGTTTGGAAGCTGACATTTCCTTCTGGACTCCTAAATAGCTGCATGGCCCTGTGATAGCAAGAAGAGCAGTAGGCAACAAAAATAGACCAGAACTGATAGAGAGCTGGAGTGTTTGCATGATGTGTGTCTGAGTAATGATAGACCAGTAATGATAACTACATTGGGCTATTGATTCCCCTTAAATAGATGCCCCCATCTTATCATAAAACAGGGGTCTCCAACCACCAGGCCAAGGACCAGTACTGGTCCATGGATCATTTGGTATCAGGCTCCACGGAAATGAATAAAAGTTGCCTTAAAACTGAATATGAAGATTTTATTAAACATTGGTCTGAAGGATCTTTTTATTGCAAAAAAAATACTTTTTTCGTTTGTGAAAGTGAAACTGTCCCACATTTTTGTTATTGTATATGCTTATACAATGACCTCAGCATTTGATCCACCACACATGAGGAGCATAAGTGGAGCAGCAGGCGGCTGCTTGATGAGCAGTTAGGGAGTGGGTGTCTTGCTCGAAGACATCGCGACACAGGCATGGCAGTGAATGAAACCTGTGACAATCCAGTACAAGTCTGCTGCCCTACAAGTGTACATAAGTCCTGTGTTCAATTCAGTTACATATCCTAGCCAACCTACAAGCTAATTCTAGCAATCCTATAAGCTCAATCTACCAAATTTACCAACTAACTCTAGCAAAAGGACAAGATAAATACAGGGTTCATATTGGTGCTTGAAATCTCTGAAAATTCTTGAATTTTAATAGTTTTTTCTAAGTTTGGAAAGTGCTGGATTTCTGTATAAAGTCCTTGAAAATGGTTAATATTCTAACTGCACTCTTTTGTAATAAAGAGCACACTAATAGTTTGATTAAAAACTCAATATTTTTGTTAAAGGCACAAAAACGCATGCAATAATTTTGTCACAGTGGCTTTGTTCCTTTTCATAATGCCAGCGTGTGATTTTTAGAGATCACCTGATGAAAGGATCAGCTGCTGGACCGAGTATATTTTTTTTAACATAGCTGCTTGATTAGTTGAAAATCTGTTATGAAAGGCAGTGGGTGATAGTCATTGCTTTGGGAACTGAAGTTTTTATTTTTATTTTAATTAATCAAACCCAAATTTAATGTGTAATTTCTCAGGAGATGATTGAAAGTCATAAAGTTTCAACAAAAACATCTTTAATCAAATTTTTTAATTTATTTGACACAGCCCCCCCCCCCCAAAAAAAAAACGCACAAAGCGTCAGTCATTTATTGATCCCTGGTTTCAAATCAGCAAATTAAACCCATTTGCTGATTTATTTATTTTTTTGGTCTGCCAATCAGTCAGGGGTCAGATTTCCTCACTTGGTATCTCAAATCCTGCAGGAATGATCCAGGCACTGGCTGGCTTCTTCACCTACTTTGTGATCTTGGCTGAAAACGGCTTCCTGCCTTCCACCCTTGTTGGCATCCGTGTGAACTGGGACAATAAATACATGAATGATCTTGAGGACAGCTATGGACAGCAGTGGGTCAGTCACATTTATCAGAAGAGACATGAGCAACTTGTATCTTTTTTTTTGTCTTTAAATATCGTGAGGGTTTAAAATCCTGTACATTGTTTTGTTTGCAGACTTACGAGCAGAGAAAGATTGTGGAGTTCACCTGCCACACGGCCTTCTTTGTTAGCATAGTCATCGTGCAGTGGGCCGATCTGATCATCTGTAAGACCAGGAGGAACTCCGTCTTCCAGCAGGGCATGAAGTGAGCAAAACACTCTTGATGTCGCTTCATGTATTTTTATCATTGCTGAAAGGTAAAAAGCAGGTGATAAGGATTTTGCTCGTGTCTGTTCGCAAAATATCTTAAAAAGGATGGATTTTTATGAAAACTTCGAGAAAAATCTGTGAATATATCGATAAATAATTATCTTTTAAAGTTAACTCAATTGAAGATGGCCACCACATCTAACTGGCTATGGTAAACACGAAACACAAATGGCTTTAACTCGGTCAGTTTTACAGTTATTGAGCTAGAATTTGGTGTAGTAGTAGCTGAGAGAGTCAAATCTAATAGACAAACAATAAGAACCAAGTTGCAGACAGTAAAGAGTTGTTTCTAGTTTTATTTATTTAACCCTCTTAATATCTGTATTTTTTTCTTAATCACCGGGGCAATTTCTCCTCAACCTTTTTACAGAAAGCAGGCAGAGGGGTGGTGTACTGCAGCTCAGAGGAAAGGGGGAAGGGGGTTTGCATATTTGACTACAATGTCTACATCTTCATCCCTTCTCTGTGGTTGTTGGTGACACCTAGCTTAAAACCTAAAGACCTATGCATACTCTGTTCAAACCTGCAAAATCCCCTCTCATCGATGTAGTTTTGTGATGAAAATTGCATCATTTTGTTTTGAGCTTTGTCGCCCACCCTTCCCCAGCCAAACCGTTTACCCTCCTCTGCATATGAAATTATAGTGTGATTGGTCAGAAGTTGGTAGGTGTGTTTGTTTATGCTGAAAGGTGCTCGGAACAGCAGTGGCAGCATATTTCAACTACTCTGCTCCCAGAATCACTGTTGTAACAGGAGTGGAGTGTTAACATTACTAATGCCAGTGGTAGGCAACGAGGAGGTGTGGGGGACTGCTGCATTGAAAATGCTAGGCAGAAGCCACTTACCCTGTAGCCGTAATCCCTGCTTCCCATCTGGAAGTAACAGAGCTTTCTTCAGCATGTGGGGGGGAGCAGGGATTTGATAAGGGATGCATGGTTCCATTGGTAGGGCCCTCCTGGTTGAATGGTAAGGGAAACACTGGTTGTGCTTCAGTCGTGACAGACTTGTTGCCAAACAGCAGATAGCGGAGTGTAGACTTGTGCTGTGATGTGTACAGCAGCGGGAGGGGTTTCCCAGGAGTTCTGCGCCATGTGTCTTGTTGAAATGTAGAAAGTGTGTGTGTGTGTGAAAACAGACCTCCCACCACTATGTGACTGTATGTCGACTAGTCGGCTGCAAATGGACAATGCTGGGCCCTTAAAGTCTCTTAAGAATAGAAAAGCATGGCTCTTCATTCCCATCACTATGCTGGGTGGACACCTTTACAAATGTTAGCACACCCACGCTCCTCTTAGCCAGGGATATGGCTCCAGGGGGATTGGTTTTTTCAGCTCTATAACAAAAATTCCGACTGTTACTACGATTTTATGAATCCTGAATGACTCATAAGTGATGGGGCTTAAAGCACTGAATGATCATTCTTGCGCATGCACAGGTCAAGTATCTTATGCCAATATGGTCACGTGTGACCCCCAGTGACATTGTTGAGACTAAATAATCATGTCACAACAGTAGCTTAGTCCTTTTAATCCTCTTGCGAAAACACAATGATTCCAAAGAAACTGAGCGCTATGGCAGTCATCCGATATTTCTAGAACTGTAATTACAGTTGTAACTTTCATTCTATTTTGTCCCTACTGACCACCAGAGGTGGTACTTAAAGCACTAGATGAAGATTACTAACGGAGAACCAAGGAATCACACAAAAAAATACCCAAAAAGGATTGTGAGTGCTGTGATAGGATTCTTTCAAACTGGTGAAAAACACCCAGGTTCACCCTGTAGAACCTAGCAAATTTATTGGGGGATGATCAGGAGGCTGAGACCAGAGTGACCCCATTCATTGTGGCCCATGACACACTAACGCTCCTAGTGGAATGGCACCACACTGTCACAGGTGGTCAGTAGCTCTGTACCCCTGTTCCACTACGTCCACAATCCAGTGCACAAGACGCTGCTTTGAAAGGGCCTGCTCTTAACTGGGCCAGGAAGCTGTCAGTCGAATGTACAAGTCCAGTGCTCAAACAGGACAGAAAGCCTCACTAGTGCCACCTGCATCAAAGCAAACAAGCGGGTGAGGCAGAGAATGGCTCGCTGACAAGCCACCTTAGGGAGGATTTCAGGACTTGTAAATAGACAACGCCTGGAGTTTGCCTAAATTTTTGGTCAAGCCATGGCCAGGAGAAATGCAGTATTTTTAGACAAGCACTAAAGGCCTACATCTGCCAAGGGCTTAAACATAGCAGACCGCAGGGCATCAAGGACCTCATTGCATATTTGGGAGAGGTCCCACAACATGCGCAACGAGGTGTGTGGGAGGGTGCAAACATTGGGCGCCTTTCAGAAACAAGGACACAGTCTTGTTGACGAATAGTCTCTCCAATCACTACCATATGCCAGCAAATGATGGCATCTACATAAACCTTAAGTGGCTGGAGACCGACCTTCGGAAAACAGTTCCTGAAGGAAGGTAAGAATAACAGACACAAGACAGTGCATAGGGTCCTCATGTCAAGTCCGGCATCAGCTGTGTGGAAAGGGTCCTGGCGTTATTCATTTTATGTCCAACCTCACCTCAAATTTTGAGAAGGCAACGCCGGGTTCTATAGTGGCCAAACCCAGAGCCGGAGGCATCCAGGGTTGGGTTGCAGGATCTGACTCTCCATCTGCAACAGGAGGTCCCTCCTGTGGGAAAAGGCATTGAAGAGCTGCAACAGTCTATGCAGCAGTGGAAACCAGGTTCTCCTGAGCCAGAGGGGAACCACTATGAGAACTTGATGCCCCTCCTGAAGGACTCCAAAGGGGGGTGGGCCTACTAGGGGAAGTGGCGGGAAAGCATAAAGAAACATTTCAGATCAATCGTGAGCCAAAGTGTCTTGTCACAAAGACTATGTCTCCCTGGCAATCGGTCACTCCCACGATGCCCCCCATCTCGTGGTGGTGCATCAGTATAAATACCTTCTCTTCAAGGCGACAGAGAACCCAGCGGAACATCCTTTATCATAAATGCATCTTGCCAGTGATCCAATGATGCAAGGCACTGACACCCGCAACCTCCTGCGTCGGTGTACTGCACAAGTCAGATCCAGTTGCAGGCTGTTGATTCACATCTGTAGGGGGCGTAGAGACAACAGACCTACAGGGATCACTGTAAAGGCAGCAGTCAGCTTGCCCAACAGGCAGAGGTAAGCAATGAAGAGGGGTGCATGGACAGACAGGAAGGCGGGTAGCATCTGCAGAATCCCACTGATATGCTGTGGTGACTGCTACGATGGCTGTTTGCCAGGGTTCATTGTGATGCAGAGAAACGTGACCAGTGATCTAATCTGACCAGGAATGGGAGGGCGTCTTCAGAACTGTGGCACATAACCCAGGTATAGTGTTGACACAGCCCACGCATCAGGGACAAGAGTGACTCAGTGTGTGAGTTGAACTGGAGTAAAGTGTCCCACTGCCTGTTCCAAAATGTCATTACCAAATCACCCCAATCGAGACTGTCATAAGCTCTATAGAGCAGGTCATCTGTGACATGACACTGGGGATTAGGACACCTGGTATTTGTCCTCAAAACCACATCTGGATCCACAATGTGGGATACTATGGCAGGTTCAATGGAAGGCATATGCCAAACTTGGGCACATCGTGCATGGCTGCCAGGGCCCTGCCAACTTGAGGTCAGCCGTGAAAATGCCTTAGTAATTGTCCAGCAGTCATGCACCTCCTTTATGTATTTGTCAGAAGGGGAAAATCATAAATGCCAACCTACTGGTAAGATGTCAAAAGAAAGCACTGAAAGCAGCGGGTTGGTTCTGTGAAACATACAGTTGCAGCCAAGCAAGAGCTGTCTTCAAAGCACCCACTATGAACTTGTCTTCCTCTGACCCAGAGCAGGAAGCAGTGTGGTAGCTGGCAATCGACAACCACGAACTATGATCAAACTGCTTCTGAAAATGAGTTCCAGATGCTGCCAGGGATGCAGCATCCACTTCCAAAACTAGGGCCCCTAAACCCATTCTCTGATCTGGGTCAGGGTCACTGGCTGGACCACCACTACCACCCTTTGAGGGCCTCAAGCACTGCCTTGAACTGCTCTAACTCAGAGTTGAGATGGACCACCTTCCCAGACAGTCCATTTAAGCCCCTGGCCTCTTCCTGGTCTTGTTTTTAGGAGAATCCAACGTCTCTGGGGTTGCGGGCTTTACAGGCTGGCTTGCACCTTCAAGGTCAGCCAAATGAGCAGTACACAGGGACATGGGCAGGATGGAACAGTTGAGGCAAGATGCTTCCATTAAAGCCTCCCTCAGATGACCCAGCCCCAAACAAAAGGGACACAAATCATGCCCATCCTCCAACTGGAGAAGGGCCAAACAGACTCTGCAGCACATCCAGCATCTTACTGCTCACAGGACTAGAAGCATTGGGCAGATCCGAAATTGCACTATTAAGACAGAAGGTGATGAGCAAATGGACCA
>JARVJO010000186.1:12283338-12299239 GCA_031762555.1 Cynodonichthys magdalenae | reverse complement strand
CAACTTAGTACATGTTTGATTGCTTTTTGAGATATGTCTATTTTGGAGTTGTAGCCCCCCCTGGAGAAAAATCCACCTGCTGCCACTGAAATAAAGTGAAAGTCCTTGACTAATTTCTCCTTACTTTCAAAAAAATATTTTTGCCACTTCAGTTTTTCACTATTATTTAGTTTTCTCATATACTTGATTTCTGCCCACTTCACCTTTTTTCTAAAATTTGTAAACAAATTCTTCTAAGAGCATGTTTTCACTTTCCTTAGGGGCGACTGTGGCAGAGTGGTTAGGGGAGTCATTCCTCTAATGCGAGAGTTGGCAGTTCGATTCCCTACTACTCTGTCACATGGACTGTTTCGCAGATACCATTGAGGACTGCCAACTGGAAACGGCACACAATGGTTTGTGGGATTGTTTGGGTGCAACCGAAAGAGAAGTTAATGATGACACAGGTTTCCAAACGTTTTTAAAGATTGCATTGTTGCTCATCTTAAAGTGTTTCTATTGAGTAGTGATGGGCCAACTTCTAATTAGAAAAAGGACACACTTGTCAAGAACTTTTATGCTGCTCAAAGGTTGGGATTAGTGCCTAAACTAGCAATCTGAAGATGTAAAATCGAGTTCAGGTTGTACTGTTGTAAAATAATTTCATTATAAATATAATGTATTAATTACTTTTGTAGCTCACAATATCAAATCTATTGCCAGGGAAAATCCAGTATACAGTGATCATATCAATAGCATTATGAGCAGTAGGGCTGAGTGATAAACATATTATCTACATATAATCTTGAGGCAGGCAGATTAATAAGTTATTCAATGCTGAGTATAAAACGTCCTTCTTGGCCACATATCAAATTTGGCATAAATATTAATTCAAAGTATGATTTGTTTTTTAAATGGTGGTAAATGCATTTGTTATTGTGGTCTGTAGTCTTCTGTATGGTGTTTGTTATTGTTAATAAGCAAACTGCACATCATTATATAGAAGCTAGTCCATACCTATATTTGCAATATTATGTGTTCAGACTGATCTGTATTGGGCAAATACAGTATGATAGCCAAGATCCACATCAACATATTAAGTGCTAGATCTATTATTATTATTATTATATTACCAGACCAAGTGGTGACAATCAGCTTTTGTTTTCATTATTTTATATATGCTAATTTATCTTTTGAGTACCTAAAAAACAAGCTTGTTTGATGATGTTTTCATGTATCTGTGAAGAAATACACAGCACAGCAATCTCCACAACCCATTTTCACCATCACTCAGTTCACACACTGGCAACGGATGCCCCCAAACTGGACCATGATGCTTTACGCTATGCAAAGGTATCACCAAAATAGTCCATGTCAAAGTGTATCTGGGCAAGACACTAAGCCCCCACTGCCTGTGATGTGTGTCCCATCAGTGTACGAGTGTGATTTAAAGCACTGATTAGTCTCTATAGAATGATTTATGTAGATTAGCTTTGTAGAGAGATTTAGTAGAGTGCTGTGTGAATGGATAAATGAGGGCACAGATTGTAGTGTGAAGTGCTTTGAGTATCCTGGTTGGATAGAAAGGTGCTATACAAATACAGTCCATTTACCTTTTACCTTAAATGTGCATTCTTTTACTTTGTCAATGCCTGCGCCTACTGCATTTCCTATTACCCCTCGTCTTCCTTTGTACTGTAGCTTTATTCAGATGTTTAATTTCAGCGTTTCAATCGTTTCAAATAAATAAAACTTTATTTATGCATTTCTTACATTGAAACAAGATGGCTCTCTGTTTTTCTACCAATATCTGTAGTTACGTTAAGTTTATACCACTCATTGTGGTCATGAATGTCAGATTATTTTGGCATTTAGGGAGCTTTTAATGATTTATTTGAACTTTTTGTTTTAGGATGATATCATTCTAAAACATAATTCTTCAATGATTTTAAAAAGAAAAATTGAGTTCATTAGTTTGAATTTATTGTTGATTTTCTCCAGTCCTCACATGGTCATTTGTAATCATATCCTACTCTGTATATTTGTTTAAATTTTAGCTTTTAGCAAGTTGCACTGCAATCACAGCCTTTTTGTCTTCATCAACAAACCCCTGGCAGAATTCTGGCTGATATTTGACCTCTCTTCTTCTTCTTGGCAGAATTAGTAGAGTTTGTGTAAATTGGTTGGTTTTCCTGGCACAGAACTGACTTTTAAGCAGAGCCTACACATTTTTAATTGAGTTGAGAGTTGTTGCTTTGGAAAACCCATTCCATAAGCTTAAAATTTGCCTAATTTATCCAATCAGAAACCAGGTCTGATGTGTGTTTAAGATTGTTGACCTGTTGGGCCCAACTGTGTCCAATTTTTAACTGTCTAGCTGATTTAAAAGTAGTCATCCTCCTCCATAATTTCATCTTTTCTGTGCCATGCACCAGTACCACAGCATAATACTATCACCACCATGCTTCACAGTTGCTAGTGTTCTTGAGCTTGAAAGCTTCATCTTGACATGTCTATATATACTTTTGCAATTGTGGTCAAAGAGCTCTATCGTAGTCTCATTAGACCATAAAACATTTCTCAAGAAAATGTTTGGCTTATCCACATGATTAGTTGCAGATATTAGTTGACCTTGAAGCTTCTGGACATTCTGTCTTGGTCAACACCCTCTTGGTCCTTGGTGATGTAGAAGTGGTGTCACTGTGGACTTGTTAGGCTTCAGCTTTGTTTGTTCCTGTGTTGTTCCTGAGCATTAGGACCTATTTCCTTTTATCTAGGATGAAAAGAAAGATTAGTTCGATGATTGCTGTCAAACAAAGGAGTTAGCAATTACTATTGTTGCCTCACAGCAAGGTGGTCCTAGGTTTGATCCGTGGTTCAGACCTGGGGTTCTTTTTTGTGGAGCTTGCGTCTTATCATCATGTTTGCATTGATTTTCTCTAGGTACTCCAGGTTTCCACCCACAGACCAAGAACATATATGTTTAGGCTGTCTTCAAGACCAGGCCTCCATTGCAAAAGGGATCTGTGATCTCATTGGAATTTGCCTATTTAAATAAAAGTCAATAAATAAATGAAAAAAATCTGTTGTGAGGTGGCAAAGAGAAATTCATTTCTACATTCAGTCACTATCGCTTACAAGATCTTAATAGGTCTCAGCTTCATCAAGTTAAAATGAATTCTTGGAATGCCACTTACTAAAACACCTTCCAAAAATAATCGCCCAAGTCAGGTTTTTTTTTCAAGTTTTCCAGGAATGACAAAACAACTTGATCAAAAATGAAGCAAAAGACTTTTATTGAGATACCTGAAAAACTTGGGGGAAAAATGACTCAGGCAATTATTTTAGGAAGGTTTCAATATTTAGGTAGATGTATTTATGCATTTGACTCTTTCTGTATAATTCTGCCCCTATGTGGATTAGAGAAATCCCCCAAACTTTTGCACCCAATTCTTGTGTTTACAAGACATGGTAAGTAAACGGAAATGGAAAATTACATATCTGCATAAACCAGCAAGTAATGGGTGAGGGAGCCTATCTTTAGAAATGCTTGCCGTTGATCCAATATGGTGTTTTTCAAGATGGCAGCCCCCTCACCTGCTAAAGTGTTCATATATGTCTTTTTCCATTTTCATTCTGAAATAAAAGGGTGTCCTGTGACTTTTGACTCAGCCTGCATATTAAAGTTTTTGGTTGTATTCTCATTCCACGCTGGAAAAATACAGTTGAAATTAACTATTAAAAGCCTCTTCATGTCCATGATCGATGTATGTACCCTTCTGACATGAACAGTAAATACTATAACTGACAGTAACTTCTGGTATTTGACACAGTCACCTAGATTTACAGCCTTTCTTCTAAAACAAAGCAAGGAGTACAACCTTAGAAAGATTTCCCATGTCAACAGTCAGCTGTTTAAGGTAGACAAATATTTTTCGTGTTTTCTACTTTTTAAACAATTTATCTGTGATAAAAGGTAAACAAAGGGACCAAAGGTTCCTCCAGGACATCAGCAATATGTTTCCTTTCTCAGCTGCTCTATTGTCAATCATCCACTGATGTCACTGTCACCAGGATAGGGACAATAAAGTTTCTTTGTACAGAGCTGCATGTGACTGAGAGGAAGGGTCTGCGTCCTGAGATTGCATCTGTGAGTGTTCTCACCAGCTCATTCGTAGCTTTTTGTGTATCCCATCACAGCTCGTACACTTGCTTGTGTTTTCTTGGATTCAAGTATGCGCTCTCTGCTTCCTTCTGTGCGTCGCCCAAGAGGACAATAGCCCGGGTCATCTGAACTGACTGAGAGGCTGCAGAACACCCCGATCACATGATGGAGGCTGAAGGCCACGTCTTTGTTACCAGGCCTATTGTTAACGCTAAGGAGACAGTTGTATGCTCGACACACTCGCCCTTACAGCACACATTCATATGACGGCCACCTCGTGACTCCAATCAGGCTCAGTGACAGAGACGATGCCTTCGTCTTCTCAGCTACAACACACACACAGTGCGAGCAGAAAGCTATAATTATAGTGACAGAAACTGGCAGGTGGTATTGTGTGCAGCACACCGCCCCGTATCAACCAGAAACTGAGACAAAACACACTGAAGACTGAAGTCATAGACTGACAGCAGCATAGAGACTGTGGTCACATTTAATAGCTTTGGATTGTTTAACTTTGGACAAGTTTTATGTTAAAGGGATCTCCAACTACTTTCATATGTTTGCCTTAATATGCTGTTATATCTCTATTCTGCTAAAAGAGAGTTTTCATCACACTTAAAGACATTTCATTACTTTTAAAAAATTTTAGATTTTTATAGTTTTCACTTAGGAAAATGCCCTTTTGCCTCACAGTGCAAAAACAAAAAAAATATCCAGATTTTAAGGCAGTTTTTCTTACTTCAGAAATTCAGCCTCTCTAAAATTCGCTTTTCATACCCAGTTGAAAAAATTCCGAATTACTTATTTTTTCCTCAAGAAATTGTCCAATTTTTTAGTTTAAATATTTTATGGTTATGTTCCATTGTAAATAAAAGGTTGTTTCACAAGATTTGCAAATCTCTATACTCTCTTTATTTTCACATGTTAATGCACAAATATTTTTGGAATTTGGATTTGAGTTATGAATAAATGAATACATGTGAACTTTCTTAAACAAAAAGGTTATATTTGTGAGAAATATGTTTCTTTCTTCTGAGAATATATTTTTATACTTTTTTTGATGAAACTAGCATTCCTTGAAAGAATACGCATCACCCACTACCACAGTATGTAAGGCAGTGAATATAATTTAATATACATTTCATTATATTTAAAAAGACAGCATTAAATACTTGTTTGCATTTTACATGTAATTACCTTGAAACAAGGTAAACAGATGTACAAATGTGCAGAATCTCAAGTTCCAGAGAACTTTAATGATCCCAAATGATGGTTCAAACGGAAGAAGGGAATCAGAAGTGGAGAAAAACAAAGTGAGACAAGTGTATTCTTGGAAATTCACCTCTTTTCAAAACTGTAGATCTAATACTCCAATTGTGTGTGTGTGTATTTTTGCTATATGGTGGAAACAATTTTCCAGAAAAAGGCAGCCTTATGGGGACCAAATGTGTAATGACCAATGCTCGGTCCCCACAGGTATGGATGCTAATTTCAAGTAGGGGTTTCAGTTCAGGAACAAGGTGTGAATTGAGTTTAGGTTACTTTTAGGGTCAGGTAGGTACCTGTGAGGTTAATTTTAGGGTAAATGATCTGGGTTAGGCTATAAAATTACCAGAAAATGAATGGAAGTCGATCCACAGAGATATAAAAACAAACCTGTGTGTGTGTGTGTGTGTGTGTGCGCGCGCCTTCTGGGTAGGTTATGAGGACAGAAGGTGAGTACAACAAAGAGAGATGAAAAGTGTAGGGGATAAAAAAATGACAAACTTAAGGGCAACTGAATAAAACATTTACTCATGATAAAATTAAACAAAAATTAGACTAACTTCTGCCCCAAGCAATTCCTTCTCTTCCTTTCAAAAAAAAAAGAGAGCGAGAGAAAAAAGAACATCCCACTTTCTGAATTGATTCCTGGGAGTTGAGTTTTGTCCCCCCCTTTTCACCAGGTTTGTACAAAGAGGAAGCGGAATAGATGAGTGAATAGATGAATAAGGATCACAATGGATGTAAAACGGCGGAGAAAGACATGAGAAGTTTAGCCCTTCACAAAGTGCACAGCTTATGAAACCAGATAGCTCTGAAATGTGAGTGTGTGACCACTCTGTGGCCTCAAGGTAAATGTGTGTGTGTGTGTGTAACTCAAAGTCAAAGGGCAGATTTTGTTTGCAACCACACCTACCCTTCAGGGGAGTGGATCTCTGCACTTTCACATGGACACAAATGACTGTATGGGTGTGTGTGAGGCGCAGCTGTGCCATTCGCTGCTGACAGAGCCAGCAAGGATCCTTGAACTGGAAAGATGAGAACGTCCTCTAGAAGACTTAATAAAAATGTCCCATTGTCCCTCCTGGCCCATCGCACACAAAATATTAAAGGCCTAGCAATTCTTGAAGGATGGGCTTATTGCCCGCCGTCTCTTACTTCCAAAGTTTCAGAACAAAAACTGTAGAATTGACTGATTTTTAGCTATTTTTGTGTTTTGCATGTCAGTTTTTACCTGCATCCCACCAGTAGGTTGAGGTGTACAAGGTTTAAAAGTAGCCAGCAGCTGGCAAAATTTGGCGTAAAAAATTTCCACATTGCTGGATTATCGCCGACTACTTTTGCTGCGGCCAAGTTGTACTGGGAAGTGGGAATTCCACACTTACAAGTCATAAATTTAAATTGGAACGCCCCCCTTCGGTGGGAATTCCCTGTTGGAAAGTGAGAATTCAGAATTCAAGAAGACAGCTTCTCTCCACAAGCAACAGTGAGTAAAACTCTTACATTTACTTTCAACAGTGTTTTTGCATCGCTTATTTCATATTAAAATTTAAATATGACTACATTTTAGTCAATCCTACATATAGTACTTTTCACTGTTTATAAGAGGACTTGTTAAAACACTGTTTCTATGTATGAAATACTATGTAGAGATTATTTATGGCTGTTAGCGGTGTTCAGCCATAGTAATGAGACGAGGAAAGTGATGTTTGAAGTTTAGTCAAAGTTGAACATGAAAATGTCAAAGCTAACATATTAATAATATTTTTGTTAATATTATTATTGATAATTGTAATAAATTTACACAATCAACAATTATTATTAGCTATTTATTTATTGTTAGCTATTTTGCCAACATGTACAGTAATGCTCCCTCCAGTCACTTGCCCGGTCTGGTTATTGCCACTGTTGCTACAGTAAATCACAACGTGACCAAGGTTCACTCTAGCTTTTACATATGTTTTTATATATACATCCATGGGGTTAAAACAATCACAAGTCTTCCAAAGTTATATGTCTATTCGCACCAAAACCAAAACTAGTCCGGAAAGTTAGCACTGTTATGTCCAGTGCTTCTGGCAAGAAAGAACCAACTCTTCAATCTGTTCTCACTGATGAAAATGAAGAGGAAACCTTTCTCATCCTCTTGGCAGAAACTGGAGGCGGACACCTTTCTCTGATTATCCTGGCAATGAAAATGTCTCTCCATCTCTTTTTGTTTTTCCCAGTTTTTGAAGGTAAGACTATTCCCCCGTTTACTTTCCCTTTCTCCAGCCTCCCCGTCAAAACTCATTAGTTAGTGGACAGAGCAGCAATTAGCGCAAAATAGTTTTCAGGAGAAGACGGTAAAGGAGGAGAGCTGGAAAGACGGAGGTAAACAAGAAAGGGAAGGGTTGAAAGAATGTGGTTAGAGAGGCAATAATTAATGAAGCTTCTGTAATTGCTGGGACCTGTTTATGCCAACTTTGGAAAACACACAGACATGCACAACCTTGTATTTCTATCCTTATTAGGTCTGTTCATTGACTTCCATTCATTTCCAGTCATTTGTGTAGCCTAACCCTCACCCTAAACCTAACCCCCCAGTACATAACCAACCCTAACACCACCTCAATTCATGCCTTAGTCCTAAACCTAATCCCTAACACAAAAGTGGAGTTCCACCACACTAGGACCGTCTTTGGCCTCCAAAAGGACTATTGGTCCTAACAAGATTGGTGTTCATTCCAGAAAATATACTAAAAAGGTAACAAAAACCTGGAACACACACAGAACAACAACAGTCTCCTACTGAATTATCCTCACCTTTTCACAGCAATAAAGATCTGAAGTATTAGCCAAAAGTGTTGGCTGGTGACAGAAGGGCTATTTTCTTCACCCATCAGAAGCTCATAACTCTTGGTTGTCAACAAAAATGTTTTTAACTTGTGTTTATGTGTCTCTGGGCAAAATGTCTCATGAACCACTAGATAAATTTTAATGACACTTTGAGAAAGTGATCTTTGGATGCACATTTACAATTGATACCTATTTGGAGTCAATTCAACTTACAATGGCTTCTACAGCTAACAGATGTCAAAATTAAAGTTACATTTGTATCACCCTAATTGGAGGAGGTTGCTCCAGTCAACTCACATTAGAAAACACCCAAATGACCATAATTCAGTCAATTTGATAGCTATTTAGCTAACATGTGTTGAGCGCTAATACATCTAGCAAGATCACATGATACAAGGTTTTACCAAAATGGCTTTATCTCCATCCCTTCTCATCATAAGATGATCTTGGTTTAAATGATAAATGGACTGTATTTATATAGCGCCTTTCTATCCAACCAGGATACTCAAAGTGCTTCACACTACAATCTGTGCCCTCATTTATCCATCACACAGCACTCTACTAGGCCTCTACAAAGCTAACATGTACAAATCATCTATGAGACTAATCAGTGCCAATCACATTCACACACTGATGGGACACACATAAGAGGCATTTGGTGTAAAGTGTCTTGCCCAAGGACACAACAAAGACAGCTGGAATGGGGGATCGAACTGGTGACCTACTGGTTCCAGGACGACTCCCCGAACCACTCTGCCACAGCCACCCCGTTTAAACATCTGGCGTGAAAGGCAGTGGTTCACATGTATTCTTTCAAGGAATGCTGAGCTTTGTACTATGCATTCACAAATCTGATATCTATGGAAGAGTCATGAAGACACATTTAATATGTCCAAAACACTGAGCCCTGAACTCAACATCAGAAGTAGAAGTTCTGATGCTGAGTTCAGTGTTTTGGATGAAGGGGATTTAACCAGTTTGCTTAAGTTTGTTTTAATTATTTTTTTAAGGACAAAATCACAACTTTTAGACATGAGGGAGAAAGGCTCATGCTTTGGGCTTATATGAGTTTCGAAACATTGTTTCTACAAAAGTGACACAGTTCAAATGTTTCAATAGGCTACATCAAGAGGCAAAAGGTGAGGGTTTTAACATGGCCCTCACAGTTCCTATACCTAAATAGGATTAATAATATCAGCCACAAAGCACAAAAAAGCAAATATAAAAAATTACAGGAAGATTAAGCGAAACAAAAAAACGGAACAGAAAGAGGTGATTGCTCATATCGTTAGAGGACACATAGAGCATAAAGGTAGGAAGGAAGGATGAGGAGCAAGAAAGGAGTGAAAAGAGGAAGGAGAGGAGGAGGGAGAGACCTTTGATGGGGGACAAACCAAGGTGGAACTTAGATGATGCTAAATTTGGCAAAAGGAGAAGGCTTGTGTGTGTGTGTACGTCAGGAGACTTGCTGAATCGGCCGTGGTTCCAGTTTCACGCCTCTGAGTTTGACAAAAGCGAAGGAGAAAGGAAGACTGTCCCTAGCCAGTAATGTTTCCTCAGGGCAAACAGATAAAAAGAAGAAGGGAGGCGGAAGGTAAGAAGGGGGACAAAATCAGGGAAGAAAAGGTATATGTACCCTATGCAAAAACACCTTCAGTTTATTGAACACAACACAACCTTTTTCTGGTGTCCTTATCAGCATCTACTGATTACAATTACACATTGTAGCTCTGCGAATTAGCCCTTTAACTGCAAGTTTTTCTATTGATTTCCTACCTTTCAGTCAACCATTAGTATGCAGTCATTACAAGTCTTTGTGAGTTGGATCTTAGCTCCTGTTTGCCCTCAACTCTGGGAAAACTGGGTCCCCACATGAAACTTTTTCTACACCCATATGATCAGAAACTGGCAATGGAAATGTATTATTTAAGGATACTAATGTATATTAAATAAAATACCCTTTAGAATGTGAACAGTAAGAATGCGGATTCTTCTGTCTTGTATTTTTCTGTAAATTTTTTTGCCATCTCTGTATTTCTTATACTTTGTGGTATTCATATTTTAAAATGTTTGGCTCCATTGGTAATAGCTTGCCATAACTGTTGGTTTTTGTAAATTTGATAAGCTTTTGTTGGCTAAAAATGCTTATGTTTTGAGTTTTTTAGCATGTTTTTATACACTTCATACAGGTTTTGTTTTGAAACTTTAGACAAGTCAATAAATAGTTTATATCTTTGTCTTTAGCCATTTAGTTTAAGTTTTAGGCAGGGTTTTACCCATGTTTTTTTTTTCTTATAGGAACTGTGTATTGGAATGTTCAGTTATAAGAGTGGTTGACATGATGATCATGATCATTCTAGGAACTATGCTGTCAAGGGCAATGACAACTGGGTTCTACCAAAGGGGCAGATTGGTCCTAGGTGACAGGTCAGACAAAGAGAAATTAAAAAAACACTTGTATGGACAGAGTAGAACAAGGAGCTTGATGTTCCTTGGCCAGACGTGAGTTACCAGGTCCCCTCCTTAGAGTCAGGCTTTGTGTGGGGACTCAATAGTGAACACCTGGTGGCTGGGTCTCTACCCATGAGGCAACATGGGTTTGCCTTCCTATGGGCCTATCCCCTGTAGGAGGGGTCATACAAGTTGGGTGCAGAATGCTATGGGCAGTAAAGGCACATGGGGGCCTTGGCATTTGTGCTCTGACCCTGGCTTACCAAAGTTGGTAATCCAGGAACGTAGCCAATCTGCTGCAGAAGGTAATGGATGGATAGATGTTTTAAAGGTCCCAGGAAGCTGGACTTTAAGTGTCTTGAAAAGGATTTAGATGTATTTTATGTATGTTGTTCAAATACAGTTCATGTTTATGGTTTTTGCAGCTTTAAACACTGGATCTTAGCAGTTAAAACTTTTGAGCTGTGTACCAAAAGTGTTGCAAACAAGCCATTTTAACTTTCACAAGTTATACAAGTTATACATCAAAACATAGTTGTTTTTTAGGTGGTGGCTGTGGCAGAGTGGTTAGGGGAGTCATTCCTCTAATGCAAGAGTTGGCGGTTTGATATCACTGTATTCTGACTTAAGGTTTTCTCTCAAATACCCTAAAAACGTAAAGTGAAATTTTCACAATTACTAATAAAGCTTTACCAGATGCTCCAACAAGAATGATTTCACAGAACGTGAAGCAAAGCACATAGTCCTACTAAATGAACAGTTTGATTCCTTGATCCAATATTCTTCACCTCTGAGTGAACCCTCACCTTTTAAACCCTATAAAATACCCATCCTGATGACCAGCCAAAACAGAACATCTATTTGCATGGGCATGTATGTTTCCTGTTCATGCTTTTTTACATACACACCTGTGAAAAGCTACCTGACTCTTAATATGCAAAGCACTTGTTGTTTATTTTTTCTGCTATGATCATCCTTACTGTGCGTTGTGCGCAAAGCTTTACTCCTCCTCATTTAAGCCTCAGTGTTCATCTCACTGAGCTAAAAAGACAAGCGTGTGTGTGTCAGCGAGACGGTGTGCACTAATGGACATCTAAATGCTGCTGATGTTACTTTACGTAGTTTAAGAGCCCTCAGGTCCCCTTAGACCAATACTGGGTGAGAAAAAAGTGATGGGGAGTGGGGGGGTGGGGAATGTGACTTTTGCAAATCGCTTTGACAAGGACACCCGCGCCTCAAGCGGCGTCCTCTTTCGCCTCATCGAACACAAACACACACATCGAAACATCCACACCTCAGCAGAATCGTGAGGTGACTGTTGCACTCCGAACAGCTGACTTGGAGGACATTTGTGTGTGCTACTTCCTTTTTTGGTTTGTTTAATTTAGAAGCCCTGTATTCATGTTATTCCTAGCATCTCTAGATGGGCTTACCTCAAAGTCGTTGGCCTTGTTGTAGTGCATGTTGAGCGCTCTGAAGAGTTCGGCATCCCGGCTCACTGTCAGTTCTTCAGCTGTCGTCACCCCCTCGTTGATCGCCTGCCGTGCAAACTTCTCCATCTGGATGTAGTAGAACTCCCTGAAGTTGCTGAACCACTTGATCAGCTGGGAGGTGATGCACCGGTTAAACTGCGGGGAGGGAAACAAACAGACAGGAGTTTATTTTGCAAGATTCAACAGCTTGATGCTCTCAGTTGCATGGACTTGTGCGTGTGTTGTCACTTCTTGCTATACTTCCTTTTTTATCTGTTTGACTCCTTGTGTCTCCTTTCACATCTTTTTTGTGCCTTCCTATGTATCATTGTAGTCTTTGTTAACGTATGCTTTGTTTTTATTTTATTTACATTGTTTTTTTTGGTCTGCTTAAGGTTTCTATTGTCTGTTTGTCTCTTTATGCATACTTTCCTTCTCTCCTTATGCTTCTTTTGTGTCTGCCTTTTTGTCTGTTTATATATTCATACAGTTTTGGCTCATAATTGGTACATTTTGATGCATATTTTTGTGGTGTTCTTATGCTTTTTTCCAACTATCCTTTATTCTGTCTTCCCTGCTTCTTGTCTTCTCTTCCTTTTCTTTAAAATGTTCAACTACTATTGAATGTTCAGCTATTATTAAACTTGTTTTTCAGCACATTTCAGCATAGTTATTCAGCACAGGATTCAGATTTTTTAGTTTGTGCTGATTTAATTCTTGAACCATAAACAGCAGAAACATCTTGTTGTCACATTTTAATTTTTATGATTCTACACTGTTTAATGTAGGTGTACTCATACTTTTACGCATGAACCATAGAAGAAATGTATGATTTGTGGTTTAGACTGCATATTTATACATACTCTCTCTCTCTCTCTCTCTCTCTCTCTCTCTCTCTCTCTCTCTCTTTTTATATATATATATATATTTTAGGGGTGCAACAATACATGTACTGGTATCGAACCGTTCAATACACCCTGTATCAAACAATACAGATTTTTAAAATTTATTTTATCAACTTGTCTTCTGAAGATGCTCTGTGTTGAAGTATCAGTGGATCTGTGTTCGGCTACTCCACCTAGGCTGCACTGTCGAGTGCTGAGCCACTGAGGAAGTTGCTGTTTCAGCAAAATTTAATTTAAAAACCGTACTTTTGAGGTTAAACAAATGTTCAAAATTAATTCCAATAAATTACAAGTTAAGAAGTACATGGAAATTGCTCTTTTTTGTATCGAAAAAATATCGAACCATGAGACTAAAGTATTGAACCGAACCGAATCGTGAATTTTCTGTATCGTTGCACCCCTAATATACTATACATATACTGTATATAGAGATATAGACAGTGGAAGGTGGTACTACCACATCATAGTGATTTATTTTCAGTTGAGCCACACATTTTGCTGCATCTTTATGCATTTTTTTTTTTTTTTTAGCTCGGAGAGAAGTTGCAAATTGAAAATTGTGAAGAAAATGGAAATATAACTGTGGAACAGTAATAACTAGGCTTCAAGGCTTCTGAAATGGCACCTTTAATTATGTTGATGAAAACATGACTGGACTTTATAGGCTGTGACGGATGAATCGGGGTCATCAGAGAACATCCCTTTGGAACAAATTTTAATATTCGAGTAAAACTGCTCAGTATCACATATCATGTCACAACCTGATGTTTGCTTTGCTGCTGATTTGCATGATGGCATATCATCAGATTTGCCTTGAACTGGGCCACTGAATGATGGCTTACATTGATTATGGGGCTGCATCTAAGCAGGAATTTGCTTTTTGTTTTGCTGAGTGAATTTTGCATGCAAATGATGTTCTTGTTTCCTTGTAGGGGGAAAAAGCAACTGGGAGTTCTGATGAAATTTTCTGAATTATTTATATGTAAAAACTCATATGTTAAGTTATAAATTACCATCCGTAGTCAAATTAAGTGAATTTATTGGTATAGTTATCCTAACTTAAGTTCTGACAAGATTTATAAATAGATGATATACATGAGTAAATATAATGGGGATAAAACAATATAATGAATCAGTGAACTTAAGCAACACACATCTGAAACTCTCATTAGCTTCTAAAACACTGCCTATACTTTGAAAGTTTGTACAGCTTTCAAAGCAACACATGTCCCAGATATAAACCTCGCTTTCAGACAAGTTGATATTTAACATTTTTGTACAGTAGGTTCAAAGTTATTAGGGAAATCTAACTGGTTGAAACATTAGACATTATTTGATAATTTACTTCAACTATAAAAACAAGATTTAAAAATCCTGTAGGCTTTTTAATTTTTATCAATTCTAAAAATATATTGTCAAACATATGCCGCGATGTTATTTACGCCACAGAGCAATCTGTGTAAATGACGCTTAACCCGTTACTCTGATATCAGTTCAGTCGAGCTTAATCAATAATTTTGTACAATATCTGATGTTCAAAAATAGAACAGATGCAGAGAAGAGAATGTAGAAATTACTTGGCCTGCAACTGGAACTGTGGATGGAGGACAGCAGAGCTGCTTCATGGAGGACTCACCTCAGATTTAGCCTTTTAGCTTTTGTGTTAGCTTTCGAGCCAATGTATAGTGATATTTGGTGTTTGCTCAAAATCTAATTTACATATTATCATGTTTGATTGTTTCAACCTAACTAATTGTGAATAACATGCATACAAACTTATACAAAATCTACAATTATTGTCACACATTATAGCTTTTAAGCCTTGACTGTGTTTTGAAGGCTCAAATGCAACCCATCATCATTATCCCCAGAATGTTTTGCACCAGTGAAAAATGGCAATGTGCTTAAAAGTCTGTTTATTTTATTTAATGTTTTTTTTTGTACTTCTAGTTTGACTTTAAATTTAATTATCTTATTATTCATATTATTAATTTTTATGTTCATTTTTATGAAAACACTTGTTCAAAACTGTGTGAACAACTGTTCAAAAACACTGTTCAAAAACTGCATTTCTGAATAATATAACACGACCCACTTGGATTTCTTCTCAAAACTTCATTTGTGTTTCTGACTCCAATCAAGTTCATAAAGTACAGCACAGCAGTCAGGACTTAGTGTAAGGCCTTGAGCTCGTATCAGGAAAAACACAACAATCCCTCTCGGCAGCCCAGCTGTCCCAAGCTGATCTAACAGAGAGACTGCAGAACTAAACTTTCCCTCATACCATAATGATTCAACATTATAACCTCTTCAGGCTCTTCCTTGTTCCACCTCTGAAGGTGGTAACTTTTACGTCAGAGATCAGAACGTAACTCATTTTTGTTTAGGCTACTACAGACAGAACACAGGATAACACACAGACAACCCATTCTCTGTCTTAAACTTATGACTGCAATGATCAGAAAGTATAAAAATACAATACTGCATCTAACATTTAGTTAATCATTTACAGAATTTCCTGCACATCGACACAATGGTAATTTTTTTCAGAAAATATTCATGCTTATAATATATTTTAGCTACTGTTTTAATATTTGCCACTGGTGTTTCATAGTTGACAAATGTGTCTTTCTCAGTCGCTTAAGTCATTTCATACAACAGTCATCATAAAAGGCCATGAGAAATGGGGGTGCTGCGGGTGCTAAAGTACCTCCTTATTAGGATCAACACAAGTCAAAAGTATAGTAAGAATAAAAACTAGTGCTGGGCACGTTAACGCGTTATTATCGCGTTAACGCAGCCGACAATTAACGGCGATAATTTTTTTA
>JARVJO010000186.1:12254154-12266871 GCA_031762555.1 Cynodonichthys magdalenae | reverse complement strand
ATCTATCTATCTATCTATCTATCTATCTATCTATCTGTCTGTCTGTCTGTCTGTCTGTCTGTCTGTCTGTCTGTCTATCATTTATTCATTCACCGTTAATTAACCAGGCAAGTCCCATTGAGATCGCAGATCTGTTTTGCAGGGGTGGCCTGGGAGTCTGAAGGCAACCTATTTATTGTTCATAACTTTCTGTCATTTTTGTATCTTTAAACAGGCTGAAATTGTGACTTGTTGGTCTTGTACAGATAACTTTCATATCAGCCCTCGTCATCTAAGGAGACGGCTGGCCCGACTGGAGATCAGCAGGCATTTACAGTGATCTTGACGATAGAATAAACTTTATCGGTCACCAGCCGAGGGGATCGGGCCGTCTCCATGGTTAATCAGCCTCTTGCCGTCTACTCTGGTGCAGCATTGTATTTTTTGGAGCAGCAACCGGCTAAAAGTGAAACTAACTGAAGTATCAATCCTGTAACTTTAGTATCGATACTGTCCAACAGCAAGGTTACTATCATATATTGGAAGTGGATTCTCCATCCTCCAGGACATGGCAAATTGTAAGAAAAAACATGAAGCAACCAGACTTCTGCTCTGTAGCTGAGAATGTGTTGAGTTCCAAGATTTAAATTGCACAAGGTTCCAAATGTTTAGTTTGATCTGCTTACCCCCACTCATTGAGGTAAACGTCAAATGAAACGCAACAGAACCACTCAGACTGTGATCGTTTTGAAAAACATCAAATATGAATCCAATTTAGTACCAGTCGGAAAAGGCCTGAGTCAGATTAGAAAAAATCAAATATGTCATGTTTAGACTGT
This sequence comes from Cynodonichthys magdalenae, assembly GCA_031762555.1. Taxonomy (NCBI): domain Eukaryota; kingdom Metazoa; phylum Chordata; class Actinopteri; order Cyprinodontiformes; family Rivulidae; genus Cynodonichthys; species Cynodonichthys magdalenae. The sequence goes on along the minus strand of JARVJO010000186.1, from coordinate 12,266,053 downwards.
CCTGAAAAAGATTGGATGTGGGTCGCATTTGTCTGCAGTGTGAACGTAGCTAACATCTAAAACCCTAGCATGACAGGCAGTGGGTGATAAGCATTTCTATAATGACTGCTAGGACTTGTATAAGTATATATATTTTTTGCTTTAATGCCAATCACCAGCACATTTTAATTACAGGTTGTAGTTTTCAGGGGCTTTACTGTTCCCAAAGCACGATTGAGCAACATCTCCAGAGTGCTGTGATGCAACAACACTGTTCAGTTAAAAGTGAGTCTAATCCATCATTTATTTTGCAGTGGATTCATCAGGTCATCTGACAACAACACCGTTCCTTTAACATTCATACCAACCTGTCACAACTGCTGTGTTGAGCTCAAATAATACATTGTGATCAGGGTTTTTGCAGCCAGTCGTGTGTTTTTATTTTTAACACAAACAATTGTTGAGCGCACAAACAGGACTTGGAATCAACACGTTATGAGGTAATATGTTGAATAAAGAGCAAATGATACGTTGTTTTTGTGTAACAGCAGAGTCTTGAATAACCAAAACAACTGTTCTTTTTTCTTCCACTCCTCTTCCTCCTCCTCCTTTCCTATGTTCCTATTGGTTGTTGTTCATCCTAATGCATATCTGTCAGAGTGTCTGTGAGTGTTGTGCAGGGCTCGAGATATCAGCAGTAACTTGACCTTGTTACCGTGTGTGTGTGTGTGTGTGAATGGAAGGGGTGGATTGAGAGGCGAGTTAGGGGGGAGGGGTTGGTTGGGGGGGATAAATTCATAAATGAATGGAGGACATCTGCTCAGCTCAATACAAAGGATTAAAGATACACAGACCTGAGTCTGTGTTGTGGGAGAGGGAGAGCCTTTCAGGTGAGCTGTGATCTGTGAAAAAAGCCTCGAGCTGCACTGAAGTGAAGCCATAAACAACAAAAAAATGCCCATCGATATCACAGAACACAGACAAAGTGTGCGTCTTAAACTACAGACAGAAAAAAGTAATCTAAGAAAGAAACTGTGAGGGTTTCTGCAACATTGGTCGTTCTGAGGAATTGTGTGAGAATTAGGCTACGTTCACACTGCAGGCAAGAGTTGGCCCAATCCAGTTGTACTTTTTTTTTTTTACCTATTTGGGACCCATAGCAGATTTTTAATGACAATTTGAAAATGACAGATCCGATTTTTTTTTCAAATACAATCCAGGTCACTTTCACATGTGATATTAAATGAGATGTTTTTCAAAGTCACTGCAGTCTGAACAGTTATGATGCATCTCATTAGACTTTTACACATTGAAGCAGAAGAGTACGGATTGATCCAGATATCAATATTCTTGATATTATCAATACCAACGTCATGCAGTTCAGAGCTCAGTACGCCACACATCTTTAGCTAAAGAAGTCCAGTTGCTTCCTTTTTTTTCATTATTTTTAGACATGCCATGTCGTGAACGACAGAATTTACACCATCGTATGATACTAACGTATGATACCAGCATGTTGGACCGTAAAAATACTAGCGTAATGAGATCGATAGTTGAGTTTGTTTCTACTTTTAGTATATTGAAGAAGTGCAATTCTGTGCCAGAACAAAGATAAATAAAAAATGTGACCACACGCTTGAAAGTCATAAACATTCAGAATTCAGTGAGATGTCAATAAATTTCTTGCATTTTCTCACAGTTTTGTGCCAACTTGTCTCCAGCAGCAGCAGCTTGGTAAGATACCATCTTCAGAGAGAATCTTTGGTGCGGTGGTGTTCAGTGTTTATGTTTGAGTGTATGGACAGAGATTCTTTTATAAATGGAGAACAAATATAGGATTAAAAATGTTCAGAAAGGTGTAGACTGGGATTATTTGATGTGATGCTTCATTTAGATTATAATTTGCAAGACTGAGAATAATTCAGCTATTTTAAATAGAGGTGTACAGGCTAGAAATGTTTCTTTGTCCAATCTAAACAAATTAAAAAGTAGCTTTCTTGAAGGAATGCATATCAACCCCCACCTTGCATGCCAAAGTTTCAAACAATGATGTCATGCATTTTGTACTCAGGGTATGTGTTCTGAATGACTCTCAATTGCAACCATATCAAATTTTAGCTTAAAACAGGCCAAGTTGGAGCCTTTTTTATGTTTGCTGGGGTGAATTAGCTAATGTTTGATGCTGTCTTCAATGATGGATGCTTAATTTTAAAGTTTCATTAAAGTCATTAAAGATATCTTAGACAAACACATGCATTCACAGATGATTGCCCATCTATCAGGGTGGTTGGTAATAAAGAAGAAAATACAGTTTAATAATAAAAACAATACATCAAATTTATAAAAAGCTTTTTTAGGACACTCAAAGAAGCTTGGTGGTGGTAAGCTACATTGTAGCCACAGCTGCCCTGGGGCAGGCTGACAGAGGCGGGGCTGCCATTCACCAACACCACTGGACCCTCTGACCACCATCAGTAGGCAAGGTGGGTGAAGTGTCTTGCCCAAGGACACAACGACTGAGATGTATGGAACAGGGGATCAAATCAGCAATCCACCAGTTACAGGACGACTCCTCCAACCACTTCGCCTTCACACTTTAGAAACTATTATCTATCAAACTGTTATATTTGAACTGACATGATCTCATAAGTTACTTAAAAGTTGCATATAATATTAACAAACAAGATAACTTTATCCTTTGTCAAAATAAAAAAAGGGTGGAATTAATTTGTTTTCTTGTTCATGGTTTTGAAGGGTTGTCCCCGTCTTTGAAATACTAATGTCCTCTTTCAAAGATAAGTTTTTTTTCTTCTGTGACGAATGAATGATAAAAGCGTTTTGTTTGTGAATCGTCTCACCAGGATCAAGAGCCGTGTCAAATATTTCTTGCTTTTAATTAAAGCAACATCTAAATTAGCTTTGAAGACGACACTGTGATCAGCTCCTCGCCGCAGCTGCAAGGAGTCCCTGTTTGTCGGGTTCAAAGTCTTGTTTTTCTTTTCACTTTGTTGTTCAAACGTGCCTGTTTGTGTGAGTCAGAGTCCATATGAAAGGTTAGGAATGAAAAGATAAACAGCTACCTGCAAACACCTGTCCACATGCGCACACCTGTGTGTGTGTTTGTTTTTATGTGTGTGTGTGTGAGCACGCTGAACACAGCTGCCAAGCAACTGAAACTGAAGGACAGCAAATGAAAATGAGTAGGAGTTGTTCCAAAACGGTATCAAGGAGGTGGGAGAGACAACAAGTTAAAACGATAGAGGGAAAATGGTTTCCGTTAATACACTTCCCTTTATGTTTGCCCACAACGCTGATGTGCACACATTTAGAATAAAGCTAACGCTCCTCCACAACGCCCTTTGAAATATGATTAGCTTTGAGCTCCTGCGAACAAGGTCTTACCTCAGACAAAATGAAATATGATTTGCTTTGAGCGTTTATGTACAAAGTCTTTGCGATAAAAGAGAACCTAACAGCACAAGAGTGTCTCAGACAGTGCAAACTGTGTGTGAGAGAGAGTGTGCGTACGTGATGAAGAGGGAACTCACTGCCCCCCCACCACCTTTAAACAACACAACCTGCTGCACACACTTAAAAGAGCTTGAGAGAGCAGCGTGCGACCTGTTTAATCTTCCCCCTCTTGCAAGACCCGGCGCGCCCTTTTCATCTTCCCCCACTAACCGAGGAAACAAGAGGCTCAGAGCAGGAACCAATTAATGCAGATTAATTGATAATAAAGACTTTGTGTCACTTTGCCTCCTGCTGCTGCTGCCTCAACGACGACTCAGTATTTGACTGTATAAAAAATGTGACTCTTGGGGAGCAGAACATTCTGAATATTCAGAGAATATTTGACTTTCTCTCAAGTTAGTGTATAAAAATAGTCGATTTTTTTATTTTTATAGTGTGATGTATTTCTTGTGATGCAGCTGGAATGTGGTGATTACTGTGTTTTTAGGATTTGTTCAATTAATTTTCTTACACAAACATCTATTTAAGTCTATGTAGTACTGCATGTTGTCTCATCAGTCATCTTTTCACATGAAGCTTAAAAAAAAATCTAATTGAACTTAATTTTCACTTTTTTTTTTGCTGAAAAAACTTAAAGAGTTTAAAATTCTTCTAAAAATCATTTCCGGTTTGAGATAGACAAGGTGCCAAAGTTTTTAGAAAATATGGCCTTTTTTAATTAAAAACAAAAAAGGAAAAATATAAAATATTTTAGTTCACAAAAAATCATGCATATTTTTAGAATGTTTTTTGTAAAACTCAGTTTAGTTTAAATTTTGCAAGTTTTGCATTGATTGAAATATGAGTCATTTAAACAATGTAAAGGTTAGGTGTTAGGTTTTTTTAATGAATCGAAATTGTTCAATCTGCTTTTTAAAAGGATAAGAGAGTAACTGAAACAGTACCAAGGTTTAAGATTAGAATATATGCTGTTTGACCAGTGAGACCCAATACTTTTATATCACTCCAGTGTGGGACTAGAGTGCCAAACAAAAGTTTGGAGTAGGGTGAGTGTAGGTGTTGTAATAGGGGTGTTTTTTTTTTTGATGCATCACAATGTGGACATGGACAGTCCTAAAACTATTTAAAAGATGTCAATCAATTATCAATTTTTTGTTAATAATGAAGAGGAACACAATAAGTGGTACGCTGACAGAAGCACATTAACAAGGCCGACGGAGACGTGCAAACAAAATGGCAACTTCTGCATTGAAAGCTGCTGTTTGACTTTTATCTTCTATGAAATTAAAGGGGAAAATGACACTGAGAAAAGGACGCTGTGTGCAAGCTGTGTACATGTTTCCACCTGAAAGAGGAAGAAGAAAAAAAAGGTGGTAGCTGCTGTTGTCCACCAGAAAACCATCAAGTGGCATCAGCTTTCTCCTGGCTTATTACATCTTTTATTGTGAAGGATTAGCATTCAGTGGTTGACTGTGTTATTAAAATTTACACTTTGGAGCCATGATAAAAATTGCAGAAACAAAGAAGAAACAGGACAACGAGATCCATGGCCACATATTGTTACGTCAGCTTTTGTTGTTGTTTTATTTCTCAAAATTTAGTTCGAATAGGAAGTGTTATAATCTGCAGTGCGGTGCAAAATAGTTTTCCTTTTAGGTCTGAGAGATTTTTTTGCTCAGGACTTGGTTTGATGTGTTACTATGAATGCATCAACAGTTGTTTTATAATCACATCACAAATCTCTGAATTGTAATTGAATTATGAGGTGCTTAAAAATTACCAACCCTCGTGATTTAGTTTTTTATAGCCCTTTCAAATTCAAGACACACACACACACACACACACAGTGCTCACATAGAGTTTAAGGTTTGCCGTGATAAGGATACAGTGCTGCCTGAGTAGGGCGATATGTCAGCCATGTCCTGCAGATCCCCACACTCAGACTTGATGAGGGACAGCGACAGGCCCTCTGGCCCATGTTGGCTTGGAGAGGTTTGCCTGTGGTGATGGTGACCCATGTGGCCTCCTCCGAGGGCCGCCATTTTAGTTCTGAGGCTGACGGTTTCACGGGTTATGTCCATGGAGTCAGGGGAGGATCGACTGTGGTCCTTTGGCCCTGGAGGATAGACGGCGCCACCCCCGTGTGACCCCAGCGGGCTTTGAAAGGGGTAACCCATTAGCGGGATAGGGAACGGGTGGCGGAATGACGGAGGGCTGAACCCGAGCGAAGCTGTGAGGGGAGATGGGTGGAGGGAGGGATGGTGAGGAGGGGGAGGTGGAGGAAGAGAGGGGTTCGCGTTTTCTACTCCACTCCCGACACTTTTCCGCACCACCAGTGGGAGGGCCTCTGTTTGATCGTTGGGTGTCGGCACGCCGCTCAGTCTGCTGGTCAGACCGCTGAATGAATCCAGCGGGCTTGGAACAATGACGTCCCCGAAGCAGTGCAGCCTCTGGTTGGTGGAATGGTAGTTAGGCGTGGGACTGCTTTCAGTGTTCAGACCGAGGGCTAAGTTACCGCCACCGAATCGGGACTCTGGGGTGAGAGGGGGCAGTGGGCCAAAAGGTGGAGGACAGGAAGAGGATGAGTTGGAGGAAGAGGAAGGTGCAGCAGGTGTGCTGCTGTGGCAGCCATGATGATGACTGGAGGTCTGTTTGGGCGGCGAGGAGAAACCTTTAACAACTGTGTCAACAACCTGCGACACAGCACAATTCAGCTCCTGCTTTAGAGTTTCAGCCAACTGCCTTCCCCCTCCTCCTGCCTCTCTCCTCTTCATCACCCTCTCCCCATTCCTCTCTTCTTCCTCTCTGCTTTCCACATCCTCCTCCATTTCCCCATTTATCAAGGCCTGTTCACGGAGGAGCGCACGGGCTCGGTCCAGGAACAGCCCAGGGTCCAGATCAGACAGATCATTGTGGTTGTGCCGCCCTCTGTCTCTGTGCCTCTCCTCTAGCCCGTCAGAGCGAATACTGTCCTCTGACAAGTTTCCATCTTCCTCTCTATCGCAACCTCGGTCGGCCTCTCCATTCACACCATTTTCCTCCTCCTCCTCGGTTTCTGAGTCGTAGATCTGGTAAAACTTCTCTTGAAGTTGACGCAGCTGTTTCTGAACAAAGGAGGGAAAAGGCAACATAAGGAGAAACATAGTACAACTTTTGGCCATCTGTAAACACAAATATACTTTAGGCATCTTGTGACTATTGTGAAGGACATTGTTAAATAGCCCATGAGAACTAGGAATTTTTAGTAACAACCGTTTGATGCAATTTTTATCTGGTGGTTGGTCTCCTAAAGAACACCATCACTGTATCCATGTTAGAATCTAAAGAAGGCCATCTTATCAAGGATGTATATTGCCAAAATAATTGTTGAAACAATGCTGTCACAAAAGGCTTGTTAATACCTGCATGTCTTCCAGCTGTAGTTTAAGCTGCCGTCTTTCTTCCTGTCGCTGCTCCTGCCTGGAACAAACCAGCTGGGTGAAGCTGTGTTGCTGCTGAGGCAGACGCTGCTTTCTTTTATTCTCCCTGTAGACCTCGCCAACACTAACCACGCCGCCTCGCGAACCCGACGAGCTCAGCAGGGATGAAGGGCAGTCGCCGCGCCTGCTGGTGGTGTGACTCCCATCGTCTCTTCTGTGGTCATTGCTGCTGTTCTCGTTCTCTCGAATGCTGTCTTGGTTGTGGTCACCACCGTTCGCCCGGACCAGTGGAGAGTGACTCATGCCGCGGATGATGTTCTCCACGCGGGCTCTCTTCGCTTGGAGGTGCTCGTCCGACAGTCTGTCCAAGTCAAAGGAGGACAGGGACATAGGTTGAGAGGGGGCGTGCGAGATGTGGTTTGAGGGAGGTGGTGGCCGTCCAAAGGTAGAGGAGGAAGACTGAGGAGGAAGAGGAGGCCCAGGAGAAAGGCAGTCGGATGGGCTGTCGCGGGATGAGTTGCTGCAGACGTCCTCAGCCTGGATCTCAGAACCTCCGCTAGATAGAGCGCCACTTCCCTGTACCGAAGAACAAGAACACAAATTTTATAAACTGGTAATGAATTAAATCAGTTCAAAAGCTTCTTCAATTAGAAGCAAAACATTTTTCAAATTTACTTTAGGTTCAGATGCTTTTGATTCAATTTGTTAAAGTTCTATTTTACGATATGCTAAAGTTGGCAACTAGTTGACGAACTGCATTCAAAAGGGAGTCGCAGAGGTTATATTGTCACTTGAATTTTGAACATGTTCAAAAATGTGGGCACCTATTTTTTTTTCCTCAAATAGGATTATGGATAAGGTCTTGAACCAATTGCAATGGTGATTTCTGAGGCTAATGTTCAGTTCTAAAACCTGGTTAAAATCTGCCTATCTTCATTTCCAAGATGCTGTCCCAGTGGGTACAAAGCAGGCTAGGTTCTTGTGGGCAACCCAACAATAAGCAGAGATCTTTAAAAATACTCTCACACAACTCTCTGGTCAATTAGTCACAAACACTCACTGAGACTGCAATGAAAAATGTGCCAATTTTCTTGCAATTTTAAGTCACCAACTAGTCTTCAACAGTTGTAGCCCAAAAAATACTACCTTTAGGAACCCCGTGTCCTAAATAACTGATAATCTACACCAGTTTATATTCTGTTTGCCTGGCTAATTAATGAAAATGCTACTTAATGTTGACTAATTTATTGTTACAGGGTTTTCACTGTCTGTATGTGTGTTTGTACCTGGAAGCCTGAATCGTTACCCCCATTCTTCCCCATGCTGTTCTTTAATAACTGGGAGATAATCGTAGCACCAGGAAATGGCATTATCGCATCTTCGTACGAATTGGCCCTTTTCAGCAGCTTTCTCAGGACGTTGGATTTCTCTCCATCCCCGTTGGGCCCCCCGTGGCTGTGACTGATCAACGAGCAGTCTCCCTCCTGGTCGGGACCGTGCGACTGGTTCATGCTGTCCAAAAGGCTCTCCCTGGCGCGGGCGAATATCGCACTACCCACAGTCCTTTTCACCCCGATGTCAACACGCCTGCGCTTGGTCTGTCTGGTTAGGAGGGTCGTGCTGTCATGATCAGGCATCACGCAGGGCAGCTAAACAGGCATGACCAAGGGGCCTCAGAGGTACACTCACAATGAGAGGATTACCTTGTCAATAAAAACAAACACAAAATGATAAATTTGGTTATATTTAATAAATTATGGCTGCAAAACACAAACCTAATGCAAAATTACTTTGTGGTTAACTTGAACGGGAAGTCTATTATCGATCCACATAGCAAAACCAACAGACAGAAGAGCTTTGTATTTCCTTTTTGCCCCAAAGCCATGGGAACCACAACGAGAAGCAAACTGATTTTTTAAATAGTTCAAGGAGATAGTCCCATAGAGAAGTAACACCTGTCTGTAATAACCCAAATAATTTCCCCATTTCCTCTGCATCCCCCTGAGGTCTACCCTTGATTTCTGCATCTTGCAAGAAGCCTCTCTTATCGTCAGAGGTATTCCCTGCTGCTCCGAAGACTAAAATAAAAGTTTAGTATTTTTTTCATTTGACATCTAATGCTGCTTTTTTTTACCTTCCTTTCTTTTAGAAAACAACATATTTTAATGAGTTTCATAGCTTTAAAATTTGTAATTAAAACACATGTCCAAATATTATCACAGAGTGTCACTAGACTGTTTAAACTGGGTCAAATTTTGCTGACATTATTGATCAGATGTTTTCCAGTAAAATCTCCAAGATAAAAGCTTGGTAGTATGAGATAAAAGAAAATATTACAAATGAAAAACATTTATTTTTATCCCCCAACACACAAAACAGATGATTCTACTTGAGAAAGAAACAAGAATAAGAGTCACAAACGAGAGGTTTGTCGTCTGGTTCAGCCTCAACTGCTCTCATTTACACCAGAAACTGAAACTGATCGATTATTTAATTTTAGAAAAAGATGTCAGAATTGACTTTTATTCTAACAGATGTGGATTTTTTTAAACATATGCAAAATAGAAGAGTTAAACTCCTTTTTTAAAATGCAGACATTAAAACTTTTTGCCACTTTGTTTATCTAACACATTTGTGCTTGTAATAGGTTACAATTAATTTCAGTTAATATACAAGAATGTAAATGCCATTTTTTAATTGAAAAAAAAAAGAATAAATAAAAAATAGGAAGAAAAACAAAGGTTTCAGCCCTATTTACTGCAACAGATTTTATCATTTTAATTACCTGAACAAGGTAATTGTTACATTTTTAATTACTTGTGTATATTAGACACACAGACGCTGATAAAATCTCACCTGCAGCTGGAATAAATTGATTCAAATCATTTTAAAATGAGTAAAAACACTGCAGTGGAGCCATATTCTGGTAAAATGTCAGGAAACAAAGTTTAAAAAAAATGCAAAATAGTTTTTAAAATATTACACTTTGCTTTGCATGGAATTTTCTTTTTTGAGAATTAAAAATATTTTTCAAGTTTCTCACTTTTAGCCTTAATATAGAGCTGTATCAGTTGCAGGTGTAATTTATGCAACGATCTATTTCACATTTCCTACATGCAGCAGCTCTTTACAGTAAAAACATCTTAGTGAACTAATTACCAACCCCACATTCTCCAAGCACAGAATGTTAAAGCCAAATTTGTATATCTGCTTAAAGATTGACTTCATTTCCACTTTTTAAAAACCCACAACCATCGTTTAACATAACGTCATGATACAGCTCCTCTGCAGCTAAACTATGTTGACTAATATTTTAAAATGAGTGAAAACATTTTCAGTGGAGCCGCATTCTGGTAAAATGTCAGCGCTCTCTTTAGGAAGCAAAGTTCAAAAACTGTCCTGGTTTTTATTCAGTGGATTGGTGTGTGTTAATGCTCACTGCTACTCACACACACACACACAAACACAAATAAATGGAGGCAGCGTTCTACCATGTCAGTATTTTGCATCTGTTTTGTCTGAGACTTAAGGGTCAAGACAACTAGGGAAATGTTTCACAAATGAAAGTTGTTTCCTGCAACAGTTCAGCAGCAGTTTTTTTTTTAAATTTGGTTTTGGAATTAACAAGAAAATGCAAAGAAAACAAAAAACAGTGCAAATAAACAAAACAATCAAATGAAATAAAACTTCCTCAGCTGGAGGGAAATGTTTAAGCAGGGCACCAGGTTTCATTGATATAAACAAGTGTTCTAAGAAGAACAGGGAAAACAAACAATTGATCCCTGACCTGTATACTCTTACACTGTCTACACACACACACACACACACACACACACACACACACACACACACACACACACACACACTGCTCAATGTTTGCACGACTTTGTGCACAAGTCTGGGTCCAAAAAGCCTGTAAGCTTTTTTCAAACTTGTTTCTTAGCAGGAAAACCTGCTGGGATGATTGATCTATGTTGCACAACTCGCACTCTAAAAGCATCATGTTTTGTTTGAAAGTTTACAGGTGAAACCCCTGAGTCTGATGAAGGCGAGACCTGAAAGCAGATGTGAGAGTGTGTGTGTCCAAACTGAAACTTTAATCTGGATGTAAAGGGCAGGGACTCCTTTCTGAGCAACCTACAGCTCAAATGGGAAGTAGCGCGTTACTTTAAAAGATCAATTTAACATTTCCAAATCAGTGCAATGTTTGCTTTTAGCTTTATGATTTCATGGAATATTCTAACTTTCTACGACAGACTGGATACTTTTTGATTGGACTTTTTAAAAAATTTTCATTTTACTTGTTAAAATAAAAGATTAGAAGTTGAAAACTTCAGTTGGAGAAGTACGTATGACTCAGATCTAGTCCGCGCGGCAGATAAGGATGTTTACCATGTTCCAAACCAACAATTACTCCACCGATAAGGAGTCTGCAGCTACAGGAAGAGCCCACTCACTGTCCGAGGCTTGCGCACATCGTCCACTGTTTGTTCTGGAGATTTTTTTAAGTGGAAAACCACTACATCGGGAGAGAAGCTCTCCACCTGATTAAAAATCTAATTAAGAGAGAGAGAGTGTGTGTGTGGAGGGGGGTTGTTATCCACTTTAAATTATTTGGAATCATTAGAAGAAGCGGCAGCAGCAGGTGCGCAAAACCATCCAAACAAGAGCAGAGTTTTAACTTTTTTTTAATCCATGCGCGATTTGGAGCTTTACTATGATGGATTAAGTCCAAGAACTAGACTCTGAGTTTTAAAGTCTGAGCTAGATTTAAAAATGAACTAATTACAAAAATGTTTTTGTACTTACTTCTTTGGAGCGTTTTCCCCCTCCGAGTCGTTCCCGTCGAAGAAAAAGAGGCAGATCCACACTCGCCTTTCAGATCAATGCCGTAATTTACTACGCAGGAGGAACGTGCGCGAGAGTTCGTGTGTGTGTGTGTGTGTGTGTGTGTGTGTGTGAGAGAGAGAGAGAGAGAGAGAGAGAGAGAGAGAGTGAGAGAGAGGGAGTGTGAGAAATTGTGTGTACAG
>JARVJO010000186.1:12226189-12238906 GCA_031762555.1 Cynodonichthys magdalenae | reverse complement strand
GTCTCTCTTTGAGGAGGCCTTCGGAGACCAGGGCAAAGACAGGTGACCCTGTTTTACCCCTTGGGGTTCCCACTACAACAACTATTGACAAAGTTCTTACACAACAAGTCACATGGATGGGTTGTGGTGGACTCTCAGTTACAACAATATCAATTTTTAGCATAATATCTCTAAAAATGACTGAGTTGTTGTCTTCTTTTGTTGTTATATAAGGTCTGTCGGCTGTGGCGACTGTCTTAAATCGGGTTGACTGTAAAAGTTGCACACTTTTTGGCTGAAGGGTGATAAAGATGTTACAAACCCAAAAGAGAGAGAGAAAAAAAAATCATTTGTATGTGTCTGATTCCCCAAGAACTGTTTGTGAATTTGTTGAAATTTTTGTTTGTAAATAAACTTTTGAGGATATATATATTTTTCATGGATCAAACTAAGTGCGAACATTTCAAAATCCACCTCTGCTCTCTTTCAGGAAATGTTTTCTGTAATTTGACATTACCTGGTTGGTTTTAGTGGAGTCTGTGAAAACACCTCATTTTCAGTTGGACTCACTAAGGGACACAGGATGATTACCATTTTCTGCTTCAGATGCAAATAAGTCCCAGTCCTTTATGATGTTTAACTGCTGGTTAGTGTTTTTGAAGGCACATGTTGTCGGATCAATGTGAATCAGGAAGTGCTTCGATGCCAAAAAGTTTAGCTAATTTGTACTAACAGTTTCTTCCTGTTCTCTTTCCTTTGGCTCCTCCAGCTGAATCTGATTCATTATTGATGTCGGGACAAAGTCCCTAAGGAGCCAATTTTCATTATTAATGCTCAACAATCTCACACTTTCTCTCCAAGGATCTCTTGTCGTTCCCCTCACCCTTCCCACTACTCCTCCTGCCTTCCATCCATCTCAGCCTCCATCTGAGACCGTCTGGAGAAAAGCTAATAACAGGTGTGTCCTCCTCCTTTCTCCGTGTCATCTCCTCCTCCCTCCTTTGCTCCTGCTAGCTTTACGCTTCGTTTCTTCTGGGGTCAGCAGGGTTTTATTTTACGAGGTGCTAAATGTGCGCAGTGTGAGAGTTTGTGTGGAGCGCCTGGTTAAGTCTTTTTCAACTGATTTGCACATAGTCACAGTGTTTACTCATGCCTGTCCACTATTTTTGTCTGCACAGCTGTCCAACATACACATTAGCTCTGAGACCAAGGAGGTAAAACAATAAGTATAGCAGCTGGAGTCTGTCTTGGTCACGGGACTTTGTGATTTACTGTAGCCATAACCAGACCAATCAAGTGTCTAGTAATACTTATTCAACTACATTAAAAGTCTGAGTTATTCTGACTTTGAATTTAGTTTCAATCATTGGTACTTATAAATACTAATATATTCTCTTTATATCATCTTGCTTTTTTTCATTAATTCATGTAAAAAAATTACAAATAATTTGTGACACAAATTCATTTGGACTTGCTGTTATTCTGTTATTAATTGCTTTGTCAGCTGTGAGTTGTTGCCCTGTTTGGATGCCATCTTTGCTCCTCTAAGATGTCACATGTACTAGCAGTGGACAGAATAGGTGGGGCCCATTCTACTGATATTTTGCTTTACACTTAAACCTTAACAATTGTGATGATTTCCACAAATGTCTCTTATAGTTTCACCATTTAAACATGAATAAGTGATGATGCATTCACAGTTACCTCTTGGGTTTGTAAATGTAAATGGTAAAAACAACTTTGTTTTATGTTTGTGCATAACTTATTACAGCAGTTAAAACAAACTGAGCTCTGCAGACTTATTCACGCTTGATTTTTGTTTGCTTTGCAAAATTTACTTGAATTTAAGGAGCATTTACACATTTAAAAAAAACATTATTATTATATCTAAAATTTTCATTTAAGGGTTAAATGGTTATGGTGCAAGAGGATAGGTAAAGAACCCATATGAGTGTAAGCCTATTAAGTGGGCCCATTGCTCTCCCCTATAGGACACTGAGCTTTAATCAAACCTTCGTATTTTGTGGGGATTGAGCAAGTTGTGCTTAGTTAGGACTCCAACTAGTGTACCTAAAGTTTTCCTTGTTAGGGCAATGAGAGCTTTCCCAAACCTAAGACTTAGGTTGTTTATTAGTTCGTATGTCTGTCCACAGTTCTGCAGTTACTGGAACAGCAGCAACTGCCCAGTCCCAGAGTCAGATAGGTTTTTCCACCTACCAGACTGGCATACAGCAACTCACTTCCAGAACTGACTGTTGTACCAGGAAGCAGCGATTTATAAAGATAGTCAAACGGCCAAAAACTCATGAAAGAAGATAAAGCAGGCATTTTGTACTGTGGAATCTGACTGATAAAAACTGTGGAGCTTTAACCAGGTCAGATTTGTGGATAAATAACGTCGGGTGACAAGTCTCTGACTTTCTTTTCCCCATCGTAGACTCCACTTGAAGAAACCCCCCCTGTAGTGACGTTAGACGAAAATGCTAAACCCTCTATTTTAGATTTTCTTTACATTTATTGCAAAACAGTCATTCAGAATTAAAGGGAAATCAAAAAACAGAGTAGTGCATTGTGTGTGTGTGTGTGCGTACCTGTGTGTGATGTGTGAACAGGCAGCACAGTGGCTTTGAGCTGGCACAAGTGTACTCAGGTGCAAGGATGTACGTGTGTGTGGAGATAGTTATTTTAGTCTCAGGTGCATTGAGGAAGGGAGTGTTGGGTGTTGTCTTTTGGCAGGAGTGCTGGTATATCCGTAAGTGCTCCCCTTCCAGAGAGCTGATGAAATTACTGTCCTGAAAAAAGACATTAGCTATCAGGATTTTTTTAAGGAGTTCCAAAAAGTAATCAACTTGACTGACCATGAGTTTGACGCAGAATTTATGAAAGGTTAGTGATTTATTTATAAGTGTTTTCTGGAAGAATCTGCAAGAAGAAGGAGATTTAGTTATCTAGTTCTGGAAGAGGAATTATATTGAGGGTTTTTTTTGTTTTGTTTTAACATGTAAGTCAATTGAGAACGAATTCTCATTTACAATGATGACCTGGTTAAGAGGCAACAGTACAACATGAAACGTCAGAACATGTTAAAACAAGGACACAACACAAACAGCATAGAGTACAGTTAAATATACTGTAATACTATAAATCAGGAAAATAAATTCATAAAAATGAGATAAAAGGAAAACTAAAAGCATGTACAGTGATATTTTACTATCGAATATATAGAAATTTTAACAGGGTAGTGAAATGAATGAATCAAGTTTTAATGTCCTTTGTAGATGGTTCCAGTCATCTGTAACAGAGAACTGAAAAGAGGAGCGACCAAAGGTATGTGCTTTTGATATGAGAAGATTAATGAGGTCACTAGAACATAGACTTCAATTTGGTTTGCAAAGTTGTAAAGTAACTAAGTACAAGTACTTTGTTACTATACTTAAGTAGAATTTTTGGGTACCTGTACTTTACTTGAGTAATTATTTTTGAGCCTATGTTTTACTTTTACACCTTACATTTTTACACAATTATCTCTATTTCCAACTCCTAACGTTTTTAAAAAAGGCAAGAAGTAGAAAGTCGTCACTTTTATTTCATTTTTGCTTGTTGTAAAAATTAAATACCATCCATATAAATTGTGTCTTCTAGATACAATGAATTTAATTGTGGTTGAATGAGAGATATCAACATATAAAATTCTGATACCGTATTAGTTTATACACAAACAAATCATGTCACACTCCAGCAGGACATGCCTGGCAGCATATGCCCCGTCAGGACAAGGCTCCCCTTTTCCCAATCTTCTTGTAGAGAAAATTTGGTCAATAGCATTGAGAGACCAGCTGACCCAATCCATCATTTCCAGCTTTGGAAGATATGCAAGACAGGCTCCGAAAGCAGAGTAAATAAGGGAAGGTTGAAGAGAGAGGGGAAATGCCTTCACCAGGAAAAAACAAACAAAAAAGCACAGAAACATAAAACATACAGTATGAATAAAAATCATGGCAAATGTAAAGTACATTGTGGAAACTGCCTTGAGTTAACTTTAAAATATAATCTATAAGGCAATTAAAATTTTATACAGAGAATTGGAATCACGAATGAATCTGCTATTTTCAAGCACAATTTAAAATTTTACTCAGCCGTCTAACTTGCAAATTCTTGCAAAGTAAAATTTCTTCCTTGAAATTTGCTGGCAACCAAACTGCGCACTTAGTGTGTTTGTCTACATTTAAAGAGCTTATTGTGAAAACACTTTTTTCACTTTTGTATCAACTGTGTTTGTTGCTGTCATATTTAGAGCATACAGCAAGGTTGAGTATGTTCTGCTGTATTCTGACAAAATAAGTGCAAACTGCTCACACCTGCTGGACTGGATACGTGTCTTTGTATCTATATATTATAGTATAATATATATTAAACCTTATTTACCCAGGCAAATCTCAATGAGATCAAATATCTATTTTTTGTTAGGTTAGGTGTTTGAGAGGAAACCAGAGTAGCCAGAGAAAGCCCACAAAACCATGAGGAGAACACTCAGAAAGACCCGTAGTTCAAAACGGAGATCGAACCCTGGACCTTCTTGTTTTGAGACTTCAGTGCTAACCATTAAGTTGTCAAACTCATAACATTAAACCCCTTGCTTTTTAAATAGAATGCTGAAAAGGAATGGAGAATCCAAATGAGCTATAGATGGAGCAGAAAAAAGACACTTTGCAACTCCTGTAATGTTAGGAACATTTCAAAAACCAAGAAAATAGTTATGGCTAGCTGTGGCTAAAAGGCAGGTTCAGGGCAACTTGGCAAACTTAGACATGTCCCCGTTGGTTCATAACTGGATGTTTTGTAATGCTGTACGAAACTGTACAGATAAAGAAGGTAATTATTTGTTGCAAGGATTTCATCATCTTCTCCTTAAGAGATTCTTGTAATAAAATTAAATTCTTGTAGTCTAATTAGCATCCAATCTGCTTTTATATCCTTGTGAACCTCTTAAATGCCACATATTCAACAAATAAAAATTAGGCTTAATTAAAACGATTAAAAACTCCCATCTAATCTGTCAACATACTGTGTTTATAGTTCACGCACCATGAGTGTGTGCGTCTCCTCTTCATGGTTCACAAATCAAGAAGATGACTGTATAATGAGAACGTCCTTAAGATGCACAAACACACCCCCACATAAATACGTCTATATACACAAACAAACATGTCCTTAAGACAGGCAGAGCTTATCAATAGCAGTTAATTAAATTCTTGTATGTATTGATGAAATTCTTTCTGTTTATATTGAGAGTTTGTGTGGTCTCTTGTTTGTTTTCTTTAATGAAAAGATTTCACCTTGCAAGAGTATGGCTTGTAGGAAGAGTTTGTGTGTTCAATGCATGTGTTTTAAAGCCTCAAAGTAAAAACTGATTTGACTAGAGGAAGACATAGTTTGAGTTATGATGAAAATGAAACAGAAGCACATCAATGAGAACATTTTGGCATGCCAAACATTTGACAGCACCAGTGACCCTGCCCCCCAACCTAAAAAGGAATAAGTGGGTAAAGACAATAGACCAGGGCTATTCAACTAAATTGCTCCGATGGCTACAGTTAACACAAGTCAACAGCTCAGGGGCCGAACATCCAGCAATTAAATTTATTATGTAAATAAACCAAGAATTACAAAGATCTGTTACCTTTGAAATATTTGGTTTATTTTGCTGTATTTAATCATGAATACAACATACAGAACCCTATAAAAGTAGTGAAAATTAAACAATATCAAAAACAAAAAAACACATAATGCCTCCTATTTAACACAAATATTATTTTGACATCTCTGAATTGCCAAATTTTTAAACCAATTTTATTTTCACTTTCATAGTTTTATCTTCAACTGCTTGTAAATTTAACTGTCTGGAGTGTGCATAGAAATGGTTTTTACCAGCTTTTAGACAAGATTCTGACATTTCTGTAGATACCAAACATGTCTATGTTTAACTTAAAAGAACTCATAGTAATGAAAGTATAAAACCAGGGGTTTGGGCTTAAGAGATGAATGAACCAGTTGGCGGGCCGAACTTTGATCACCCGCGAGCCGGATGTGACCCGCGGGCCACCAGTTGAATAGCCCTGCACTATATGGATGTATCTAAGTTTCTAGCTTTTCAACAACCAAGATTCATCTTATATTACAGATCTAATTATTATACATTTTCCCAACAGAGCACTTGGCTCTCATACTGCAGGTTTATTTGTGGTTCCTAGAGTTTCTAAAACAAAGCTTTTAGCTATCAGACCCCACTCTTGTGGAAACAACTTCTATGAGGCTGACATCCTATCTACTTTTAAGCCTATACTTAAAATTTTATTTTTAGATAAACCCAATTGTTAGGGTTGACTTGGCTTCCCTGAGTTATTCCTTGGTTCTGCTGCTATAGAGTGAGACTGTTAAAAGACAAACTGACTCCTTGTCCTCACTTTTCTGTTGATTTACATAATCTGATACACATATTTTCATTTGTAATTATGTCCATTTTAACATGTGTTTTTCTTTGTCTTTTTTCATTTGTCAAGATCTCTTTTCTGTTCTCTCAAACCGCCAGTCAAAGCAGATGGATTTTCATCCTGAGTCTGGTTCTGCTGGAGGTTTCTTCCTGTTAAAAGGGAGGTTTTCCTTTCCAGGATGGGAGACTGTGAAGAAGTGAAGTTTCAGTGCAGTCTGCTGTCTTCATTAGATTAATAACTTTTACCAATTGGCTTTTATAAATATGTATGTGAATGTTTTTATACAGTGCTCTGAGATTATCTTTTTTATTGGTGTTATATAAAGAAACTGAATTGAAACTGAAAAATAACTAAACAGTGGCTTAAGACAGAATTACTCAAAAGAAATGGTTCACTTAGTTAAATAGTAAAAGTAGACATGCTTTTAAAGTCTTTCCTTTTCACATTTAAATCATTCAGTTGCAGTCTATTCAAAATAGAACTGCAATGCTATGGCCTGAATTTGTCCTTATTGTAATTGACATGATGCTGAAGCTAAGATCGCACCGCCCACGCGGAAGCAGGCTTTAGGTAAAGCAAACCTCCAACAAACAAACACAGCTGTAATGGTGGTGGTGGTAACACTCACAGCGTTATCTGATACATTTGGTGAGGCATTTTTACCTTACGAACCGTCTTTAGGGCAAAGAAGACAGGCTGGAACATTTTCACGAGTCGTACATCAGGTCTGTGAAATTATTTGCGGGAAATCAAGGTGTAATCGACATTAAGGCCCAGGTCTATCGCAGCCAGAGGAAGAATGTCGAGGGGCGCAAAGTCACGTAAAATATATATATTATTTTAATTTCACGTTAGACTACACAACTAGTTAAATGTTTTGTGAAGATAGGTTCAGTGTTAGCTGGTCATAACAAAGACTAATCCTACATTTAAAGAAAAACGTAAATACAACATATATCTACAAACAAAACACAAAATCAAGCGTTTAAGCATTTTTTATGATTATTTTTTAAACTAATCTCTATGACCGCAACACATCCGCAATGATGAACCCTGACTGTATTGTCCGAGGTAAAGGGGGTTCAGATCCTCCAGGTAAGGGGCGTTTCACTTTGGGACAAAGTGCTATTGCCGATTGGTCAGTGGCTGACAAAAATCACATGATTGACTGACAGGTCGTGTCATGTCAATTCCTCAAGCACTTCTTTCACCCCTTCTTGTTTTGATGCTGTCTTTTTTCATCGAAACAAGGCGTCTCACGCCTCGCTCCACTGCAGCTTCCAGAGCAGTCCATTATACCTTGGTAGATGAGTTTACAAAAAACATTTAATTCACAAATTCTTCAAAAGATGTCACCAACAGAACACTTGTTCATCTAGCCTTACATGTTCAAGCCACAGTCTGACCCAGCAGAGGAGAATGAAGGGGACAAATTTGTAGTTGGTAAGTCCAGACTTTAGTTGGTGTATCTGGCATTTAACGGCTAAAAATGTGAAAAGTGTGAACGTGTTCTTGAGGGTGAAATTTCAAGTTTGGTCTGTGAGTGCTTGCTAAGCGGTCTTCAGCAGGAAAAAGTTTGATAAAAACTTAATATATGTATGTGCTTTTGGTCCAACAACTTAGTGCCTATGTGGGTGTAAATTGGTAAGAATCACCTTTTCACCAATCTTACTAAATCACTTATGTTATCAAATTTTCCACCATGTGAATTAAGTTTTTTATTTTGTTAACTCCTTCACAACTTGTTCTTTGATAAACCTTTGGATTATTGTACATCTTGAAAAATCCAAATAATAGGAAAAATCCCAGTTTTGCACATAAACACACATTGCTTTATTTTGTAAAGCGAGCTGCTGTTTGAGGTCTGCTTTTGACAGGAAAATATATTCATGTGGTCTATTCTCAGGTGCTCATTTAAGGTCAGCAAATCACAAAGAATAGATTTTTGTCGTGACCCTCGTGGGTCTGTATCATTTTTAGTACAACTGCTAACTGCTTCCCTTTTTTTTAAAGTCACATTTGAAACATCAAGGCCAGGTGAACACAAAACAAAATGCTTGTGAAACGTTCTGCTCGTGAATATGGATCATAACCCCTCATTTTACATTTATTCCTCACAAATTAAAACCTCACCTCTGTGTAAAATAATTTAAAGAGACTAGTGGTATCTTTTATTCCTTTTCTTTAAGAATAAAGCAACCACTAATCAAAAGCATCTGTCATTTTTCCATATGTTTACTACTGCTTTTATGCAATAATGTTTTTTGCCAGAACGTGTTTGTGCATCTGTCTGTTAGTAAAATAGCTCATGAACCACTGGACGAGTTTTAGTGTAAATCACAGCATGTACTCATTGCATATATGGTACATCTGCAACTAATTTACTTTTGGAATCATATCAATTAAAGATGGCTGCCACAGCCAGCTGACTTAAGAAAACAAATAAGGCTAAAACTTGATTTGATGTTAATGTTAAAATTGAGTATAGTGAATATTGATCCTCAACACATTTAAGCGCTGACAGATGGCCCCCAAAGTTTTGGAGTGAACTCAGTCTGTTAGCAAAATATCTCACAAAACACTTGACAGATTTCAGTTAAGCTGCCAGGAATTACTCCACAAATTATTAACTTTTGGAGCCAACATAAATCAAAAAGGCAACTGTAACCTAGGCTGACCAGCCATCCCTGACTTCGGGGGGACAGTCCCAAATTTGGATGACCCCGGAAATTACCCAGATTTTAGCGTTTTATTAATGAAAATCAACTACAGCAATATAAAATGATGTAACGGTATAAAAATAATAAAATACTTCCCCTATTACCTTCTACACACATTAAAAAGAAAGTCACTAGTGATATAAAAAAGGCAACAATCTAACAAAAATACAACTATAGCATTGTCAAAATTATTCCAAAAAATGCCTCCCACTGCACACAGACCTGAAGGGTGGAGGGTGGTGGAGCTTAGCCAGGAATGGCTTTAATTGATGACTAACTCCAAATGATGTGGAGACTCTGCACTTTTTACTTTATTTTTCATTTTGTTTGAGAAAAACTAAAGTCAGCAGTGCAAATAAAGTGTAAAAAAATATGTCAAAGATTGGCCCTGAGTTGGTTTGCCATAGGTGGTGCATGAAACAGAATTTTATTTCAAAATGTCTTTAGCACCAAATAAACCAAACCACAACCTGGCCAGTTGTATACTTGACAGATTTGGGCCACATAAACCAAACCACAAGAGATGAGACGAATGGCTCTTCGAAAAGAACCAGATCTTGACAAACCAGTTGTGTCATAAAGCCATTTGATTTTGAACAAGTTACTTCATAGGAAGATATGTCATCCCGTCACATGGGCAGTACCATGTGTTTTGTCAAACAGAACCCTTTCCCTTCTCCCTCTGTTTGTATATAATATTGTCTCTTTTTTTTTCTTCACCTCCTTGCTGGATCATGCCCTTTCATTTCTTTGGGCTCCTGTGTGTGTGTCCCTGGATCATTGATTGTAAGTTTGCTGCCACCCAGCTTTTTGTTTTGTGTTAATAAAGAAATTAGGTAATTTTACTGTTAAGCCTTTTTGTGATGTCTGCCTCCTGGGTCCAAACCACCTTGGACAGTCACAATTACAAGGAGTAAAATAAAAAATACTGTGCAACTCAGTTCTTATTGCCCATTGTAAGATTTGATTTGGTCAGCCCTGTTTGTCGGTTAACAAAACATCTCCTAAACCACTGGATGAATTACAATAAAACTCAGCAAAACGATGCTTCGATGCTTGATGGGTGGTGGGCTTATGCGAGATCTTTAAATGAAGAAACAAAATAGATACATTGCTTATTATATACATGTTTCTTTCTTGTTTCACTGTGTTTCTTTCATCATTTCTCTCCTTTGCTCAACACCATCTGTTCACTTTTAGCAGGAAAAAAGCCTACTTTCCTCCACAGCTTTTTTCTTCACTCTCTTTTAAATGCTTGACATCGGGACCTGGACTTGTGCCCACGGCTCTGGTTTAACAAAATAAGGAACTTGTCTTTAAAAAAAGCAGCCTCTCTGTCTTCAAGAAGCATACAATGTCTTTCTGTACTATAAAAATAATTTTTTTTTTAGATTTCAGATTTAACCAACATTACTCTTCATGCTTCACTAAATTAACAGCCTCCCTCCTGCCTCCATCCAACACCTTCCAAGGTTTCCTGATTTCCCCTCCATTTCCCATCCACCCTGCTCCATCTTGGGGACATATGTCAAGAGGAAGCAAGCATCTGCTCCTTAAGAGGGGTTTTGTGTCCCGTGCTCCACCGTTTTGTGCCAGAAGTCCGTTGATCGCGCGGCGGCAGTATGGCCATGTTGTGCCTGGTGAGAAAGTGGGACACAGACCTGGAGGGAGGCTCTGTTTGAGTTTACTCAGGTGTCAGATTTCTGTTTTCATTCGTACAACAGGAAGATACAAAGATACTTTGGGTTGTGTTCTGTTTTAAGCTATAGAAAACCTAAGATTAAAAAATGTGTAGAAATAGATTTTTGTTTGATCAATATCTTGGGTTTGATTGACATAATACCTGGAAATGTTTTTGCATTATAAAAATGAAGTTTGTTACTTGACTTTTTGAAAGGTTAGTATTTACCCAACATTTTTTTTATTGCTACTAAAATTTTCAGGATTCTTCTTTTTGTTGGTGTGTTTTTTTAATTATCATTTTTATATTTATTTGTTGTTGCTTTGGTTTGGCTCATTTAAATTAGTAACATAGAGGAATATATTATACTTTGACACCCCTCTGTAATGCTCTTAGCTTCTTTATGTATCCAAGAAAATGTAATCTGAGCAAAATTGAAGGCAACTGGAGTTTTAATTTATGTTTTTGATAATTGCCCATATTAAATACAGGCTTTCACATAATTTCCTTTATTTATTTATTTGTCTGTTACCAAAATACCTGATAACCAGATACAAGAAACCTTTTAAAAATAGTCCTTGGAACTGCCCTAAAGTCCCTTTTAGAGTTGATCTTACTCAATATGCCACAGTATTTGCCCTCACAAAACCCCATTCATATAACTCAATTTTATTATTTTTTATTTGGTGTAGTAGTAGTAGCTGAGAGTCACCCCCAAGATGAGCTCTAAATGCTAAAATAGAAAAGTTTTGCTTTAAAACAGTAAAAAGATTAAGTTATGACTTTATTTCAGTTAGATTTCATGTTAGCTTTAAATTAGATTCTCATCTTTAACCCATGGGTCATTAGCAGAACTCTTCACCACTAGGGGGCGCAAAAATAGCAATTGCTTCAATAAAAATGAATTGATTTCTTAAGCTAAAAGTCAAACTTCTATTATTCTTGAGAAACCTCTGAGCTCCACCAACATCTTTGCCTCTTCAAAGTTTAATATACAATACCTGTTGTCATAGTATTTTAGCATAAGGCATGTTCTCAGGGTTGCAAATGGAATTTTTACTTTGGGGTCGTATGGATTGTGTAGAAGGACATCCATTTGAGCCCTTTGCCATACTTGCATTTTTTTTTGTTGTGCAAATGTTGATTCTGCAGCATTCCTTGAATTATTATTATTATTATTTTAAAAATTCTGCTTGTTATTTGCAGAACTAATTTAGCCATTCATAAATTCAAAAATAAATTCATAAATAAAAATGTTCAGTCAATTCAGGAGATGAGTGCTGTGACTTGTAATTTTTGTAACTCCTACTCTTTTCAAATATATAACTTGTATTTACACATATCGTATTTTCCCCATAGAAAGCCATTGACATATTTTTAACACCTTCAAAAATATTATTCTCTTTCAAATCTGCTTCAGATTATTTAATTATTTTAATCTTATGCTAAATTTAGTCTTTTGCTATCCTTTTGATATGTTTTCCTATTGTTTAGTTTTTAGCTAGAATTTTTGCTACTTTTAGATTTTGGCTGGAGTTTTTTAAGTTTTAGCTTCTACCTACAATTTTGCTACATTTAACTTTTTATCTAGACTTTTCTTCTTTTAACTTCCAAATTGCTTTTTGATGAATTTAGCTTCTAGCTAGCCTTTTGCTACTTCTAGTGATTAGCTAAGTTTTTGCTTTTAGCTACCTTTCAGCTATGATTTGTATTTTAGCTACATTTCACTTTAGGTGTTGCAACTTTTATCTTTTAGTAGGTGTTTAGCTTCTTAAGCCCTATTCTGACGGGATAAGTATTATCTAGGGACCCCAGGTAATAAACAAATTACTACCCAACGTCTGCT
>JARVJO010000186.1:12205602-12215969 GCA_031762555.1 Cynodonichthys magdalenae | reverse complement strand
CTTAAGATCCAATAGTGCAAAATGCAAATTCTTGCAATTTTTTGACTGGTCTTAAGATTTTGATCAGGAGTGTATCTGCATGCGTTTGTACTGAAGCCCTACCATAAACATAAGAACATGACCAAGAAGCAACAGAACCAGCAACCCACAACTATTTATGTTTTTAAAACCGTAACTCAAAATTCTGTGTTAACAAATCACCTCCCCGAACTACAGCGATGTGTGTCAATCTGTCAAAGAAAATTAACATTCTGCTAGATGGGGGTGTCGTGCTAACATGACTCATGAATTTACTGGAGTGATATCTAGTGAATGAGGACAAACTTGCGCTTTAGATTTAGCTTCCACTAAGATTAATTGAATATATGCGTTACTGAACTTGTGGACCTAAATAAGTTGATAAGCACTTTAGAAATTGCCGAACTCAATGAGCACTGCGTCCTGAGAATGACCTATTTGAGCAGTGCAGGTAAAATGAACATCCTGCGTATAGAAATAGCTTTGCCAAACTTGTGCTGGCAAACCAGCAATTGGGATAGCCAAATAGTTTTTTAATATCTATGGCCAATGGCTGGCTCTGTTCCTGACTGTAGAGATGCTGTATTTTCTCTGAACTGGGAATGTCTTAAGCTTCCCATAGGACAAGCTGGAATGTGTTACTGGGGAGAGGGCTATCTAGGTTTCTCTTGTTGCCTCCACGACCCAACCGATAAGCAGTAGAAAATGGACAATAAAGGCCTGGTGGATGATTTAAAACAACAAATAAAAGTTTTTTTTCTGATTTTCTTTTTAGATGATAAATTTTTAAAGTCAAGAACTTAAAAGAGTTACAACTGGTAATTGGTTTAGCATTAATCAGTTATCCTGACTGAAAAATAGCAGCTACTTCTCTACTTCGACTTGTTGTTAATTTAACAGTTTGATTTTTCTGTTTTGGTAAAATAATCATTTATCTTTCTAATATTTTTTCTTTATAATTTTTCTTAATATTAGTTTTGGATGCAATGGCTTTCAACCGTGAAAGGCAGGTGATAATGCCTGTTTGTGTGGATGAGTCTTTGTGTTACGTTTAGAAAAATGCCTGATTAACTACTAGACGGATTTCTTTGAAACTTTCAAAGTATTCATTTAAATGTACATCTACAGCTGAAGGTTCTACAGCTAATTTAGCAAAACACAAAATTAAATTTAAATAAATTTAGCAAACACAAAATAGTTAAAACGTAATCCCTTTTACAGATGTTAAGTCAAATTCAGGTGCGGTAGTAACTGAAAACCATCCTCATTAAAACCATCAAGGGCCTGATCTACTAAAGATAAAAAAAAACACAAACTTAATAGACTGGCAATGTTGATCAACTAACCATGTGCACCAAGAATTGCATAAGTCAAATGAGCAAAATAGTAGGTGCTATAATCCATTCAACATATTTGCCTTCATGAATAAGCAAAATATCTGATTATCAAACCATGCAAAACCCTTGGAGGAGGATATGCAACTGTAAAAACATTTAGCACCCATAATGTGATTTATCAAACCTGCAACTGATTGCAGTTGTTTTTGCATCTATATTTTGCACGTTTGCAAGGCAGGTACAAACTGGCACAGTGTTACGAACAAATACCTGTAGTTATTGTGGCAAGAAGGAAGCATTGGTACAATGACAGACAGCGGAGAGAGAATGTTCTGTAAACATGTCAACATATTTGGACTATGGGAAATAAAACTATTAGATACATATCGTATATCCAGCATTTTTGAGCTGCTGGAGGACGTAAAGGCTAATTTGGAGCCAGTTAAAAATATAAGCCAGGCTGTATAAAGGCAGATTTACACTACATGTGTCTTGCTCTGCTGTGGTCCGACCTCCGCAGCAAATATGCAACCATTATAATCAATGAGAGTATTTACACTGGATCCATGACGGCACACGGCAGTGTTAAGCGGACGGTGATCCACCAAAATTAGATTTGATCCTATTTTTTACATCACACCAACAGGAAAAGAAACAAGCACAACATCCGTTTTTTCAGAATAAGTCACCAGTGACCGACTTATTTTGCCAAAATCCCAGCTATATTAATAAATACTGTATATGGATATATTTCTACACAAATGCTGTCAGAATGTATGTTTTTTGCTGGGAAGCAGATGGCAACATGTAGCATAAAGCATATGTGTACACACACGATACGCATAGAATAATTTTTTAGATCGTAAGTTTCAAAAAGACAGCAGCGATACAGTTTCAACATTAGATATCAAAAGCTTTTATATCTATGTTTTCAGCTGTGTTTGGAGTTCGTCTTTCACAGAATTAACTAGTTTTTGCTCCAACTTCCACATTTATCACTGGATTTATTGCGGGATCTCCTTCCCTCACGAACAGCTGCAAACTGCAAACCGCACCGCAGCGGAGCTGCATGTAGTGCAAATCAGCCTTTACCTATGAAAAAAATCCTTGCAACGCTGCATTTTCTTGTATCTGGATCATTTGCCCTCTCCACCAAGACCTCCAACTCCATAGATTTGAAATTCATTTCTCTTTATAGGCCACTCTCCTCTCCCAAACTCTCCATGGTAACAGTAGCACACGCAAAATCTTTATTTTAGTAGGGTGATCAGCACTTGTTATCATTTGCATAGTAATGTTAGTAAATCACCCACACCATGCCCTCTGAACAAACAGGAAGTTTTTTAGTTTGCACAAGAAATAAAGTTTGTTATTTAGGATTTTTTAGGTCAGGCCCATTGTGTTTAAAGATTGAATGGGATCTTAGTTCCAACAAGGGCATGCAAGATGGGAGGTGATAAGTGTTCCTTCAAATAGTGTTAGTTTTATTTATGAAGGTGAATGACATGAGGGTAGAACCATAAACTCCATTCTAAGTCTGGTAGATACAGCGGGGCGCAGTGGCACAAGATCAGTGGCTGAACAAAGACAAAGAAACATGTCAACTATCTTTAATGTCTGTCTTTAATTCCAGTCAGTTCCAGATGTCACCAGTTGTTCTTGCCAGCAAAACACACACAGAGAGTGCTCCACTCAGTCACCTTGCCACAGGCTCTGTCCTCCTACTTCAAGCCGGCGCTGTTTGTGAGTGTGCGGAGTCGCTTCAATCAATGATTAATTATGCGTGTGTGTGTAAGCATAAAAACAAATGTGTATCCCTCTACACTCCCCTGGTGAGTTACCTACATTAAAGTAAAATTAATTCAGTCAGAAACAAGTGCAACACACACAGAGAACAAGAGGCTTAAAGCGTCTTACACAGCTACATTTTTTAATAAGTAAAGGCCTCTTGTGCAATTTAAATCTAACCTGCGTAGAAATGATCATCAATTAAATCCTTGGATTTTTAGAAGTTGAGGTTTTGAAAACAGACCCGTATCCTCACGGATGCAGCTGCAGTCCGGTCCTACACCTGCCTCCGATCTTTGACACAGGAAGTCAAAGTTGTTTTGCCTCATGTCTGACCTGACCAGGAGGGTGTTTTAGGTGAGCAATCAGAACTTCCTTAATCTGTATATTCAAAATGTTTTTTTACACAAATGATTATGTTTTACTAAATTGCAGCTTTTACATTTAATTTAATATCCAATATGCTGTCCAAGGGTATAATTTTTTACATTTTTAGTCCTGAATCACTATGAATGGAAAGCTAGAACAGTTCTCCTCATTATGTGCTGAACTTTATCTGAACTGTCCACAAAGCAGAACAATACTCTATAAAACACTGCCCTGTCTTACCCATGGGTGCCACCAACCTTTCTGCAGGTTTTAAGACAATCATATTTCCTCTACCAAAATCACAACGCTTAACTTTACAACTTACATGTGTAGATTTGTGCACTTTGATTTAAATGCATAATCAAGGTGTGGTGTGCATCCTTCTGTTAAACATCAGGAAAAGTAAATCCATCAACTCCTATTATACAGATGTTCTGTGAGGAAATCGGTAAGTCCATGTGTCCAACAAAGTCCTACAAACTGTCTTTTATACAGAATACAACACCAACAGTTTGGTTTATTATTTTTTTACTTTGTTTTACTGCTTAACAGTTTAAAGATTTTTGACAATGGGCCAAAGACACTTTGACTTTTTTAAACAAAACCCCACTGGCAGCTCACCAGGAGTTTCCTGTGTCATTAGGCATTGACGTACAAGATGCTCAAATGAAACATGGAAAACAGGCACACCTTGTCAGCTGTGTCCTATTTTCTTCTTTTATTTTCCAGCATGGAGGGAGAATAAAATAAGGGGCAGCGGCTTCACATCTTTGTCTGAAACATTAAATGGAAAAATGTGTTTTTTAAAGGAGGTCAAACGATTCTGAACATTTGTATGTGAATATGAAATATTCACATGAATATGAAAACAAACTGTCTACAACTAAAAGTCAAGTTTATACCTCCAAATGGATTCATTTCTTAAGTATTTTCTTTTTTTTATTTTCTTTTGTGTCTTTGTTTGTTTCTGGTCAAAAATCAGCACTTTAATATATACTGTACAATTATACTGTAAATCCATAACATAATGCATAGATCTTTTTAAATTTTTTTAACGTGTGTTTTCATTGAGCAGATTTACTTCTGTATGGATTTTAAAGCTTTTATGTTTTTAAACAGAATGTAACTGCAGCCTTGGCAGGGCACTCTTTCTCATCTCTGGATTGTTTCACATTAGTTGTCTCTTGTTATAGATTATGATTTGTGTCATCAACTTCTGACACTTCCTTCTCTATTACCTCTTTTTGTTAGGTTTCAGGCCTCCCATCAACATCATGGTCCAAGATTTGATCAAGGCCCTTGGTAATAGTACTGTACATATAGTAGTGTTTGGTCATTGTGCTGCCACAGAATGAAATGTAAAACAAGCCCTGTGAATAATCTGAGAGAACTTACAGGAGTGTTTCCTGCAAAGTAAATATTCTGTCAGGAAATGATCCTCATGGGGAAAAGTTGTTAGCGAATGAATATACTATGTTACAAGATTTCCAGTTTAGAGTTAGATTCTGATAAAGAAAGTCATAATTACCCATTAACAAGATCTCCCCCTATGCATGTTGATTATTTTACCTGCAAAAGGATGGCATCCCATTAAGTGGAGGTGCACAAAGTCCAAAAGTCGCCCACAGTCGGCAAAATTTGCTGTAAAAATCTCCATTTTGCTACTTTTTTTCTGGCTACTGTTGCTGCAGCCCAGTTGTACTGGAAATTAGATGTTTCCTACATACAAGTCATATTTT
Source organism: Cynodonichthys magdalenae (assembly GCA_031762555.1). Taxonomy (NCBI): domain Eukaryota; kingdom Metazoa; phylum Chordata; class Actinopteri; order Cyprinodontiformes; family Rivulidae; genus Cynodonichthys; species Cynodonichthys magdalenae. The sequence goes on along the minus strand of JARVJO010000186.1, from coordinate 12,210,718 downwards.
AAACTGGAAACCAAGCCAGTGGGAATTCCCTGTTGGAAAGTGGGAGAGTTCAGAATTCAAGACTTACCACAACTCAACAGTGAGTAGAACTCTGACATTTACTTTTAATAGTATTTTAGTATTATTTATGTCACATTTAGTCAGTTGTCCATGTACTTGTCAGTGTTTATAGGTCGATGCATTAAAACACTGTTTCAATTAAATTGCAGATTAAATGCTTTTGCAAGATAGAAAATGCTGACCCCCCCCCCGGGTAGAGAGGCTGAACGGGGTGGGGCTTAGGCACCTTAAAGACAGTAAAGACATTAACTATTCCAGCTGCTTTAAGACTAACCTCAGAAAATGGGAGAAAGGTAAAAAAAAGGAGGAATGCAGACCAAAGCATTGTACTTCCACTTTATAAAAACCCCAACTGAATGATTTAAATATGTAAAGGAAAGACTAAAAGCATGACATGTCCACTTGAAATTAACATGACTGTCATGTAATTTATTGTATAGAGAAGGAAACATGAACTCTTCGAATGCAGCTTGTCGAACTTAGCTTTATTTTTAACTTAATGTGTCTCGATGTGCAGCGCATGCTCACCAATACAATGTTCTATGGAAGCCCATTTGTGACACCTCACCACAATGATGTGAAACACATTTTGCCCACGTAGATTTGAAACACAAACTTAAACTTGCTAAAGTAGTATTTTTTTTATATAAAACAATAATAAATATTAAATTAATAATAAATTTACAAAAATTTCCTTCAGAAAATGATTCTCATGTGGAAATATTTTGCTTGGGAAATCCTTACAATGTCAATTTGATAATAGGAACAAGCTTTTTTTAAAAAATACTTCCAAAACTTCCAAGATTGATTGACTGAAGAGCAATAGGAGGGTCATTATCACTTGCATGAAAAAATGTATTTCAGTTAGTTTATATTTATTGCAGTGTTTGAGACTTCTTTTGGTTTGATTGATCAAAAAAATGGCCATTACGATTTAAAGTCTCAGTAAAACAAAGCAGTAAAACGAAAAAAAAAAATCTTTCAACCCCTTGCTAAGATGTAACATATAACTTGATGTTCATCGGTGCATCTGCATCTGGCCCCAGGTGTTTTGAAGAGCTTCATAGATTATGTTTTTCTTTATAAATTATCTATTGTTGTTAAAACATATAAAATTCAATTTAAAAAACACTTGATTAATTTTCAAATGCTTGTAGTTCCAAAAAATGTTTGTATTTTTCTAAATATTTTTATTCTTCTGCTCATTATGTGTCGGGTTTGCTCAATGTCGAGGAGACGAGTCATGTAGCTCGCCTCTCTTTAGTGTCTGCACTGCTTCTCAAAAGAGGAGAATCGTTCTGGTTGCTGCTAAAACTCAGCAGGTCAATGTGAATAACCCTTAAGCTTCACAGTCACCTTGTATCTTTGTGCGGTTGGCCTCTCTGTGTGATGTCTGTCCTAATTGCTGTGTGTATTGCACAGATAGATTAAAAAACTGGTTCTCTTTATCCCATTTCCTGTGGAAACTCAATGTTGGTCTTTAAAGGTAAAGCTAACGTGACTTTACATTGTTTATTAATTTGTCACTCTGCTCTGAATGCTCAGGCAAAAATAGTTGGATTTAAAAATTTAAAAATAAACATTCTGGATTGTAGTTTGAATTAATAAATGTCAACCTTAAGGTCAATTGAAAAAGAGAAAGAAATTAAGTTGGTCCTGAGAACTTTGAGGCAGAATAATTGAAGCATGGAAAGTTTTTGGTCTGTCTCAGTGGGTGTTCTTGTCAAAACGGATTGTTTGAAGATTCTCAGAAATAATGTTTGGAATTTTATGTGACACTAAAACAAAGCAATATTAGCAAGCAGATGAAAGATATGTTTTTATTGTCACACAGATGAAAGATATGTTTTTATTGTCACACGTTAAAAACTTATTTTGAGATTTTTTCTGGAAGTTATGTATGTGCCTGACATGGTTACTTAGCATATCTGTGTTAGCAGCAACATTCTAATATTTGAACTTGAAGTTCAAGGTTCATTACTGTCAGATCACACCACTGGTAGCTGTTTGAGCCAAAGCGAACTTTATAGAAGACGAGCAAGGAAAACACCAAATCATTAAAATAGCCAAACTGTAATTTCCAAAAATGCATACTGATAAGCCACAACACTTTTGGGAGAATATCATTTACACAGATGAGACAAAACTGCAGCCCCATCAGCTCTACTTTCAGACCCAGAAAATAAACATAAAAAGAAAAATCACTGTATCTTCAATGAAACATGGAGGAGGCTTGATTCTGTTTTGGAGCTGCTTTGCTGCATTTGGCTATGCAACATAAAATAAAATCTCAAGACTATCAAGGCAGCGTGCTGCCCAACTTGATCTCAGTTACAGGTCATGGGTCATCCAACAGGGTAACAATCTAAAATACTGCTAAGTCATCCAAGCATGGCTCAGAACAAAATACTGAAATACTATTAAGTGACTTTCTGAGCCCTGATCTAAATCTTACTGAAAATTTGTAGAAGTAGCTTAAACATGCAGTCAGCAGAAGGACTGCAGTAACAATTACACTGATTAACAACCAAAACACTCACAAGAGAAGCTGAAGCAATTACATGACTTGAATCAGAAATATAGCCTACTTAAACATGCATGACGTTCACTTCAATGGACAATTGGTTATTTGTAATTTACCACTTGTTTAAAATAAAAGAACGATTATAAAAACTTGTTTATAATCATATTTAGAATAGGATTGACAGAATGTACCAGTGGCAGTCAACAAATGTGGCTGTCTGTCTGGCTATCTTCTAATAAAATTATTGTGCAAAACTGCTAACCACTAAATCAACCTAAATTGAGTGAAGCAGGAGAGAGTACTCTGGTGGCTGATATGCAATTTCATCATACAAACCATTGTATTTAGGAGAAAATAACTTTTGAATAGTTAAGGCCATCATTCATTTACTCAAGGCCAATTTCCTTATTATTTTTAGTAATAATTCTGTTAAACAAAAATTTTAAAGCATTGACTAATTTTTATGAGTTCATTTTTAAGATTTTTTTTTGTCTGTTTCAAGTGTATTTGGTGACCATTGTTTTTTAATTATTGAACAAGGGTAAACAAATTTATATATTTGTCAAATTTTGCAACACAAATTGTTTGTTTAAATCAAGGTGATCAGATGTGCATATTGTGTAATATATTGTGTGTCTTTGTAAGATAACTTTATGAAACTTCTATAAACACACAAGTGCAGATTTTAGATGTGTCTTACTTTTTAGAAGAACAAAACCATATCAGTCAGGTATCAGAGATTGTGTCTTTGGTGAAGCAGCAGTTCTGACTGATGGAGCAGAAAATCGCTTTGCTTGTCTCCTGCTTGTCTGATCAGTAGGGTGGCAACTGACACTCCTGGAAGGTCTCCAAAACAAACCAACTTGCACTAAGTGTCCACTAGGATGACTCGCTAATGTGAAATGAAGAAGAAAAGGCACATCTGCACATAATCTGCTGCGACGGAGACGGAAAGAAAAAATAATAAGTATGTGTGGCGTGCATCAGCTGCTGGGGATGAGCTGAAAGCATCATTATCCTGCTTGAAATGTCAGCTCGAGTCTGCACTGTGCATTTCTTAAAGGGAACTCTAATTGAAACATTAGACATTATTAAATAAACATTTACTTCAATTTTATTTACAAGACTGTAAAAATACTGAACATGATTCAAGATGGCGGACAGGGCGCGTCTGTGGTTTGGCGTCTCATCTTGTTGAGTACAAAATATTCTTCATTTTTATGATTTATTTTGTTCTTAATTTGCTCTAAACTCGGTTTATTGGGCAGAAAGCTGAGCGGAAGGGTTTATTTGTGTTTTTGGTTTAGCAACAAATGCAGTAGTTAATATGTCGAGTGAAGGTTCAACCACGAGGTAGAAGGAGCAGAACGACGATGACTTATCTTCAAGCAGTGTACTTTATGAACTCAGGCTGCTAAAATCCAAAAACTGATGGATTAAAAAACATATCTGAGGAGCAGCTGACCTCTAAAGTGAAAATTTATAAATTAAAGAAATTAAAAATTTTGATTTTCTGCAAAACTTGGTCAGCGGGAATATTTAGTGTCTGAAGGCTGAGTTTTCTCAGAGAGCAAGAAAACTTCAGGAGAACAAGAATGGGTTTTGGCCGTGGTAAACAAACTCCTCGTCAAGGGACTACAGTGGGAGCCAAAGTGAGTCGGCAGAGGTGTGATTGCTGTGGAGAGAACAGAGGAGGATCTCTCAGCGTGATCAAGGTGGAACTTGGATCTGTTCTGGAGAAAATTAGTCTGTTACAGAACAAAAAGCTGCTCAGACAGAACACTAAGAACAGACATGTTTACATTTGTTTTTGCTAAGACACACCCTGAATGGCTTGATGAGCCAAACTTCAAAACTATGGGATCAATTGCCCTCTGGCGTCAGTTCTACATCTCAGGAAACAGCAGAGTCAGAAAGTGACAAAGTGAACGAGGAGAGTCTGGAAGTGGCGAGACCTGGAGAAAAGCTGGTGGTGGACCCGACGGTCGAGTTGGTACTGGTGGTAACAAGAAGCCATTACGGTCAACTGAGGTGTGAAGTTTCTTATCGCAGCCTGTAAGTTATGACGCTTGTACACTGAAATATAAATAGATGGATGGATACAAACTCAGAATTCAGACAATTAATACTGAGGACTTTAAATCCAGATTTAACTGAACTTAATACATTTTTAAATAAAAATATAATATAATAGTTTACCTTAGAGGTGCAACAATTTGTTGCTATTAAAATAACGTCAATTGTTTTCTATATATTAAATATATATTAGAAAGCTAACTTGTAGTCATCTCCATATTGAATTAAATTTGTGCATTAATTTTTTTTAGGTTTGTGACACCATCTTGAGCCATTCACAAAGCATCTGATCAGTGCTACACTGCTGCAGGCCAACAGGTTCCTGCAGGACCACAGCCACTTCTCCAGTTCACCGCCACGGAGGCTCACCCAGGACAGAACCAAGAAGTCTAGTTCAGGAGCTGCAGTGGTGCTGTGTCTCTGTTCCAGCTCTTCATGGAGAACAATCTGCAGGAC
>JARVJO010000186.1:12117867-12135109 GCA_031762555.1 Cynodonichthys magdalenae | reverse complement strand
TTTTTTGAGATAGGAATTTTGGGTTTTCATGAGCTGTATGCCAAAATCATCAGTATTAAAACGCTAAAAGACCTGAATTATTTCAGTTGGTGTGCAATGAATCTAAAATATATGACAGTTTAATTTTTATCATTACAATATGGAAAATAAAGAACTTTATCACATTATGCTAATTTTTTGAGAAGGACCTGTAGCCTGTAGAGTATTTAGACATTTTACTCAACAAGGAATACTTCATAGTAATTTTACTCAAATAAAAGTAAAAGTATGATACAATAAAACTACTTCTAAAATTAAATTTTTCCATAAAGTTACTCAAGTGAATGTAACTGAGTAAAAATAATTAGGTACCATGAGCTCGAAAAACTTGGAAATCAAAAACTGTGATGAATTTGACTCTTGTGGACTTAATTTAGAACTGGCTTTGATCTTTGTAATTTCTGTGCAATAAAACTCCAGATCTATAAATTGATCTACATAAAAACATTACGGATGTTTCTGTCCCATATTTATATGACATTAAGGGGAGTACCGGCAATTATTTTCTTCCACCTAAAGCACTGCATGGCACCAATTCATATACATCAAAGCACCCTTTCACTATTCTGTTACACAATAGTCCAGGAACTTCTCTAAAAGATTTCAAATAAATTTAGCAAATTAAACATCAATACTTCCAACTAAACTGTGAATAAAGTGCAGAGATTTTTGGTAGTGGTACATCAGACAACATAGGCAAAAAAATAAAGAAATTAAATAATAGAGATCAATGAGATTTTGGAGAATAACGTATACTGTAAACCCAGCCAACTTTGAAGCTCCACATCTCAGTCATCTTTCACAGTAGAAGCATCACGTCAAGCTTAAACATGTCACATGAAGTTGGTCTTTACATGTCTAAACAGGCCTTTTCATATATAATTGATAGTTTTTACACAGTTGCAGTTTAGGTTTTAGAATTCATACTTTTTTTTGTAGAATGTTCAACTTAGTATGTGACATCACGAAACTGAAACTTTTAAACTGTCTAAAATTTTAAATTCTTTTGAAAACAAATATCTTTTGCTACAAATACAAATTATACATCAAATTGTAGCATACATGTGTACAGATCATATGTAAAATTACACTAACTTTCTCACATTTTGCATGTATACAGAAAAAGAGAAAATTTCACAGATTTTTTCAAAAACTCGGCCTCAAGTTTATTTTGTTTCAGAGCCAGCCTGTCAAGAAATGCTAAGTTCTGCTGCTTCGCCACAATCCACCACAGACACCCCCTCCCACAAACACACACTATATGGATTTTTTTGTCAAATTTTATGAAGATCAGTATACAGTTTATACATACAGTCATTTTATGTTGCAGTCATTTTTGTCTTCTTTCACCCAGTGCAACTCTCGCTGCCATTTTATTTTGCTAAAAATGTTCTATTCAAAATTGAAAGTAAATAGTCTTTTTGATCTGTCATACAGTATGTCCTACATGAAACACCCTAGACACATTAAAGTTGATGTCAGCATCTTTTGCTGCTCACATTTAAAAAAATTTTAAATTAGAGACATTTAAAAATGTTAAAATCAAATTTTAAAGTGCTTACTCATGGTTTTCATAAAGCGATTGTTTTGTTTTTAGGGAGTGACAGTAACAGGTGTGTGGTTACCATGGTGAACATAATGAGCCCTTGGCAGCAGCTAACTGTTTAGATGTGGGTTGTCTTTACACTTTTATGCAAATTTATACAGAATGTATCTTGTAGTCATTTTCTATTTAGCTTGGGTAATAAATACAGCCATGCTGGAATGTTGAGCTGTTTTTGAAAATTTCTTGAAAAAGTTTTTCTGTTGAATTTACTATTTAACTATAGTTTAAACTAATGAACACGGCTGCAAAAAAAGTCAGAGGATGGACGAAAATTTGTAAAGATTGTTGATAGTTGGATGCAAATGTGGGTCAGTATGGGGTTCTTTTTTGTTAGACAACAAAACAAAAGCGGGCCAACTTAAACACATGTGTTGGACACATTCAGATCCATGCTTACAATCGCACACGGGAACACGGAGGGCCGATGCGGTTGAGTTAGCCAGGAGTGGATCTGTGCAGAGATGTCTTCCAGATGAATAGGTGGTAATGAGCGTGTAGTGGAACTGATTCCTCATCTTCCACGTCGTCCCAAACTCTCCCTCCTTTTCTCAGGGATCAGGTGTGCAGCACATGGCTCCTCTCCCATTTCCTCCTCCCTTGTTCCGTTGCTCTCGGAGCTTTGCTTCTCCATCCTGTCTTCTGCTTCTCGCATCTGCCGTACTCTTCAAAAAACCCTTCACTCAGATGACTCTTTAAATGGCTGTTATTAGTTTAACATTGTTGAGAGCCTGCATCAGTACAAACCGAAACATGCTGACCTGCAGGCCTACGTCCCGTAAAGACCCACTTCTCCTGCTCGTGCTCGCACAAAGGCTGTTCTTGGACAAACTAATTCACCTTTTTTCAAATAGTCTACTATCTTTTCATGTGCCTCAGCATTCGTGCAAGACCCCTGGGAAACGATGAGACGTAAATAATGACAACTTCAACAATGAAAGTGACTAAAGGGGCAATCTGAGTTTGATTGAAGAAAACAGGTCAGCCCAGTCTTACGTAACCTGTAACAGTAAAATTAGAGACTAAAGAAGCCGTTCAACACATGCTTCAAATGGCCACAGTTTTTTTGTGTGTGTGTCTTTACATTTCTGAACACATGCATCCATGTGCTCAGGTTCGTCCAGGACAGGTCCTGGGGGACGGAGGCACTTGAAGGAGTGACTGCTTAATGAGGGAGAAAATCTGTTTTAGTGTGGGACAGGAGGTGCAGCAGCAATCAAAACAGATTGTATTTACATTACACATGCACTAATTAAAGATGGAATTGACTTCATTGAGGAAACCTCAATGAGTCATATTTAATCATTACACCTTTTATTTCAAAACTAATGTCTTTTAAAGGCCTAGTATTACTTGAAGGATATCAAGTGCTGCATTTTATACCAGAGTTTTTTTTATTAAAATCATATCATGATAAAAAGAAACTGGGTTAAAGTTATTTTGGTCAAAACTTGTACCTTATATTGTGTATGATCTTGTGAAACTGTAGAATAAAATGCAATGTTCAAAATGGTATGTCTGAATAAATGCAGCAATCCACTAGATTTACTCAAAAAAAATTTTCTTGTCTCCTGACTCCAATCAGGTACAGCACAGCCAGACCTCTGCATAAGACCTTGGGCTAAAAGCCAAACAAACAGCAGCCTAGTCTTTCCAGAGTGAATCTGAACTGAAACTCTGCAAAAACTTGTGGCAATCAGTAACAGTTACTTTTTTGGCCAAACAGAGGGGAAAAAATATGGAATCACTCAATTCTGAGGAAAGAAATATGGAATCATGAAAAACAAAAGAACACTCCAACACATCACTAGTGTTTTGTTGCACCACCTCTGGCTTTTCTAACAGCTTCAGTCTCTGAGGACTTAATGAGTGACAAACAGAACTCTTCATCAATCTGGCTCCAACTTTCTCTGATTACTGTTCCCAGATCAGCTTTGCAGGTTGGAGTCTTGTCATGGAGCATTTTCTTCAACTTCCACCAAAGATTTTCAATTGGATTGAGATCTGGACTATTTGCAGGCCATGCCATTGACTTTATGTCTTTTTTCAAGGAATGTTTTCACAGTTTCTGCTCTATGGCAGGATGTATTATCATCTTGAAAAATCATCATCCCCAAACATCCTTTCAATTGATGGGATAAGAAAAGTGTCCAAAATATCAAGGTAAACTTGTGCATTTGTTGAAGATGTAATGACAGCATCTCTCCAGTGCCTTTACCTGACATGCAGCCCCATATCATCAGTGACATGTTCTCTTCAGGCAGTCATCTTTATAAATCTCATTGGAACAGCACCAAACAAAAGTTCCAGCATCATCTTGCCCAATGCAGATTCGAAATTCATCACTCAATATGACTTTCATCCAGTCATCCACAGTCCATGATTGCTCTTACTTAACCCATTGTAACCTTGTTTTTTTGTTTAAGTGTTAGAGAAAAGCTAAATGAAAGCCATAATTATGTAAATCTCATTTCCTTTAGGTGGTTTCTTACAGTTCAGTCACAGACGTTGACTGTAGTTTCCTCCCATTCCTTCCTCATTTGTTTTGTTGTGTTTTCTGTTTTGGAGACATGTTGCTTTAAGTTTTGTCTTGACGCTTTGATGTCTTCCTTGGTCTACCAGTATGTTTGCCTTTAACAACCTTCCTATGTTGTTTGTATTTGGTCCAGATTTTAGACACATCTGACTGTAAACAACCAGCATCTATTGCAACATTGTGTGATGATTTACCCTCTTTTAAGAGTTTGATAATCTTCTCTTTTGTTTCACATAACATCTCTTGTGTTGGAGCCATGATTCATGTCAGTCCACTTGGTGCAACAGCTCTCCAAGGTGTGATCACTCCTTTAAGATGCAGACTAATGAGCAGATCTAATTTGATGCAGGTGTTAGTTTTGAATAAAATTTACAGGGAAATTTCATAATTTTTTTCTCAGAATTGAGTGAATACATAATTTTTTTGCTTTGTCTAAAAAATTAACCGTTACTGACTACCACTTTTTTTTTCTTGATTTCTTTTAGTGTTTCTTAAAGCCAGAAAGTTGCCATTTGAAATGACTTTAGTTTTGTGTCATGTCTGTGATCTGCTTTTTTTTCTACATAATTAAACAACTGAATGAACATCCTCCAAGGCCAGTGATTCCATAATTTTTGCCAGGGGTTGTATATTGGGGTCTTGGTTACAAGTGATGATAGATGGATCAACGTATTGGGACCTCTTCCTCAGTAGTGAGGGCATTGCTTCGGGCAGTTGTGGAAAAGAAAGAGCTGAGTTGAAAGGGAAAGCTCTTGATTTACTGACCTGTCTACATTCCAACCCTCACCTATGGTCATGAGGCGTGAATCAGGACAGAAAAAACGAGTTCCCTGAAAATAAGCTGTCAAAATGAACTTCCTTGGTAAGGTGGCTGGGCTCAGCCTTAGCAATAGGGTAAGGAGCTCCTTGGGTTCTTACAGGACAAGTCGGAAAGTGTCATTGGGGAGAGGGGTGTCTGGGTTTCTCCACTGGACCTGTTTCCTCTGAGAACCAACCACAGATAAGCAATAGAAGATAGAGAACATTCAGTTGGCTGTGGCAGCCATTTTGAATATGGGGTACCTCCAAAAGTGAATGTTAGGTAGCTGTAGTGCCACACTACTACTGCCAGTAATTGAAAAGGGTGGTGGAGGGTGCGGGTAGTGGAGCACTATGTTACTAATGCTAATACTAATGCTTGAAGCCACTTATCCTGCTGCTACAATCTACACTCCCCGTCCGGAAGTAACAGAAATTTCATGGGGGTTGATTTTAACAGGGCTTTGGGTTTTGTTGACAGAGTGGGAAACTCTCCTTGGATAACAATAGGGGAAACACTGCACTTGTGACCTGGCAAGATGGTCAAAAACCACTGTGTGGAACTGTTTTTGAACCAAACAAAGAACACAAACAGAATTGTAAGCTCCCTGTCATAAAATCTTTTTGAAGGTTTATTTTAATTTGGTTTTGTGACATTGCAATGTTGGAAAGAGGGTTTTCATGGTGCTTTGCTTACTTGCATCATAAGGAGTTTCATTTTTAAATGTGTTTTTTTCATTAAAGTAAACGTTTTTATGTAACTCATTATGTCTCATTTCCTTTATTTTAACAGTCTTTTTGAAATGGAAAATTTAGATATCACATTTAAATCCCAGAATGAAACTTTTAAGAAAAAATATCAGTTGATGAGCATCAATGACTGACTAACTTTTGGAGCGAACTCAATTCAAGCTATTTGACCATAGATGACAGAAATGGCTATAACTCAGTCAATTTGACAGATATTGAAATTAAATTTGGTGTGGTGGTAGCTGAGAGCCATTCATAATACATACTATGAATGTAACATCCCTCAATTTTACAAGGCTAGTTATTCTCAAAGTTTGCCCAAAATGGTCACATCTCTATAAAAAGATAATGATCTTAGCATGAAAGCTGATGGGTGGAAAAGCTATGTCTTTATTTTTGTTTAGCAAGGTCGTCATTAAGTGTAAAGGAGGCCTAAGTATTATTATTTGTTTGTTTGGGTTTTTTTTTTTGCATTTTAGCTTAATTTTGTGATAGCTTGAAAAATCTCAAGCAACTTGGTAAAAAGTTGGAGTAGATGCATGAAATTTTATCATGGCTCTGGAAGTTCTAAGTTGAAATTTGACTCTAATATGATTTTGAGTTGATTTAGAAGCATCTACTTAAAAGTGGAATTTCTGCAGCTTGACTGTCACAAGAGGACACACATAGAGGTGCAGTTATCCAGGGATAATATGAGAGTGTGTGTTTTCTGATAAAGAATTAGTGTTTGAGTTTGGGATCTGTGCAGGATTTGATGTTTGATCAGCGCGACTGGCCTCTCCAGAGAAGACTTAAAATCACCTCTAAATGTTTATACTTCAAAAAGAAAAAACCTGAAATGTTTTGGACTTTGAGAAGTAAGCACAGTTGCTGATTTATTATTATTATTTTTTAAACAATTTGATCCATTTTGCTTGAAGCAAACCAGAAAACAGGGGGATACGGGGAGGAGGTGTGATTTGTTAATCGCAGGATGGATGGAGGGAGATCACGCCTGTGCGACAGCGTGTGGGGGGCTGATAAAAGGCGGGAGGAGGGCTGCTGTGTTTGGGTTTAGGATCAGAGTGGAGACCAATGTGTGAACAGCACTCCATAAAGCACACAGATTATCAGGTCACCACACACACATAAACACACACACACACTTACTGAACTGAACAAAAAGAGGAGCCACTGAACTTTCAAACATGGGTGGAAAGAGATGCCATCGGATAAACGCTCTCAGGCAGGAAGAGGAGGACCAAAAAAAAAAAAACACTCTAGGATAGTTCAGCTGAAAAAAAATAACAAGTGAAACATTTTTGTTTTTAGTAAAAATTGTAATATTTAAAAAATAAGTTTAAGAATACAAATGTAAAGAAAACATTTAATAATAAAAAGAAAGTAATTGGAAATCATTTATATAGATGATTTTAAACTATTTGTTTTTTTTTTTTGTGATGGCAGTCCAAAATGAAACATTGTGACTGAACATGACTCCACCTACTGGCCGCATGTTGCAACCACAACAATCACAAAGCACTTGAACAGGTCCTGAAATATAAAAGAGAAAAACCTACATGAGAAATGTCATTTATGTAACAAAATGTGTCATTTTGAATTTATATATCATATATGGTTTGGTTTAAATAATATTCAAAATTATCCAATTAGAGTTACTAAATTGTGACCTTTTTTCTGCTTTATAAAATAATAATACAGATCTTTCAAATTTTAGGTTTTTTACTGAAATGTGATCCATGAAAACCTCTAACAGCTGAAACAGTAAACAATTTGTTGCCAAAATGTTCAATAGCAAATAAATGAAAGCTAATACTCTGGAAAATGAGCAGTTACACAATTCAGTCATTCAAATTTAAACTAAATTTTCTTATTATTGATCAAAACTGTAACACATTTTAGTTAAAAAAAATTATATTAGTTAGACAACCATACATCTGCTCAGATGTTTTTATTAAATTGTAAATGATATTTCATATCATTTCAAAATTATAATTTTCTGTAAAAACAAAACAAACAAAAACAAACTATGGAAGTGGAGTGGTTGCATTCTGATTTGTTTGGCAGTTTATTTGCACTGAACTAAAACTAGTCCTCCAAATTAATCTTTACTCTGAGATTTGAAATAACATTTTAAAATACATTTAAAACCAGTAAATATTTGAAGACATTTTGTAGAGTGCCAATAGAGCTGCTGCTCATAACTTTAAAAGCAATTTTGTGATAATTTAAACTAAGACATTTATCTTTTTTAGAGTCTACATTTGATGCAAGAACTGCATAAAACCTGTGTGTGTATCGGGGGGGGGGGGTTACATATCTATGTTAAAGCTGCTGCCAGTGATATCATGGTCATCATGGAAACCACACTGTGGTCTGTCACTCCCTGACTACAGATGTAAAGGATACGGACAAAAACAGACTGAAAATTAAGCCTCAAACAAAGAAAAACCATAAATCTGTGGAAAACCTAAAATCGGATCTTGGAGATTTAGACAGTTAGCGACAGAAGAATAATGATGACTGTATAACTTTAATGTTTTATGTTGGAAATATGATCTAAATAAAAAAAAATGACATTGCCTTTCCAGTTTTGTATTTTGGAGAAAATGAAACTGAATCTGTCTCAGCAGGGGAGGTTTGACAGAAAACCATAACTCCTCCACCAGTGAGAGACGCACCTAGAAGAGAACAAAAATGTTGACATTTTGGTATACAGGGTGATTCAAAAGGCTCAGGACATTCTTTTATTTTAGAAATAAAAATAAAAATAAAATAAATGAATACTCCAGGAAGTTATGGGGGAGGAGGGCCTTTGTTTTAGGCTATGTCTGGAACCTGGCTACCATCTCAAAAGCTGCAATACTGGATAAAAATAAAAGGCTGTCCTGCAGCTTCTGACTCAACCCTTACAAGTGATAGTCATAACATAATAGGTTTTCCAAGTTATAAGTTTTTGGAATCTCAGAATTAAACTGTTGAATTTTTTAAGAAAAATGTGTAAAAATCCGAAACTGCATTAACCCTATAAAATAAAGTCAAAAAGATTTCGAAACATCATTTTAGATGCGTAAAAACCAACTTCCTTTGACTCATGTAAACTATGGAATAAATCTTTTCTGTGCTGTGAAGTATGCCTCAGCTATGGCACTCCAAAAAGGACAGTTTTCTTCTCATAAGCTTTCACAAACTCCCATTCAGACTTTTATTTTATCTGCGCTGTACAACATACTGCTACCAAATACTGTAATTTGAATGTATAATTTGGATATTTGTACAATTAAGTTTTTTTGTCTGCAAACGGAGTTACAAGAAAAAAAACATTTTATTAAAATAATAATAAAGGGGATTCATTGTTTCTGCACTGACACCTTCAGTGATGAAAAATCCCCCCCCCCCCACCATGAAAATCAGCATTGCTGATTTTGTTTAAAAGCCTTTGTCTTTTTTTTAAGTGTCTGTCTTTTTATTTGAGCTACTAGGGAAAAAACAAGCTTTAAATAAATAAATAAATAATATTGTTTTGCTTTTTAATTGTCAAAATAAACTCCTACCTGTGAGTGTCATGAGGACAGATGGATGTGATGTTGGCACAGAATCAGAGAGAGCATCAACAAAAGGCATCTGAATACAGAACACAGACGTGCGCACCACCGTTCTGTCAGCCTCCTGGTTAGGTGTGTGTGTGTATATGTTAAGCTGGATTTGTTTTTTTTTTTAGGTGTGTGTGTGTTTACGTATTTTCACCACCCCATTGAGTCCAACTTGCAGCTCTGCAGCCACAGAAAAGGCTCCCCCTCTGTGAAACCAACACATCGCTGGTAAACAGTAATGCTGTGCGCGCTTGTGTTTTTATCGTGTGTATTTGTGTGTCTGCATGTGTGTGCATTTTCAAAATTACCCAACAATCCAAACAGATTTTTCCTGTTGCCTCTTTCAGCCTCAGCCGAAGCAACAGCTGCAATTAGCCCTTTGTGGCTAAAACCAGTCTGATTAGACGTCTCGTTAGGCATCGTTAAGGCTTTTACTAACGGGGCGCATAGATAATGAGCCTGCCCACTGAACAAACCAAGACACTAATCATAGGATAAAACGCCTACGCACTTAATTGAAGGCAGGAGCGCACAACAGCAGAAAGCATGCACTTTATGGAGCGAAACAGGAGGAAAGCAACAGAAGGAAAACACCACAGGAAACTGGACTAAACTTTGTCTGGTTGATTTTATCATGTAGGTGTGAAAAACTTAAAATCTGAGATTAGCCCATTTAGATCAGTTAAGTCGATAAAAACATTTAAAATCTTTAACTTTCACTTAGCAGGTATTGTGTGACATTAGATAAGTACATGGATGTGCTAACTGGCAAACTGGTGCCCAAGTGTGAAAAATACTATATATAAAGAAGATTAAAACCAAGGCCCTAAATGAGGGCTATTCAACTCACAGCCAGGGGACCATGTTCAGCCTGACCCACTGATGACTTCATTTAACACAAAAACTAGATTTTAAATCAGAACTAGAATAGTTCCTGAAGAAACTATAGAAGGGCTTACCTTGTGATGTCTATTTTACATTTAGGCTTCTGCGTTCACACCGAACGCATATTGAGCATCAGGTTTACATGCAAAGTCTATAGTGGACACGTGTCAAGGGGCGTCGGGAAGTGCTCCTCTGAATTATTTGGTGAAATAATTATGATTAATTATCTAGTGACATGCTCTTGCTCTCAGTAAGTAATGCAAAGCCCTTTTCCTAATTCTTAATTTCATCTGCCATTGTACAAAGACTGGCAGAGGAAGACAACTACGAGATGAACATCTGACCTCACAACGGTCCAACTTGAAGCAATGAACGTGTTTTTGATGCTCAAAACGCACTCAGTGTGAACACGACATAACTATTTGTTGAAGATCACCATCACCAATCACCAAACTAAATTTCACTTTAGGCTAAAAACAGCATAGTTATCTGCCATTCCCTTTAGCTGTCTTTATCTGTCTTCCTTTTAGGTATAGCGGCCATTGTTCTCAGGTGCTACCACACCAAATAACGCCACATCATTTGTCTGTACTAATGCCCCTGACTGTAGGGAGACGTTTGCTAAGAAATCATTTTAAGCCAGTAAGTCCACTAAGTCACATGATCTAGAATGTGGCAGTTTTTTTTCAGCTGAAAGCTGAGCTCAATGTATTCCTACAAGTTTTTTTATGGTCTTTTTTACTTTTTGAGGTTAATAATAATTGTTGTAGCCATTCAAATGAATCACTTTTATTCATTTGAAGTGGCAAGCCCTAAAAAAAATCAATGAAAGAAAAACTTAAGCAACAGAGAGTTGACCCAGTTCTATAGATCAGTGGTTCCCAACTTGGGGCGTCAGCCCCCTGGGGGCAGGGCAGAGAGCACATGGTGGTCATAACCTTGTCTGCTTAGAGGCTATGAAATTATCAATTTATTATTTGTGAAAAAAAATCAGCAAACCAAGTCCATTTGAATAAATAAAACACTTTATCTAAGTTCTTATTTGTTTTCCCTTTTCTAAATAATAGTTTTTAACTATTCACTTTTATTATTTTGATAAAGAAACAAAGGTCGAATGCATCTTTGGGAGAGGTGGGGAGTAGTGAGGGTTTGGGGTCTCAGCTTGGCTTGGAAAAAGAAAAGGGGGGCTTGTAGGATAATAAGTTGGGAACCACTGCTATAGATGATCTATAACAGTGTTGTACAAGTCAGCTCACCTGCCAATGAGTTCATCTAAAATAACACTGGATTTTAAATTGAAAATTACAGATAATAACTGCTGGATGTCCTGCCCCTGAGCTGTTGGCTTTTAGTAACTGTGCCTCCGTGAGCAATTTAGCTGAATAGCCCTGCCCCCAAAAGGACCCCTATAGCAAAGAGATGTGGGCCAGAGCTGGAGTCAAGCTGGCTGACTGCTGGCATGACAAGTGATTTGTTGACTGGATGTGGGTTAGGTCCGGAAATAATGCAACTGTTTTAAAAATGGCATGCTATAACTGGCCTGGTTGTGGTGTGGTTCATGTGGTGCTGGCCCACACATGGACCACCTCATGGACAAACCACATCTGGGCTACCGTAGAGCTAATATTTACTGTATATTTACTGATTCAATTTGTTCAGATCCGATGACATTTCCACATCAACCTTAGCATTTATCTTGGATGACGTGAAACCCAGCTGCTTTGCTCATTTGTAACTATGAAATGGTTTATTGAGGTTGATTATAAAAGCTACAACAGGTAAGATCATTTATAACCCTTCCACACAACCTTAGCTCAAAACCAAGCAGAAACAGTTAAGCATGACTTCAGAATTTTAATATTGTAGCTGCATTACAAAATTTTAAATTTAGACTAAATAAAGAAACATGCTTATCCATTATGTACAGAGATATACGTTTCTCTGTTGGCCTCACATTTCACCTGATGCCCTTCTTTTTTCTATCTCCAAAGGATTATTTTTTTTTTCAGAAATGAAACATTATAATCTTGTTGACACTCAGTTCAGCTCACTTGCTAGGAATTTCTTACAGTTGCTCATGTCGACATGTCATGGATGTGATGTCCTTACACTGCTCACCTCATTGTACGACCGAGCTAGTAAATAACGTGTTCACAGCAGCATGAGGACCTTAAAAAGGTGCTGTTAATACAAATATGACACATTGTTTCACCTCTGTCCCACTCACTTTGTGCTTTATTATTACAAGGCACAATCACATGTGTTCCTCTTGCAAGAAGCCATTAGCATATTTTTTTAAATTAAACAATGTGAACTTGCAAACACAAAACAGATGTATGCAAATTACTGCAGCAATTTACCAAAACAAATCTGGCACCACTGTCACGTGAAGTAAAGGGGAGCGTTACCCCAACAGTTGTGTTTGTGCATGAGATTATGGTGATCGACTTACATTTATCTAAAGGTTTTCTACATGTTTTTACATACTACATGAATTATTTTGAGGTTGCAAATATTACATTTTCTGTATTTGGTTTGCAAATTTAATAGATGCATATGACAAAAAGTGTAAGTTTGACGGAGAAAAAAATTTGAAAAGACTGAAAAAGAGACTACAGTTGACTTGGCAGTGTAGGTGACGAATTTAGGTAAGGCTAAACATGAAAGATGAAGAGCTAGAAGGTCAGTCAGTAGCTCAAATGGAAGACATTCACAGTTCCAACAAGACCGTACGTACACTCACACATACACATACCCACAATTATAAATACAGTTGAGCTAATGTCTTTGCTAAATAATCTCTGAAGAGAACACATCTGGGTCACTTTAAGGTTGAGTTTTGGCTCGATGCAGCAATGACGGTGTGTTTGTGTCGAAATGTCACGTAGTTCAGCTCCTCTTATTGTCACTTGAAGGACAATTATCTAATATTTTTTTTAAAAAGCAGGGGTTTTTTTTATAATGTTTGTTCAGGAATCTTTTATCTTAACAAACCAATGCTCAGAAGTTTTTAAGAATTTATACAAAATCTAGCAAGTGTAAAATACTAAAAATTAGTTCAAAAGTTCTAAAAATTAAAAATAAATTCTGCACTTTGCTCTGTATTATTGGTGAGGCCTCAGTACCTAAAAAAAGAAAAGCTAATTGTATGCAAAAAGGAGCTGGAGTGGCCACTAACAAAATGTCCAGTTGTCATGGTTACAGAGGCACTCCTACCAAAGGGAAGGTCATTGTAAACACTATAGAGTCACACTGGCAGACATGTCACAACTCTGTCATTTTCCCTCTTTGCTATGAGACAAATTAGGTCTCTGTTGGTCTAAAGGTTTAGGAAAAGGTTTAATACAGCCTTTACTTATTTATATTTTAACTTTTTTTCTTTCCTGAATACATATGGCTGATAGTTGTCAATAGTCTAAAGTTCTTTTCAATCTTACTAGTAATGTTTCGGTAAAATGTATCCACCCATCATGTCAACCAAGACAGCATAACATCAAGAGTCTTGAGAAATTGAGGGCATATCTCATCCATCTCTGGAGCTCTGCTGCCACACAGATATTACCCACCTCGGGGTTATCAGCCCCTTCCATTCATGCTTGTGGGATTGAGAACGTCTGAGAAGTATTCTTTCATCTGATAGAATCACAGGTAAAGATCAACAACATCCTATTGCACTTTTCCTGCCTCAGCTGCCTGATGGTTTGCCAGAATTATCTTAGAGCTGATCAAGAGTCCTATCCAATGTTACACTCCTCCCACACAGGGTCTGAGCACTTATTCCTCCCACAAATTTTTGCTGGCCTGAAAACTTGACATCAGGACACTGTTGGTCACTGATTGGTTAGGGGGTGGAGTCACTGATTGATCCAAGCTACCCTCACTATAAAAACTCAGGGCAACATTTTCAATCGTTGGACCAACTGGATTTACTTTGTTTGAGAATGGCAGGCACTCGGAGGCTCAAAGAAATGCCCAGACTGCAGGCTTGCAGCACTTACTTTGCTGGAGATTCATCTGAAAAACACACACACAGCACATGTACAGTATTACTAAAGCCTATTTAATTGTGGATCTTCATGGTAGAAGGTAGGTGATGGCAAATGGGTTAATGATTTTTTTTCCACAGGAAACGGACTAATGAATCTAGTCAGTTTTCTGGGAGTATCCTTAATGTTTATGTTTCCTGTGGACAACCATACCTTCTGTCCTGTTTGGTAGGATGGGGTGATGTCGGTCCGCAAACCTCTTAATCTGCTGTGCAGTTCTCAGGAGAGCCCTCTTAGTCTGATTCCAAATGTGACGACATCAGCGTAGGTGAAGTTGAACTGAGGGAACCAGGATCTCGGACTCTTGACTGGGGAAAAGAGAAGGGTTATACCCTAGAGATGCCTCAAAGGGGGAGAAACCAGTAGCAGATGAGGTGTGACAGTTATGTGCATATTCAACCCAGGTAAGATGTTTACACCAAGCAGTGGGATTGTTGTTAATGACACACCGGAGTGCTGACTCCAACTCCTGGTTGCATCTTGACGATTGTTCGTTGGACAGTGGGTGATGACCAGAGGTTAAACTGACCTTAGCTCCTAGAGCATTGCAGAAGGCTTTCCAGACTTGTGGGACAAATCGTGGTCCATAATCAGATACTATGTCCAGGGGGATGCCATGAAGATGAAAGACGTGATGGACGAGGAGCAGGGCAGCCTCAAAGGCGGTGGGTAGTTTGACCAGAGGTACAAAATGTGGTGTTTTGGAGAATCTGTCAATGATGGTTAGGATGACGGTATTACCTTCTGAAGCAGGCAATCGGGTAACAAAATCCAGAGCAATGTGAGACCAAGTATCATGAAATCAAAGGTAATGTCACAGTCAGGCAGAAAAGAGGAACGAATACTCAGGAGACAGAGAATCAAGGTAAGTAAGTTTATTTACAGTGAAAAACTGGATCAGCTTCAGAAATTTTCCAGAAGGACTTGGCTGGTTTATCCAACACTTTGAAGGACGGGAGTTCAAACCAGGGTCTGTAATGGGTAGGACCGGAGAGGTGAGGCAGAGAGGCAGGTGAGTATTTACCAGAGCGGCAGGTGAGTTGAGCAGGGCATGGCAGCAGGTGAGTATTTCCCAAGACTTTCTTCAACAGGACTTCAATGATGACTTCTTCACAGGAGCAACAGGACGACTTGACAAAAATACAAAAAGTACTAGATAAGTTTACTCTAAGAGGCATGAAGTTATCTTTTGCAGAGATCAATACCTAATGGTAGTTGATGTTCCAGCGAAGGTCTGAATCACAATGAGCTCCTTATAAAGCTCCAGGAGTCATCAGGTGAGGTGGGTGCAGCTGCTGATAATCTGCTGCCAGGCAACCAGACTGGGAGGAGGAACCACAACTGCCACACCAAGGGCGTGCCGGAGTGGGTAACGGTTGAAGAAGACTTGCTGGTTGTTGATTACTGCTCTTCATCCTCGCATAGGTGGGACATGCTGAAACAAAATTTTTTATGTCTGAGTTCATGGATGGCCACCAGAAATGTCTCTTAGAGAATGTTAACATATGGGAGATACCAGGATGACAGGTAAAGTGATGATTATGGATCCAATCCAGTACTTTGCTAATAACTGCCTTAGGAACAAATCTTTTACCCTCTGGTCTGGTTCCAGGATCAGGCTCAACCGTCTATGCCAGAGCAATGGTATTTTCGATTTCCCAGGTAAGGGTCCCCATGAAGCAAGTAGTTGGAAGAATGCTTGTGTTGGTCTTGGGGGTCTCTGAGGATGAAAATTGTCTGGAGAGGGCATCAGGTTTGACATTTCTAGGACCAGGTCTGTATGTAATGGAAAAGTTGAATCAAGCAAAAAATAATGACCAGCGGGCCTGCCTGGGGTTGAGTCTTTTAGCATTTTGTAAATATGCTAAATTATTGTGGTCAGTCCAGATAATGAAGTGTATTTCTGAGCCCTCCAGCCAATTCAATTCACAACATACATTGTCTCAGGGCACTGTACATGAAAAAAGAACAATCTAAAGAAGAAGAAGCCAGCAGTTTGCGTTTAATCACTTCAGCAAAGTCTCCCATCCTGAGCAAACAGTGGAGAGGAAAAACTCCCTATTAACAGGAGAAACCTCCAGCAGAACCAGGCTCAGGACAGGCGGCCATCTGCCTCGACCGACTGGGTTTGGTGACAGGAAAAAGACACAGAAAAACACAGAAGAACTGGTCCAGGTGCACCTTCTTCTAGAAGAGAGACAAAAAGAAAAACAGATTATTGATAGAAACAATTACAATAGCAGTGTGAGGAAATGTGCTCAGTTTGTGCTCCGGCAGTCTAAGCCTATAGCAGCAGAAATGAGGAATAATTCATGAAACCTAAGCCTAACTATAGGATTTATCAAAGAGGAAAGTCTTCAGTCTAGTCTTAAAAGTAGTCTCCACTCTTCTAAATCTAGCTTGATGGCTAACAACTCACGGTTGCCAACATCTTAATTTATTTCTGCAGGTGACAGACGTTGAGAGAAGAAAGCACATGCCTGTATTTTATTATCCTTTTCTGATCTTTGAGTTAAGACTGCCCCAACTCCAAGATCAGATGAATCAACCTCCACTATGAATTGTTTAGTGGGATCTGGGTGGTGCAGGATTGGAGCAAAAGAAAAGAGAGCCTTTAACTCACCAAATGCTCAGGAGTCTAAATGAAAGTTTAAAGAAATGAATCATCTGTAGAAATTAGCAAAGCCCAGGAACCTCTGCAACTGTTTGCGGTCTGATGGAACAGGCCAGTCGGTGATGGCTCGAACCTTCTCAGGATCAGTCCAGAAACATCCCCTTTCAAAAATGAAACCCAGGAAGAACACGGTGTACACATGAAAATCAAATTTCTCAGCCTTGACAAATAACTGGTTCTCGAAGAGACGACGCAAAACAGCACAGACATGAGATTCATGTTGTTTGAGACATAATGTACATAATCAATAATCATTTTCAGATCACAAGATTAAAAGTCGACAAGTTTAGTTTTTGGATAATTCTGTTTATCTCATTT
>JARVJO010000186.1:12105961-12117767 GCA_031762555.1 Cynodonichthys magdalenae | reverse complement strand
TTATTATTATTTGTTAAATTTGTTAATTGTCTGAAATTGTCTGAAATAAATTTCATTCATTCATTCATTCATTCAAAACTCTCTAAAAATAAAGAAAATCTGGCACACTATCACAGCTAGAAAATAAAATTTTGAGTAAGATAAAAAAAAAAACTGACTCAAGGGTTATTCTTAAACATGTCTGCCACAAAACTGCAACATTTATTTTTAATGCTGGCCTGCCGTGCCATAAACACTCATTGCATTTTAATTGCAGATAAGATCTTGAAACTAAATTAGAACAAAAAATGCTGTGCTCTTCATACACTTGAAATCATACCTGATATTTTTGTCGCACTATTTTTAAATCCTTCGGAGGATCCAGCATATTTTCTATGGTTGTTTGCAGGTGGTTGTCCAAGCCACAAAACTGGATGCGGGTTTTCCTCCATCGGCAGTTTGTAAACAACAAAATAAGAAAACATGCAGAGTTTTGGTGGTCACTTCAAGTTCTGACTTTTCGGACACATGCTTCTTGATTCCTCATCTGTAGGTAGGCGATGGCAACTATGCCACTTTTCACAGGAATTTTTTTTGTTTTGGGTCCATGTTTAAAATGCTGCTAAGTTTAGTCTGGTTGCTCATGCAGTTGTGAACAGCACAACAGATTCCTGAACTCCTCAAAATCATTTGTAAACTCTACTATGGTTGTTAAATATAAAGAAAACTATTTGGTAATTTGAACGCAAATTACTTTCCAATAAACCACAGTCTGTGCTCCGCTACCTTGTTTAGTCAAAGCTTTCTGCTACTTCTAGTGTTTGACAGGAAGTCATACCCACAATCATACAGTAGCACCCCTAGGAATAAGGTGGACACTGAAGCCAAGTCAAAAAGACTGTCATAGCTAAAATATGAAATTGACCATTAATCAGACAATTTTAGACATAATAGGCTGAAATTTGGTATGGTGGTAGCTTAGAGCTATCCCAACACATTTTGAATGCTAATCACAAGTTTAAGCTAACCACTAATGCTAATTTTAAAAAAGGCTATAAGTCAGCTTGTGTTCGTCAGCTTGAAATTGATACATAGTAGCTGAGAACATTCTAAACATTCTAAACTCTAGATGCCAAATAAAAATTCAAGATGGCCACCATAGCTAATTTGAAACAGCTGGAAATTTGAAACAGCTTGAAAAATGGAAATTTTAAGACATATTGGGCTAAAATTTGATATGGTGGCAGCTGAGAATGATCCCCATCTTATACTAAATCTAAAGTAAAAATCCAAGAAGACAACTAAAATGGAAAACTGACTGTAACTCTACGTGTTTTTAGGCAAAAGTAGCTGAAAGTTGGTGGATTGGTAGCTGAGAGCTAACACAACATATGCTGGATGCCAATCACAAGTGTAAGCTAACCGTTAATGCAAATTTTAGAAAAGGCTATAACTTAGCTTGTGGTATATATAGAAAGCTTAAAATTGGTACAGTAGTAGCTGAGAACAAGCTTGGTTTTAATTTTTAGGTGCAATTTTGCAAGCTTTATTTGGCTACTGTTTTATTGGTTTTATTGGTTGGCTACAATTGTGCTGGCTTTACTGTTTTTCTTTAAGCTACAGTTTTGCTAGTTTTAATTTAACTAACTTTAGTAACTATTGTTTGGATCATCTTAACTTTAACCATTCAGTTTTAGCTTTAACGACAAATTTAGATTCCAGATAAAATTCCAGTCCAATCTAATATACCAGACTATCTCAGTCCACGTTTGTGACCTATAACTTGATAAATATCTGTAGCCTACTGCAGTGCTGAAAGACATAATTTCTTAATAAAGTTCTAGCATTCTTGGAAGGAATGCCTTTTACCCTCCACCTTTTCTGTCAGGTATTTGGACTAAGATCATCTCATCATCTGAGTTCATCTGAGAAATGACAGTGTTGTAACATTTTGGTCAAATTTTTAAAAAAATGTTATGCACAGCCTCATTGGATTTTGCTAGATGTGTTGTGAAAGATTCTCAGCTACTACCAATCTAGATTTCAGCCGCAGTGTAGCCATTTCGGTCAGACCTCAAGAATACTATTTAGTGCAAACACATGCAATATTGCAAGAAGTCAGGCTCAGAGTATGTGTGGTGAATGATTCTCAGCTATTACTACACTAGAATATTAATTTTGCATCTCTGTTAGAGGCATTACCACACTGAAATCATGAAAAACCTATGCAGGAAGAACTAATAAGGAAATAACATGGTACAAACACAATGTGAAATTTCCTGTTGTTCTGTTGTTACATTTACTGCATTTTGTTTTTTATTTTATTCAGCTGTTACATTTTTATGACATTTTTAAGCTTTCTACATTCTATGAGAAATAGATGATATCAAACCCAAGCTAAGTTACTTTTTTAAACAACTGTTTTAAACTTTAAGAGTGACACCTCAAATTTACATTTTCACAAAATCTTACTTCCAACTATGTCTCTGGACATCATGCTAAAGATTTATCTTTTAATATGAAAAGTTCATCAATTTCAATTGGCACCTGTTAGCATTATTTAGCATCCTAAACCCAGGCCATAAAACACATTATTTATTGCTAAATGCATTGTGCCACATGCAGCTGGTACAACAGTGACAGTTGGCCTACAGTAAGTCGAGTGCAAAGGCCTGTGAGGCATCTTGAAGTGCAGTCATTAGGCAGCCGCTTGTGTAGGTGTTCTTGCAGGAAATCTTGTCAGGCAGATACCTGCTGTCTAATTAGGCAGCCAGAACACACACTTGCTGAAGGGGAAGAAGCAGTCAGTGGATGTGCTGTGAAGTGAGCCGGTCAGCTGCTTCGTGTGTGTGCGTGTGTGTGAGTGCTAATAATGACCCGAGGCTCAACCTGCTGTCGAGAACACTAACTTGTGACTCGTTGCCTTTGTTCACCCTGTAACATCTGGCTCTGACCGAAGGCTGTGAGTGTGTTTGAAATGTGTTCAAGCCGAATGGGCCTTTGCTCAAAGAGTGTGTGTGTGAGGTGAGGACTAAGGCGTGAGGAGTTGATCATCACTGTGGAAACCTCTAAGGTGGGGGGTGGGGGGGCTGGAAGCCCCGTCTGTCAGCTGGGCTCTGCTACGCTTCCCCTTGACTGCCTTCACACACACACCCACACACACACTGTCCCCCCGGAGAACCAGATTAAGGTCTGAGTGAGTGTGAGCAGAACAATACCCCAATGCGTGTTTGTGCAGCCGTGGCTAATTGTGTTCATTTGCTGCTCAAGTTGAGACAGTGAGGACACTGGAGGGGTGTGTGTGTGTGAAAGGGAAAACAAGGGTGGGAACAAGAAAGCGCAATAGAGGGAGGACAGAACAAGGGCAGATGAGCAAATGTGTGTTTGTAATGTGAGGCCATGCAGGTAATACTCATCATGAGTGTGTTTATGTGTTTAAGTGTGACTTATATTCCCTTTGTACATCTGCCTGGCTGTACACACATTACACACAAAGATGCACATGCTGCAGTCCTTAGAAACACACACACAGAGGGTAAAAACACATGCTCTCTGGCATTTTGCATGAATTAAATAAACCACAATTTGATGGAATCTTTGAAAAACATATGTTCAATCCTACATCACTAAAGGCCATTTCTTCTTGAATCCTTGTCTTTGTCTCAATAAGTTCCTTAAGGATTTTTCATTAATTAAGTTATAAGTATGAATTTAGGAAACAGAAAGTCAGCATCATTGGCAGTTCTGTCAGAGGCATTCACCTCTTTTCTGCCACCTATCCAGGGCCACATTGCAGAGGCAACAGGTCTAGGAAGAAAACTCCTCTTCCCAGCAACACTTTCCAGTTTCTTTCTGGGGGATCTCAAGGCATTCCCAGGTCAGAGAAGATACACAACCCTTCCAGCCATTTCTGGGGTTTCCTGGGGGTCTTCTATCAGTAGGACATGCCTGGAAAACTTCCATAGGGAGCAATATAATCAGATGCCCAAACCACCTCAGCTGTCTCCTTTTGATGAGGAGGATCAGTGGCTTTACTCTGAGTATCTTCCAGCAGGGGCGCAAATACATACTTTCTGAGGGGTATGCGAACACATCACCCCCCCCGCACTTAATTTAAGCTAACCTGAATATTTACAACTCTCCCCTCCTGTTGATAGACTGGCATAACATACCTACTGCCTTTCAACCACTTTTCCAACATCTTTATCCTTTTCCCTCTTCAGTTTTCTGTTTTGTGCACCAGAGAGCTTTTTTCCACCGCTCCATCTTTGTTGTCAGGTGCACTATTCAAATAAAAAAAAAAAAAAGGCGCCTGTGTGCGTTATGGAAGGGGAGTGTACTCAAGCATCCTGTGTGGGAGGGAGCACAACAGGAAGGGAGATGAAGGTGCGACGGGTGCTGCACCTAATCAGTGCCGTTTCTCTGTCATTGATCAGCTGTTCGATACAGAAAATGACAACTAGGAATAATTTCCCCACATCGCGTTGGCGCCCCCTCTAGTGCAGCACCCCCATGCGTTGCAAACAGTGCATACACACAGCCACTGTCTCCCAGATATCAGTTCTCTTCACCGTATCTTTGACAGAGCCTTGGTTTGGTGAGTGGGGATGGGTTGTGGCCTCTAAGTGGACCAATTGCTCTCTCCAAAAAGACATTGAGCTTTAATCAAACCTTCAAGTTCCTCGGATGGACACAAGGTTAGAAACACTTAGTGTTCTAAGCTCCTTGGGATCCATAAAGGGGTCCCCAATAATTATTTTTCTTTGGCTTCTCAGAGCCAGGAAGTGGTCTAAAAAACATCCATCAGGTAGAAAAAACATGGACACACACACTCACATATCTAATACAAAATAGTTTGTCTATCTTTATTGGGAGTGTGTATTGAATTCCATTTATTTCCAGTCAATTCTGAAGCCTAACACTGACCCTAACTATAAACCTTGCCATCCATAGTACATAGCTAACTCAAACCCTAACCATCCCACCCCCTTTCCTTAATTGATATCTTACCGAAAAATTATGTTTCATCATATTAGGACCAGTCTTTGGTCTTCAAAAGTACTATTTGTCCTGACAAGGTAGATGTTTATTCCTGCAAAGTTCCCATAAAGGTACCAAAAACCAGGTATACACTCAAACACTCAACAATTACTCAATGCTATATATTTTATGAGTTTCTAACATTAAAGATATGCCTATTTTTTTCATTAGGTAGTTAGAAGTCTCTTTTAAGTTAGTTTCCAAATACACATTTTGCCTTATAGGCTGATGAAAATGTAAATAAGTCCCAACATTTTTTTCAACTACTTGCAATTCAACTGGTCTTGAATTGTGTTTCACTTTAGATTAACTTTTTTTTACCCTAAAGTCAAATACATTTGATTACTGTGGCTTGGGTGGACTTTTGAATCCTAATTTTTGTTTCAACCTTTATGTTAAATTCTCAGATCTGACTGGAGGCTTTGACTCAAACCACAATTGTTTTACCTTTTCCACGAGGGGACTTCAATGTAGCTGTTTGTCCTTAAGAGCAGAACAATGGAGGCCATTTGTTGGTGCGGTAGTCCCAGTGAGACGAAATATGAAACAGAGGCGAATCAATGGCAAATAATGTCATCTTAGAAGGTCATTCCTGGACCTTTCTGCTCTGTCAATAAGATCACATGACCACACACACACACACATCTCAATTACAACAGAAGTAATAAAGCACACGCAAGCCATTTGACGCCTTTATAACATTTCTAATGATAAAATGACACGCACACATGCAAACTGCAATAATAAACTTGCACTTTGTCTTTCGGCGCCTCCCTCACGTGTAAGCTCTGCAGGCTGCTAAGCGGCATTAAACCTCCCTGCCTGGCCACGCTGTGTTTTCCCCGAAGCGAAGTGTCCCTTTCTCCTCCCTGCCCAGGGAGAGCGAAGGAGAAAATAAACAACCAAAGAGACAAACAGCAAGAACCACTTAGAGCCACTTAAAGCCAAGGCTCCTTCCCACAGCGAAGCACTTCCCTAGGGCTACTGATGTCCTCCTGAAACGGTGGGAGATGGGAGGAGCAGGGAGAACAGCTGAACAGAATGTCTAGAAAAGAAGTTGAGGAATGGTGAGGAAAGAAAAGTTTGGATGGAAAACAGAAAGATAAACCACAGTTCTTTCTTCTATACCACTAGACATCCTGGAAGGTGAGGAAAAGCCACCTTTATGAGAATTGGTAGTTATCTGCAGAGACAAGTCTCCCGTCTGAGAGAAACTTTACCATCCCTGCTACCTGGCACAAAGCTATGAGTCCAACTTTCTTCTTCAGTCCATCTGAATCATTGAATTATTTCAGCAATAAATCTTCATCTTGTTGCTGAAGATGAAGATTTTTATGACAGCTTAAACACATAACTTTTGTTACTAACTATACTTACTTTTTAGAAACAGGAAAACTATAGCATTTACACTTAAGTTTTTCAGTTTATTTTTTGTCAGTTTTTTGCATTTTATCTGCTTTGTGCTACTTTAGCCAATAATAGAAAAAAACATTCAGCTAATTTAGGAAATGTGTGCTGAAATTTGTGGTTATTGTAACTTTTATACTTTCCAAGGTATTCAAATTTTTATTATATGCATTTAAATTTGTTGCAATTACTATTACAAAATGCCCTAATACCAACATCATTATCGATATTCTATTAAATGTTACAGTTTACACAAGTAAAAATCTTTTCGTCTTTAGTTCAATTTTTAAAACTGTTAGGTTGCAGGCGTAGGATAGACCCAGGGCAGAGCTCGGGTTTCAAAAACAAAAGATTTATTAACACAAAAATGCTGTCGAAGCAGGTCAAAGAACTTACAAGGCAAGACATGGCAAAAACTCGAGGAAAAAGAAAAACCAACAGGCTGGATGACAGCCCAATGATCGGACACAGACTGAACATAGGACATAGACTATAAAGCCAAACTAATGACGACAAATGAGAAACACCTGGAGAAGACACAAGAGTAAACAGGTGAGCGTGGGCGGGGCAGCTGGGCAGAGAGCACACAGGGAAACACTGAAACACCATGGCTGTGTGCAACACCGGAGGCCCAGTCCTCCGAAGGACCCGGTCTACCCGGTCGAGGTGAGCCGGGTCCTCGGTAGAGCGTGAAGAGCGGAAGAAAGTTGCTGTGAATTTGGATGGTTTACCCCTCGGCTTTATTCCCGCCCTTACCCGGCGTAAGTACAGGAAAAGACGCATTTGTCAGTCGCATTGGAGGAGTCTTCGGTTTTGGACATCCTCCGTCGCGGCGCTGTGACATAAGTGGCTGATGAATTTGGCCTTCGGAGAACTCATTTTGGACACAGCCCTAAAAAACCAAAACAAAACCACGAATCATGACGAATACTTTTGTCTTTTAGCTCTTTTGCTACCTTAGCTTTTAGCTAACATTTCCAACTTTTGCTAGTGTTTTGCTATATTTTAGCTTTCAACTTCCATTTTGCTAATTTTAGCTGTCAGCTTACATTTTGTTAGTTTTAGCTTTTAACAAGATATTTGCTAATGTGAAGACACAAACTGGAGCAATTGGGTCCAAAGTCTAAAGATTTGAAGAATTCTGAGAAAATATTTAAATGGTTTTCCTTCCATTTTATTACTTCATCTTCTATTTTAGCTTGATTTTCTTTTCTGTCTGCTCTCACCAATTTCCTGTATTTGCCTTTCCCACCTCTTTTCCCCCTTTTTGTCCCCCTGACTGTGATCCCAAAGGTCACCTTTCCCCCGAGAGGCCTGTTTACCTGAACTGCTCCCCTCTTTTTGACAATCAACTACTTGGAGACACAGAGTGGGGAAAAAGAACAAAAACATGGAAGCATTCTTATCTTTTTCTTTAACTTGAGGTAATTTTCCACATAAAAGAATATTGTAATTTTATCTAAATTAAACAATAAATGA
This sequence comes from Cynodonichthys magdalenae, assembly GCA_031762555.1. NCBI lineage: Eukaryota > Metazoa > Chordata > Actinopteri > Cyprinodontiformes > Rivulidae > Cynodonichthys > Cynodonichthys magdalenae. The sequence continues at coordinate 12,109,862 of JARVJO010000186.1, read as the reverse complement.
AAACTTTGCAACTGGCTTTTATATGCTTTACAACTTGGACAAAGATGTTTCAGATGAAAAAAATGTTGCACTAAATTTCTGCTTGGTCTCAGGTCATTCCCCTTTGGAGCCATGACCTGTTAAAAAAAACATTGCTTTTTTTTCCCTTTTTTGTTTTTTTAACTATTTTTGCTTTTTATTACAGTTCAGCTTATAGTAGTTAATTAGCCTGGTACATACTGTAACTTATAAACAAAATAAATGTATTCTAAGTACCACCAAAAATATCCTGAGTACCACCAGTGCTACTTGTATCACAGTTTGAGTTAAGCCCAGCTACTACCACAATAAACTTTAGCTCAATATCTGAAAAATTAACTCAATTGTAGCCATGTTTGTCTTGGCTAATGTTGATTAGCTATGGTCGCCATCTTAAAGGATTAACAGTTGTTGTCAAAGTGTTGAGAAAAAATATTGTATAATGCACTAACACTAACACATGACACAGATACCACAAATAATGACAGGCCTTTGGGGGCCCAAATGTATGCTTTGCCAGAGGTTCATGCAGCAGCACCACACACAGACAAAACCACAACTGGGCCAGTTGTGGCACTGACTGATCTGGGACACATAAATTGAACTACCAGCTTCACCAGATCTGGCCCACACCTGTCTGATATATAGGTTAGCTCAGTTTTTTTTAAATTAGCTGTCTTATTGTCATTTTGGTATTTAAGGTAGCTTTATTGTGGTGGCCATCTCTTATGTGCTTAAGCCCAAAAACTAATCACTTGTTGATTTACATCCAATGATTGTTTTTTGAGCTCTTCAATTTCAAGTTCATCCAGTGGTTTATATTTTTTCAAAATCACAGGAAAAGATTTAACTTCTTGAAAACATGATAAAATAGAGGAACCAAGTTAAAACAAAATACACACAAAAAGGCCACTTAAAACAGCCTTGGGTAAGAACAGTGTTTCTGCAGCCATCCATTTTTTATCCACAAAATAGCACTTTACCGACAAGAATAGCTGCTTATTCTTTGAGGAGTTTTTTAGAAAGTAGTTTGAATACATCTTCACACAAAGGAACAGAGTGTATGAAACTCTTACCTCAGTACTGTAACAGAATTTAAAAAAAATCTGTAACCTGTTTTTCAAATTCTCCTCAGCAGCTTTTTCAGCCTTGCTGTGTGTATGATGTTCTAATACGGTGAACAGTGTGTGTTTATGTTGAGTGTTATTCATGTTGATGGTGACCCAGACCCCTGGAGGCCTCCTACACCTCAGGCCACCCCTCCTCCTAGGGTTAGGGCAGCAGGATGGGGTCAAATATACAAATCTACACCTCAGCTCCACAGAGGCCCGCCCACGGCCATCAGTATCCATTACCAGGAGGCATCGACACGCTGCAGTTTGTGTTTTCCTAGCACACACACTTTGCTTTTTGACAAGTGTTGCAGCACAAAATGACTGTCCTCCCCACCCCCTAGCTGCCGATTTTGTTCATGTTTGTGCCTGCATATGTTTGTTTTCCTGTCTGTTAGCAAAATACCTCATCAGTCACCAGATGCATTTCAGTGAAACTCACAGAAAGAAATGATTGACTGAATATCTACAACTAATTGGTTTTTGGAATCAGCCTAATTCAAGACGGCCGCAACAACTAAAATTTGTTGTGGTTGTAGGTGAAGCTAACTCACAACAAATATTTGGAGAGCTTTGTTTAAAACTTTCAAAGTCAAACAAATCAAAGACGGTGCTACAACTAACACAAAAAACGACTAACACAAACTAACATCTACAGCTCCAACTAACAAAAAATACACTCAAATCTACCAATATTGAGCCAAAATGGTTGTAGCTGAGAGTCATCTTCTATACATGCTTTAGTCTTCAAGGTTACATGGTTCAACAATTTAACAAATATTCCTAATCATGCAAACTGTAATACTACACACGAGCACATGTACGTTAAACTCCACACGTCTGACAGTGACTCAGAACACCAGCAGTTTGCGACAGAGGTCCTTACTTCAAACAGACACTCTCAGAGGGGGTGACCTTCTGGAAGTCTGTGGGGTGTTTGTGTGTCTTTGGAAGTGTATAATTTGTGTTTGCACAACTTGAATTGTAAGCACAGTATATTTAGTAAGTGGTTTCTTCAACCCTTCAATTCCTATGAGTCCCAGACATTTGAAGTTTGTCCTGACAATGGTATCAAAACGTAAATACATTTAGTATTGGTTCATTAAGTTGTTTTTAATCGGAGGAGCTTTCTAAAAACAATTAAGTTAGATGAAATTCAGTGGTGGGCAGCACTAATCTAAAAATTTGTTCCACTACCCCTAAAACACTAACTCAATTAATTAGGTCCCCTAATTCTAAAGCACTAACGCACTGAAAATTTTAGCAAAAGCTAATTCTAAAGCACTAAACTAACTCAGTCAACCCATGGAACATTCTTCAACAGACAACATGAGTCACATATTGGCATGTTTTTCTTTTAAGACTGATCACTGACATCCCACAGCTGTATTTGAGGTCATTATATTGTCAGTAATCAATGTCAATACGTCACATAGTGGATAAGTGACACATATGACCAAAATGTTTGACGGCTTTCACCCTTAGCTGATAACAATAACACTGATCAACCCAGAGTTAAAAAAAACTTTTATTGTTTTAACCATAGACAGAACCAACAAGAAGGCAGCAAAAAGTAAAGAATCAGGGAAAATTAATCAATTTTAAATGTAAATGGATTCTAAAAATAATTTATTACCAATAGTTTTACATCTTTCTGTTCATGGTGGATTAAGTGTTTCACATATCTTATTATTTTAATAAATTTTCCACATTCATCAGAATAATAGATTTATGTTTTGTTATATTTTATAAATATGTCCAAGTTTAATAATTTGTGAGAAATCCACAAATTTTTGTTTATTCAGTCATTATTTAATACAGCTGCACAATAACTGTTAAAATATAATTATGTGTTTGTTTTCAACATGTTAAAAATGATCTCTTCATGTTATGGAAAGATCCTCATTAGGTCATCATTATTTGGCACAATGGTGTGTTACAATTAAAAATAAAGAATAAACAATATAAAAGTAAAAGGCACCCCAAAAGTCATTACATATGATAAATTGTGTCACATTAATTAACCTTATCTCAGCCATAGCAGTGAGTTTAAAACAGGATGAGGGAACTAGTTTAATGAAGAATCTGTCTCTGAAAAAATGATTAAATCAAGTGTTTATTTATGTAGATAAAAGATGTTTAGGAACCTGTTAAAATACACCAGAATGCAGGAAATGGCATCTATTTACTTCAAAATTTTATAGACCCCCCACCAATGTGTGTTTTAAAAGGGTTCTGACGCCCATGCAGCTGCTGTTAGATGTTATATGGTGCAGAGGAAGTGTTGAGGAAGTGTTGTGATAAAAGATGTAAAAACTAACTCATGGTACTCAATGGGTAAAGAGTCTAAATCCTGCTTCACTCAACTTCTCATTAAGAACAGGTGACCCTCAAATGTTGGGTGGTCTGTGGTAGACTTCTAGAATTAGGATTTAAATTTAACATATTGTTTTAAAAAATCATTAAACTATTTTAATTGGGCAACCTGGTTTCTGAAGATAAAAAACAGTAATATAAAAGACAAAACTATTTAATTTCATACATGAATGTAGAATTGTCTGTGAGATTTAATAAATTTCACAGGGAGTGCTGCCTGAAATCATTTGGGAAGTGATCCATATGTCAAAAAATGCTTTCAGGTGTGTGTTGGCAGTGATGGGACGCTTCTGTAATATTAGGTGTAGAAAAAATCAAGCAACAGTTTGCTTTAATCCATGGAAGTTTCATATAGATGATGACTTCTGTCAATGTGTCACTGCTTTTTGTTTGTT
>JARVJO010000186.1:12072517-12083190 GCA_031762555.1 Cynodonichthys magdalenae | reverse complement strand
GGTTATCCCGTGCGAATGCGCCACATAAAAAGCAGACGTTGGGTAGTAATTTGTTTATTACCTGGGGTCCCCAGATACTACTTATCCCGTCAGAATAGGGCTTTTGAAAGCCTTTTTGGAACAGAGTTCAGTTCGAGAGGAGCGAGAGGTCATGTTAGAACGAGGGGTCATTCGTGCTATATATTAAAACTTACAGTCATTATGGATTGTAAAGTTAAAATTGTTTCCTTTTTAATTGCTTTAGTATGTTATTCCTTTTTGTCTTTGTTTCAAAGTTGGAATATTTCAGATTTAAAAATTGGGTATAGAAGGCAATAAATTGGAAAGTTCTTAAAAGAGGTTTAGGGTACAACTTTCTCAGTTTTAGTTTTAGTACATTTCCATCATTCAAAATGCCTAAATAACTTTTTTCTTTTTTTATTTTGAAGATGTACAAATCAAAGACCTTTTTTTCTCTTTTGCTGGCTTGAACTTTTGTGATGCCAAACTTTGCTTGGCGCAAATCGTTGAGTAACTGATTGAGATAGGAACAGGGAGGCTTATCTCTGAATGCTTGGTGTTTGGATACGTATGATGTCCAACCAGTTCTCTTAACGCTTTCTAGGCTGTGTGTACAGATAAGCTCTAGGATCTGGAGAAGGTAGAGACATATGCAGGTAGCAAACAAGACACAATTGAAATTGGAGTAAAAGAAAGTGCTGGTTTCTGTTTGTTCAAATGCATGTTTATGCTTATGTTCTTCCACACTAAGCCTACTTTAGCTCACCGTACTCCCTGAGCAGTGACCGGAGCACTAAGCCCCCCCCCCCACATCCAGGCACTTGGAAACTGGAACGAGGCAAGGAGAATGAGGGGATGGATTGGAAAGAAAGGGATTGGTGCGATGGGGAAGAAAAAGGATGGAGAGCAAAGAAAGAGACGAGAGGAGAAGAGTGGCGGCAGAGAGAGAGGGATGGACAGCAGCAGTGCATGGAAAGGCACAAAACGGAAAGAACTGACGAACGAATGGAACCAAACAAAAGGAGGAGAAGGATTGGATTGAGGGATGAGAGGGAAGGCGAAGCTCTTCTCCCTTTTTCCTTTCTCATCCCCCGCGAGAATGTGTGTTCGTGTGTGTGTGTGTGTTTTCTTCCTCGTCAGATCTGCCGGGGCTTTTATTCCCACACAAAGATGGGACGTACCTGGCACACAGGAACGTGAAGGAGCTGGCAGAAGTATTTGTCGGCGTGTTTGAGTAAGTGCATGTGAGAAAGAGGCACTGGCTCACCTGCCTGGCAGAGAACGATGCCTGTTAGAGGATCACCTGACCGCTTGAGATGTCCCACTTAACACTGGTGCAACAAACACTTAACCCACTCAGCAGCAGTACTTTCTCCTGTCTTGAGTTCATGCAGTTTGCTTTTCCTGCACATGGATTTCATGCTTACCCTTGGCTTTTAATTTGGAGTCACAAGGAATAGCCGTTAAGCTATTTAACTGCAAAAAGAAGCACCATTTGGTGCCAAATCCTTTTACTTAAATTGAAGGAAGGACTACATTAGTTAAGGATCTAGCACCACTTGAAGGAATGCATGTCACCCACCACCTTACATACCAGAGTTTAAAGTGTTCAGTGTTCACTATATTCCAACAACATGAGTTGACAGATCTCTTACATAGTTTGATTATCTTTTTCTTATGGACTAATAGTAAACCCACAAGAATAAATCCTGATCCTTTCCCACTGCAGCACACATCACATGCAATGAGTGTCAGCATTGTCGTCAAGAGTGGATGTTTATTTTCAGTTAATGATGGAGTAGTTAGTTGAAGGAGAAAGATCTGGTAATTCTGTTGTTTACTGAAGAGAAGCTCTATTTTGTAAATTTGTCACAAAGAGACTGCCACTGTTTACAACAGACGGTGAGGGACTGTGAATGTAGTGCCTCGTAAGGCCTCCACATGCTCCATCTGAACTGTCAAAAATCTGCTCTCATTGTCGCAGTTAGGTGATGAAAATTGTGTCATTTACTCGCAGCATTGAGTCTTCCACCTCTTCTTGTCACAATTGGCTGGGAGAACCTTTCACCCCCTCTTCACATAAGAAATTTTTGTGTGATTGGTCATAAGTTTGTGAGTTTGTTTGTCTATGCTGAGCAGTTGTAAAGTTGGCTGTATTTTCTAATAGCTTCTCCCAGCAGATCCTCTTAGGCCTGCGCCACATGGCAAGATTTTAAAATTGTCGGCCGATTTACAAAGACTGAAAGGCACCAGATATGAGGATAAAAAATCATGGATATACCAGGTTTGGTCCTACAGTGTGTGGTGTACAGCTACACCCCAAAAGACAATACACCAAACCCAAAAAATGCTTAATTTAGGAACATTCAGATGCCAGATGTGAACTCACACAAGACTTCTTGAAATCTCACAAGAATTCAGATGTCAAAGGAAAAATCTCACGTGACGTCCAGAAAGACGTGAGTTCTGAGTTAATATACATTTGAGACGAGGAAGAAGCAATGTTGATCATTTGTGGACTATTTTTACCAGAGAAAAAACAATTCAAAATGACTTTTAATGTCCAGCGGATTTTTTTGGTGAGTCATGACAATTTTTTTATGTTTTCTGTATTTTGGAATCCCCTCCGTGTTTACGTTACCTCGCTTTCTGATTGGCTGCACATCATATTCAAGAGGCTGCAAGCTCGTGTGTTCTCAGGTGAACACCACACACAATGTGATATCGGGCCAAAAAATTAAACATGTTTATCCCTGATTTGAGGTCGGAGAGGTCCTGATGTCCAGGCATATTTATTCTGTTGTGTGACGCAGCCCTTAGCAGATGCTGCTTAGATAAGCTCACTACAGCTTCTTTACATAAATGCACCCACAAAGTTCTGACCTATCCCACAATGTTCAAGGCATAGTGCTGTGAGAACTACTTTTGACTGAGACTGTCCTCAGCATTAAACAGGGTCTCAGCAGGTGGTAAGAGTAGGAAACTATACACTTTTCATTAAGCACACATGTAAGCAACACACAAGATTAGGCCTTTTCACCGACTACAAATCATGTTTAAAACTAAAAAGGTTTCATGATGAGAAATCAGAGTTGTAGCCATTTTGGGCAAAGCTTTAAAATATTGTTTTGCACAATCTCAAGTTTTAAACCACACTAAGAAGAGTTGTAAATGACTTTCAGCTGCTACCACGCCCACTTTTAGCTCAAAATCTGTAAAATTGACTGGGTTGTAGACAGGGCTCTCAAGTCTCACGCATTGACCGTGAGACACACGCATTTCATGACGTGCACACGCCACACTTTCTATTTCTCACGCTAAAACACACACACATGAACGCACACCCAGAGATAATAGGGATAATGATAATTATTGATATGGTAAATATCAAAAAGGAAGTCATGTTTACATATTGTTGATAGAGTTACATACTTATTAGAATATTTAAGTCCAAATACAAAGGTCAGCAGGTAACTGCATTAAATTCAGACAAATCTAGGGCAGGCAGAGGCATACAAGTCGATGCTTTCGCATCAAGTTCTACGTTGTTACACACTGTTTTTCTCCAACACTGATTACCTACAGCCTAGATCACAAGTATCGGCAAATATACAAATTAGATGATGATGTCATTTAGCAGCTTTTAGGACAAACATAGTGACTTTTCTTACTGAGGAGTTGACATCTCCAAGCTCAGATCAAAACTTGAGATCCTTGGTTGTATGTTAGCAAACACTGAACTAGCTACAAGTTGTAGCTAGTTCTGTGTTTGCTAACATCAATGACTATCTTGATTTGGACCGACTCAAAAAGTTAAATTAGTTTTAGAGATACATTCAATGATTATTTCCTGTAATTTTTATTAAAATTTGTCGCCACAGCGGGCCTGGAGTCGTCCTGTATCGTTAGTGCCTGAAATCCTCTTGTGCTGCTGGACCTCCAAAACTGTGGTAATTCTCTGGCTTGTTAAAAGTTAGACAAATTTTAAGAAGTGTTTACCGTGCTTGTAACTGAATCTAGAAAGTTCTGTTTAAATAAGTGGAAAAATTGTACAAGTTCTGAAACAAAACCTTTGGTAAAATGATGGAGGTTCTTGACATTGAATGTTTGTAATTGCACATTTTTTTCAGCATTTCATTTAGGTTATTTACCCATAAATTTTACAAAAAGCATACTTGACGCTGGAGAAAAGATCGTTTTATCACTCAGAAGATTAGCACTTCTTTTCTACACAAACAAAACTGAGCAGCAGGGTTTACGATGTGAACATTAAAAAAATTGGCTAGAAAGTCAAATTGCAAACAGCTGCAGCAGACTGATTTTTTTTTTTTTTTGTCGCCAGAGTGAAAATGTGTCCATGCTAAAGAAATTAGAGGGGTCTGCAATGCGACACAAACAAACAATAAACAAGGAGGCAAATAAGTCGACGTACACACAAGTGCACAAGCACGGACAACAAGCGGCTATGCTGCAATTAGCTTGTTTTAAAGGAAACAAATAACAGTAATTTGAACAGAACAGCATCCATAACAATTCACCCCTAGAGGGATCAGTAATTTAAACACATACACTTCTGCAAACACACACACTCGCGCTGGTGATCGAGTGTGTGCATGCAGTCATATTCAAACACACACACACCTCCATTAAGTGTACTTGAGAGCAGCAGAGAGGGTCAGCTCAGTGTCTGAGTTATTACGCTACTTTGTTCTGCCTCAGTGGGGAGGCTGCACCCTGCACATACACACACACACACACACACACACGATTTATCAGCCATCAACACTTAAGGTGAAAATATAAAAGGCTTGCTTTGATAATGGATTGAAAGAGATGAATAAAAAATAGGTAAAAAAAAGGTGGATGAATAAATGGAGGGAGAAAAGGTTTTGGTCGCTGTTCCTTTTCCCGTGCAGAAGTTTGCAGCTGCCTGGCAAAGCCATCCTCCCCACCTCTCTCTGTCTATCCATCCAACTCATCCACGGGCGCTCAACAATGGCCGTGAAACATCTGCGGCTTCCAGGTAATTACGGCTGTGCCGAAACAGTGGGCAGTGCCGCTCAGACGTGCGACGACACCCCGCAATTAGCCCCACATCTCCATCTCCCCACTGCTCCTCTGATGACCAGTGTATTATCTCTGTGAAGAGACCTGAGGGACAAATGACAGTGGGGAGAGAAAACACACAGACGAGTGGTCTCAGAGGTTGGGAGAAGGGCTTGGTCGCTCCCCCAAAACCGACCGTCTGAATGAGAATGAATAGTTTCAGTAATAATTCCACAAAAACGTGATTGTACTGCTTCTCATCAACTTTTGTTTAGCTTTGTAAATGTTTAAAAACACCTGCTGTGAAATCCTATGTGTAAATGTACAGTGTCCTCATTGTATACTAGCTCATATAAACAGTGTATAATAGGAACTGTCCTGGAGTCAGTTCCCAAAGTTGGAGTCGGCTCTATTATGGGTAGCAAAACATCAAGTTTGGATAACCAGAAAACTAAGAACTCAAACTCAGAGGTAAATATAAAATCAGGTTTATTTATAGTGGGAAGGGAACTGGACAAATGGGAAACAGGATGCCAGAGTGTTTGGGATTTGGAATCACAAAAGTCAGAATGGGTCTTACGGTGTTTTTTCTTTGTTGCTGGTTTGAAGGAGGAGGTAATGGATTCCACAAACCAAGGTAAGACGAGCAGGTGAAGTGGAAGAAAGTGAAGAGGGCAAGCATGAACATAAGATGGAACTGACTGTCCAAACTTGAATCTTCAGTTATGTCCGAGATCAGAGCAGAGCTGGAGTCAGTCGAGAACAGAGAATAAATGGGCAGCAGAATGACGCACTGGAACTTGAAGGATGACAGATTCACCTAAAGATCTCCATCTCAATGCTTCTGCTGTTTATTCGTAGTCAGGGTGTGGAGACAACATATCCAAGAGAGAAACACAAACATCCCTCTCCCCCACCAACACTTTCCCGCTCGCCATGGAGGACCCCAAGGCGTTCCCAGGCCAGGAACGTCACCTCTAAAGGTAAGGCGTCCAGAAGGCATTAATCAGATGCCCGAACGACCTCAACTGACTTCTTTTAAACAGAGAAGCTGCGGCTCTATTCCAAGCTCCCCAAAATATTTAAACTAAAAACATTCTGGGAGGTAAGCAACCGCAAGTGGCGTCTTTACCATGAGTGAACAAATAAACCACTACTGACTACTGAATCAGCTCTAACAGGTTGGACTTGCATGGGACCTGAATACTCTTTCAGATGGCCTGCAAAAAAGGGGGAAATTAAAAAATCAAAACAAAAATAAACAGAATCCTTTAAAGTATTATTAATCAAAGAAATAACTGAGATGAAAAGTTAAGGAACCAGTGCTATAGAAAATAATAGTTACAACAATCTCATAAAGTTACTAGCGGGTAGTTTTGTTGTTTTTTTTTATAAGGAGCACCAGACCTCCAGATTGCAGTTTTTTCAATCAGTGTTACAAAGGCAATAACTTCAAAGTCATTTTCATCCAAATAAACGCCAAAACAGATGTCTGATTTCAATGACACAATAGAAGATTTATGGTGTGGAAAGCTTATTTCTAAAGGAATAAAAAAAAGTTGATCTTTTAAATTTTGGAATTGTTTAATTATTCCCTGCTTCCTGTGATAGTGTGAGGCAACAGGCAAAATTTCAGAGCTCAAGCAAAAAGGCTGGCGAGGCAGATCAAAATACTCACAAAATCTCTTTCTCAGAATGCAAAAGAAACATGGGGAGACAACACACTGGCTGGGGAACCAGCACAATGATCCAACTGGGAAGTAAAGACAAGACACAGTATATAAAGGTGACTAAACGGGGGACTGAGTGCGCAGAAACCTGGGGTGGAAACAATAGGATCCAGAATGCCTGGGAGGGAACACAGAGGCAGGTATACACTAGAAAAACCAAGGTAAAAATAAACAAAAACAATGACACTGCTAAAAGGTGAAAAGCAGTCAATAATGCTCTTGACTATGTTTGTGTGTCTGTTAGCAAAGTAAATGCTTCTACAGGATTTGAAGGGGTAAATGAATCACTGAATCCGGTGTGTTGGAGCGGAGAATCAAGAAAAACCTGCAGGACACTGGCCCTCAAGGATCTGAGTTTGACACTCGGCTTTAAGTTGAGATTTGATGTGGTAGTAGCTGAGAGTCATGCGCAACACATACTCTATATCAACTAATCTTGTGTATAACATTATTTTTGATGTTCCAAATCAGCTATCAATTCCTTCAGTGCCTTAGATTTTTTATAATCTTTTGATGATATCATCTGAAAGCATTCTTCCAATAACCCCATATCTTATAGGTGTGAAAATCTTTTAGGATAACAGATTTGCTGCTAAATGATATGAGTTGAAATCCCAATTTATTTGTTTCCATTGGGACAGCTTCTCTCATCTTCTCACATTTACCAACCACTGTGTCTTCATTACACATATTTGATTGATTGGTGCAGACATTAACATTAACATGTGTCACTGTGAGTCTTAGCTCTCCACTGTTTGTGCAAGTGTTCACTCACGGACCCTGACAGTTTGTTTCTGACTGTGGATGCAGTCGGTTTTTTTTCTCTTCTTTGTCCAGGAGCCCCCATCAGGACCCCTAGGCTTTCCCTGTGCCTGCCTGCCAAAAACGTCTGCATCTCCTGGACCCCCTCGAGGCAGGGGACAGCCAAATGTCACTTGGACCCTCTACAGAGCAGCGGGGGGATGGTGGGGGTATGAACCAGAGAAGGAGAGGGAGGTTAGTGGGTGAGTGAGAATGAAGCAAAAGTTAGAAAGAGGAGTTTAAAAGATGTGGTAGGAGTGAGTATGGGCTAATTAGTAATAAACACCAACTACACAAGCTGCATTTGTCACATATGCAATGTGAATGCTGAGCTCCTGGCTTAAATTTGTTTGACTAGATTGTTAAAGTTAAAATAAGCAGAACAGAAGGTAAAGTAAAAAATAAAAAGGAGCAAAACTGTGTTAAGTGGGGTATTTTATGTATTTTCCAGGCACATAGTATAGTTCTATACCACTATCATACCTTCAGTTTTTCTGAAAATGCCGTATATATTAAAGGGGCAATATCATGTAAAATCAACTTTTTTGAGTTTTATATCATGTTATAATGTTATCCTTCCATCAAAAACATGCCCAGAGTCTTGCTTTGATTCATGCACGTTTGAGAAGTCCTGTGTTGTCCTGAGGCAGCCAGGCAGGAGAGCAAAGACTACAGGTTGGGCCTTGAACCGCCTTTTGGGATCAGCTCCTCCTCTGGGCTGTGTCTCCGAACAGAGCTTCCACATCACAAAGCACGCCTCCCCCACCCCCGGCCCGCCGCGACTCCTGTAGACTATCAGCAGCAACAACTAGCAATCACCAGATGAAACAGTGTCTGCTGAGCACTGAGCCTCCGCATCACAGCCCCCACCCCTGACTCCTGCAGGCTAGTGGCAGCAACAAAGTAAACCAGCACCGAGTGAAACCGTGTCTGCCGAGCTCCTTCTCAGAAGGACACAAACACCATTGTCACCTGCCCAGGTAAGCTGAAAAACAACTCATGCAGTTTTGTTCACATTGTTGTTTAGTCTATGTGTTAAGATTTGTAACTTATTATGATCAGTACGTGTGTGAATGACTGAAATGATCTTACCAAAAATAAATAAATAAATAAATCTTACCAGCTGAAACTTTAGCTCTGTAATCACTTTGGTCCAACATTAAGGTTCATATGTATCCTGAGATGCAGTTTTCCAAACCCGATATTGTATTGCTTATTTTTTTGGTTATCATTACAACAAAGTCTGCTACGACACTCTACTGGAAAAGAAAAGAAAAGAAAGTTTGGAACATATGTAAATGAACATTACATTGAGTGGAAAATTGTCTTTTTTTTCTTTTTACATAAAGTTAAAAGACAGGAGGGAAGGCCCTTGAAAAGTCTGCACAAATAGTGAGAGGAAACCAACACATTAATTTGCACTGAAACTGTTATGGTCATTTTTAAGGGAAAGGGACAAATATTTAGTCTCTGGGCCATAGGGGAGGTCAGGAGGTCAACCCCCATGGTCAGCTTCACTGTGAGGTGAGGGATTTCCCTACAATATATTATTTTTTTTATGGTTCTGTTTTTTTCACACGTATTTATTTGCCTAACAGAAAAGTCCCAGCTCATGTCAACCAAAAGACGTCTTGTAAAATCCTTCTGTAACAACTTTTGATATTAGCTGTGTGCAATTAAACTGTGTTGTGTGTAAAATCAATTCAATTCAGTTTATTTATATAGCGCCAAGTCACAACAAATGTCTCGTCCAAAAAACAATCAATCTAAGGAATCACTTTATAGTAATAGTTCATCCTTATGGATCTTTTGTGAGGGCAACTTTTGAGTCAAAATATCCCCAAGGATAAAAAAGCATTTTCTATGATACTATAAAACTTTTTTTTTTACCTACTTAAACTTTGCACAGGCCGCAGTTCATTGATCGACTTTGTTGTCGTTTCATCTGATCTGCGGCCGCATGTCTTGGACACTCGGGTGAAGAGAGGGGCGAAGCTGTCAACTGACCAGTACCTGGTGGTGAGTTGGCTCCCGTGGTGGGGGAGGATGCCAGTCAGACCTAGCAGACCCAAACAAATAGTTAGGGTCTGCTGGGAACGTCTGGCAGAGTCTCTCGTCAGATGGAGCTTCAACTCACACCTCCAAGAGAACTTTAAACATGTTCCGGGGTGGGAGACATTGAGTCCGAGTGGGCCATGTTCCATGCCTCCATTGTCAAGGCAGCTTGCCTGAGCTGTAAGGTTGTCTGTGCCTTTTTTTTTGGTTTTTGGTTGTCGGTGCCTGTCGTGGCGGCAACCCTCGAACCCGCTGGTGGACACCGGCGGTGAGGGATGCTGTCAGGCTGAAGAAGGAGTCCTATCTGGACTCCGGAAGCAACTGATAGGTATCTGCAGTCCAAGCGGATTGCGGCTCAGGTGGTTGCTGAGGCAAAAACTCGGGCGTGGGAGGAGTTCGGAGAGGCTATGGAAAAAGACTTTTGTACTTCGAGGCGATTCTGGTCCGCCATCCGGCATCTCAGGGGGGAAAAGCGGTTCGCCGCCAACATTGTTTATGGTGGGCATGGTGGGCTGCTGACCTCAACTCAGGACGTTGTGGGTTGGTGGGCGGAATACTTTGAAAATCCTCCTCAATCCCACCGACACGTCTTCCCATGAGGAAGCAGAGCCTGGAGACTCTGGGTCAGGCTCTGTGGTCCCAATCTCTGGTGCTGAGGTCACCGAGGTGGTTAAAAAGCTCCTCTGAGGCAAGGCGCCTGGGGTGGATGAGATTCGCCCAGAGTTCCTTAAGGCTCTGGATCTAGTGGGATTGCATTGGTTGACGCAACTCTACAATATTGTGTGGACATCGGGGGCAGTTCCCCTGGATTGGCAGACCGGGGTGGTAGTCCCCCTATTTAAAAGGGGGTCTGCAAAGTGTGTTCCAACTATAGGGGGATCACACTTCTGAGCCTCCCTGGTAAGGTCTATTCGGGGGTCTTATAGAGGAGGGTCTGTCAGATAGTCGAATCTCGGATTCAGGTAGAGCAGTGTGGTTTTCGTCCTGGTCGTGGAACAGCGGACCAGCTCTACACCCTCAGCAGGGTCCTGGAGGGTGCAT
>JARVJO010000186.1:12028279-12041880 GCA_031762555.1 Cynodonichthys magdalenae | reverse complement strand
CTATTTTCAACTTTAAGCTTTTTTCTGCTATTTCAGCTAAAATTCTATTTTTTCTGCTTTTCTTCTGCTTTTTTTTAATTTTTAATGTTTTTTCTGCTACTTTGTGATATTTATGCTCCTTACAGTTGTTTTCTGCGAATTTGAGCTATTAGCCTTTAGCTTTTTTCTGCTATTACAACCATTGAGTTGCTCCTTTTTTCTGTTTCTCTGCAAAGTTAAGCAATTTTTTGTCTTTTTACATCTTTTTAAATTGAACTCACATTAACACTATTGTCAATAGTTTCAGCTTAAATTCAGCAGCTTTCAGCTAAAGTTTTCAGCAACAGGCATTCACACTTGCATTTTTGCAGGAAATGCAATTTTTTCTAGTAATCCATAATTTCCAGTTTGGAAAATATGTAAAAAGAGGGTCCAAAATGCAGCAAAGCAGAATAGATAAGGGAAGGCTGAAGAGAGAGGGGAAAAGCGTCCATCTTAGCTGAGAGTAGGAAAAAAAAATCCCCTCAGTCCACACTTCATGTCCACTTTTGAGGAGAAAGAGTCTGACGACTCCGTGGAAGACAAGTCCATTACCATGGCAGAGGTCACCGAGATAGTCAAAACACTCTTTGGTTGCAGGACACCAGGGATGGATGAGATTTGCCCCAAGATGCTGAAGGCTCTGGATGTTGTGGGACTGTCATGATTGACATGTCTATTCAACATCGCATAGAGGACTGGGACAGTGTCATGAAGAGTAGGGTGTCTGGTTTGGGAACCACAGAGTCCCGTCTCTGCTGTATTCAGATGATGTGGTTCTTTTGGCGTTTTCAGGCCAAGACCTTCAGTGGGATGAGAGTCTGTTCTTCTAAGTCTGAGGCCATAGTTCTCGATCGGAAAAGGGTGGAATTTCCCCTCCGGGTCAGGGGAGAGACTCTGCTTCAAGTGGAGGAGTTTAAGTATCTTGTCTTGTTCATGACTGATGGTAGGATGGAGCGGGAAAGTGGGGTCCTCAGTAATGAGGGCGTTGCTTTGGTCAGTTGTGGTGAAGAAAGAGTTGAGTCGAAAGGCAAAGCTCTCGATTTGCTGGTCTTTATACGTTCTAACCCTCACCTATAATGAGATCCCGGATACAAGTGGCTGAAATGAATTTTCTTCAAAAGGTGCCCAGGCT
Source organism: Cynodonichthys magdalenae (assembly GCA_031762555.1). Lineage (NCBI taxonomy): Eukaryota > Metazoa > Chordata > Actinopteri > Cyprinodontiformes > Rivulidae > Cynodonichthys > Cynodonichthys magdalenae. The sequence goes on along the minus strand of JARVJO010000186.1, from coordinate 12,040,727 downwards.
CAGACATAAAGTTTGAGTGAGAAGTTCTGTCATCCAGGGGGAGCTCGGAGTAGAGCTGCTGCTCCTCCACATCTGAAGAAGTCAGTTGAGGTGGTCGGGCATCTGATTAGGATGCTTCCTGGACTTCCATTGCTTGTCCTCCACAGCTCTGCAGTAAAACATGCCCACACAATTGTGTCACTCCAAATATGTTTCCACACCAGAGAGGGCACTGCAAAGGAGTGTCTGAAATAAGTGGTGGCTTCATACATGATGATTACATTTTTTATGCGTTTTAAGCATAAAATAATTACAATCGTATTTCACATGAATAAATACAGTACTTTAAGTGTTTAATAAAAATTTGTCCAGTGATTCATGAATTATTTTGCTACTAGACCAACACACACACACAAGCACACACACACTCCTACCAACAAGAGCAGTACTACATTTTTGTCTTTAGTGAGTGATAATCATATATTATATATACTGACATGTACTTTTGCTTTGTTTCTCAGATCTTAACCTGCCTGTCAGATATTAAATTGCTTAACTTTAAGGTGTACTCTGTTATGCAGTGATTCATATTTTTTCTTCAGTGAAAGTCTGTGGAAAGCCAAATAAGTTTTGTCATCCTTCACCTCTAGAGCTGCACCTCGGACAGCCTTTAACTGTAATCCTGCTCCCCTTCTACTGCTCGTCTCCAACAAAACACCAGCTTACGAGGTAAAAACTCTATATTTTTGTTCTTATGAAGAGGGAAGCAAATAGACAAACCCTAAATCAATATTAAGAGACATATCTCCTCTTATTATTTTATTTAATCCAGCTGGTTCTGAGTGGGGTGAAAACTGGAGTGATTGTGGTCCTGTATGACCACAGAGGGACTCTTCCAGCTCTGTTAATTCAGTTGGAGAGAGCCGTTTCAGGGCAGCCAGTTCAAAGAGTTGGCCTGCTAGCTCCAGGAGGAACAGAGGAAATTCACATCCTTCATGGTAAGACTTTATGTGCTTTTGCTGCTAGCTTTAAAACAAATTTAAAGATTAATTTCATTGTAAAAATATGGAATTCAAGTAAAGACAGCAGCAGAGTGGGGAAATGTAGTCAGTTTGTCCTTTAGTGGTCTAACCTAAGCCGACCCTAACTATAGGCTTTACCAAAAAGTACAATACATTATAATACAATGGGAAGCAATATAATTATAAGTTATGTCATGATTTAACGCAATACAAGTGTGCCTTCAATTGCAATTCTAAACAAAACGGTTGTCCTATTGGGAAAACTTGTTTCGAACTCTATAGTCTCAACAGCTGTTCCTATAAAAAAAATCCACAAATAAACCAATGTTAACAGATCTACAAAAACAAAACTTAAATCTTCTATCAAAGCTCCATGTTTTAGGTCTGTTTGGGAAGTTTACTTTGGTTAAAAGGGGCAATATCATGTAACATCAACATTTTTGAGCTTTATATCATGTTATAGCGTAATTATTTAATCAAATACATACCTAGTGTTGCTTTGACTCATTCATGCATGTTTGTGGTAGCTATTCAGGAGAACAAAAATGTGTGGTTGTCTCTAGAACTGCCTTGCAGGATCAGCTCCTCCTCTGGGCTGTGTCTCCAAGCCGAGCTTCCTCATCACAGAGCACACCTCCCCTGCAAATCTTGCAGGCTATCGGCAGCAAAAACCAGCAAACAACTGGTGAAATCTCGCATCTGCTGAGCTCATAATACTAACTACTTCTCAGTTCAGTCCTTTTCGGAATAAAAAGTTCCTTTGAGGAAATGTATTTTCAGATGCCAAGGAGACTACCTTCTGTTTGACATGGTTTTTAAAACCAATATTGTATAATGTTGCTGCTTTTTTTATTATTTTTACAACAAAATACAACGCTCCTAAGACCAATTGTAAACTCCATGAAGCTGTTCTGATGACATGCAGAAATGGGCGGTAGGAGGTTTTTAAAGAGACAGAGGTCAATTTCAAGCTATTTAGAAAACTTTATCTGAAAGCTGCTGAAAAAGTTTAATAGCAAACGTGTTAATGCGAGTTCATTTTGAAATGCTAAGGAATAAAAAAAGCTTAACTTTGCAGAAAAAAAGAGCAAAAAAAACATTGAAATGGCCGAAAACAGCTAAAAGCTAAAATAGCTGAATATAGCAAACACCTGTAAGAAGCTTAAATAGCACAAATTAGCAGAAAAAAGCACAAAAGGTAGAAAAAAGCAGAAGACTATCCAAAAGAAGCAGATCTATAGCTAAAATAGCAAAAAAAAAGCTAAAACTAGCATAAAATAAGCTAATAGTAGGGGCCACAGATTGAAATTAACATCCAGATAGTGAAAATGTTGTAAAAATATAAAATTGGCAGAAATAAAATGCATAAGCATACAAAAAAAATGACAATTTTTAGTAAAATAGCTAAAACAGCTGAAATGTTCAGTCAAATAGCTAAAAAGTAGCTGGAATTTTTAAAATTAGCATAAGGAAGCATAGGAAGCACAAGTTTGCTGAACTTAGCAGAAAAAAGTTGTAATGGCTACAAAAAATATATTTTCAGCTTAAAAAAGTTAACTTTAGCTAATAACAGTTGAACATTAGCTTAACTAGCAGCAAATAGCTGAATATAACAGAAATCCTCTCCAAGAAGCATACATAGCACAAAGTAGCAGAAAAAAGCATAATAAATAAAAGTAGAAAAATGACAGAAATTATCAGAAATGGCACCAACAGAAAAAGCAAAAAATAGCTAAAATTAGCACAAGAAAGTTAAAAGGAGCAGAACCAGAACAAATTGTTTAAGGTTCTGTAAAGATTTAGAAACATTATAAAGGATTTTAAGGATGGTAAAATAGCTGAAAAAACATAAAAGGCTGAAATACCAAAAGTCATAGCACCCCTCACATGAATGAGCTGAACGTTTTTTGTTGAAATAGCACAAAAATTGTGGACCAAGTTAGATGCTGAAAAATGTACATGAGAAAATGATCTCAATAGTGTGAATGCTTCATAGCATTCACACTATTATTTTTTTATTTAGACATATAAACAGCATTTTCATAACAACTGAAGGTGACATATTTTGGTAAAGAACTGAACTATATGCCTGAGAAACACATAATACTGGCCCTTTAAAAATAAATGACCAGTTATATAAGGGTTTCAGTAATATGGACACACAACCTGAATGTGGCCCTTTTTAGATCTTTAGTTCAAAAAATATCTGAAAATATTTTTATAATGAAACAGTTCTGTTTTTATCTTAAACCTTCAGACTATAACCTGTCAGAGAGGACTCTACTGACACCTGAACACAGGGAATTCTGGGAAAAACTGTGCGTCCATGTGACACCAACTCAGGAAGGAGGCGGGATGGACATCTTCTGCCCGCTGGCTGCATCAGGTAGCTCACACACTTAAAGCACACACATGCACTGTTCTGTATAATAGGTCTAACGTCTCTCCCTGTTTGTTGACTCTTCACAGCATCAGGCATGACTCTTCTGCACAGCCTGTCTACTCTGACAGGTCTGCAGATTCGGTCACCTGCGGGTCTTGCCACAGGAAGTTTCCAGAACAGTGAGTTAGAATTACTTAAAATAAATTTAGATCATCTATAAAAAGTAAAAATAGAGAACCTGTGTTAAAGTATGTATTAGCTTCAGAAGACTATATAAATCTATATTTTTTGACTGTTGTCTAATCAGTATATTACCAGTGCTTTTCATGTCAGCGTTTTAATCATGTTGAAAAATGACAAAGTTATAGCTGCTTTGGTCAAATCTTAATAGTAGTTTTGTAATCAGTGGGTGCTTTTCATATGAGTCAGCCAGATGATGCAGAAATAAACATGACCCACAAGTCCTCAGTTTTAAAAATTGTGGGTCATTTTCAGGCCATGTGGGTCATTCAGATCCAAGAGGAGCAGGAGGTTTAAACCATGGATGACCTAAGTTTACAGTGTCTCCTAACAATGTGCAACAGAGACAAAAAAAAAAATCATCCACTGTTTAATACATATCATGTAATTGATTATTTTCAGCTGACTTTATGGATCACATTTAGGTCATGTAAGCAAATAAACTTTATTTTGTTTACATCGGCCACGTGGTTTACCTTGTGTGGTGGTGCTCCCGGTTAAACAACCCACAAGCCTGACAACCACTTCAGTTGTCTTTTTGTAAAAGTCCCAGTACTGTCACTTTGACTGTATTTAAACCACTGATGGTTCTGATCAGACAGAACATTTACACGTTTAATTCAATTCACTTCATTTCAATAAAAATTTGAAGTAAGGTAATAAAATTGTAGCTGTTTAACATTTACAATGTTTTTGATGGATGGGACGATTACTGGAAACTACAAGTGATAACATTTAGTAAACTGGAGTGCAGACTAAGTTTTTAATTCCCATTTAGTTCTCAGTGAGTGGTCTGGTGGTGACGGTGCTGCACTCTTGGATCAGTACCCAGCTGCTCCGGCACTGCAGTATGTGAGTGATGGTGTGCTGCAGGCCTGGTGCAGACAGGCTCAGTGGATGGAGGAGGCCCTACAGGAGCTGAGGAGAACTCTGGAGGCGCAGCTGCAGCAGAGCAGCCTGCAGGCCAGAGGCCGAGCTCTGGGTAGGTTTAGGTTGAAAACAAGTGCAGCTCCTCTTACAAGTTAAAACCCACACTTCTGTCTTTTATAGGTCATTTTCTGTGGGAGAAAGTCTGCCTGGAAAAGATCTGTGTGTCCAGAGAACTGAGTGAGGCTCTGACAGAAGGACTCACGGCTCTTACTGAACAGAAAGAGGTACAAATTTATTCGAACTAACCAGTTACATTTTCTGTGAAAATAGTGTGAATTATAAGTGATGGAAAACTGATGACATTTACTAAAGGACCTGAAACTGAGTTCAAGCAGAACACTAGCTAAAAGGGTAAAAAGAGCAAAACGGTTGATAAAAGAAAAAAGTAGACCAAAACTGGCTAAATTCTAAAATGGCAAACGGCTATCTAAAATATGGAAGCAGCAAAAGGCTAGTTGGAAGGGCTTTGGTAAGAAAGCATGCGATTTGTTAGTAACTTTAAACTGCTTGTTGAAGTACTGAAGTTCAATTCAGGACTGATCAGTGACCGGAAGCAAAAACATGGAAAACAGGAAACAGTCTTCACTTCAAAATAAAAGCATTAAATAAAACTTTTCCCTGCTTAAGTTATGGCTCCAGTTATTGCCCCTTCACAGCAAACCCCGTGTGTCTCCATGCGTCCCTCACTATGTGTGCATGGCTATGGGCAGACCGTCCACAATGCTGTTGTGGTTAAAAAAAAAAAATAGTTGAGATTTTACTATTCTGTCTTTTATTTATTTATTTTCTTTATTGTCACACTGCTGTTTACAGTGGAGAAAATAGTTCTTTGATCCCTTGCTGATTTTTTAAGTGTGCCCACTGACAAAGACATGAACAGTCTATAATTTTAAAAATAGGTTAATTTTAACAGTGAGAGATAGAATGTTAAAAAAAATCCGGAAAATAACATTGTATAAATTAAATAAATTTATTTGCATTTTGCAGAGAGAAATAAGTATTTGATCCCCTACCAACCATGAAGACTTCTGGCTCCTACAGACCAGTTAGACACTCCTAATCAACTCCTTACCTTTATTAAAGTTCAGTCCATTTATCATTAAAGACGGATGTTTTAAATTGTCACCTGTATGAAAGACTCTTGTCTACAGACTCAATCAGTCAGACTCTAACCTCTACAACATGGGCAGGACCAAAGAGCTGTCTTATGATGTCAGGGACAAGATCATAGACCTGCACAAAACCATCAGTAAAATGCTGGGTGAGACAACTGTTGGTGCAATAGTAAGAAAATGGAAAAAATACAAAATTGCTGTCAATCGACATCGATCTGAGGCTTCATGCAAAATCTCACCTTGTGGGGTATCCATCATGAGGAAGGTGAGAGATCAGCCTAGAACTACACGGGGGATCTTGTTAATGATCTCAAAGCAGCTGGGACCACAGTCACCAAGAAAACCACTGGTAACATATTATGCTGTAATGGATTCAAATCCTGCAGTGCCAGCAAGCTCCCCCTGTACAAGAAGGCACATGTGCAGGTCCATCTGAAGTTTGTCAACAAAAACCTGGATGATTGGGAGAAGGTGCTGTGGTCAGATGAGACAAAAATTGGTCTATTTGGCATTAACTCAACTCACCATGTTTGGAGGAAGAGAAATGCTGACTGTGACCAAAGAACAGTCCCCACTGTCAAGCATGGAGGTGGAAACATTATGTTTATGAGGTGCTTCTTTGCTAAGGACACAGGACTACTTCACTGCATAAATGGGAGAATGGATGGAGCCATGTACTGTTAAATACTGAGTAACAACCTCCTTCCCTCTGCCAGGATGTGTTGTGGCTGGGTCTTCCAGCACAACAATGACCCAAAACATCCAGCCAAGGCAACAAAGGAGTGGCTCAAAAAGAAGCACATTAAGGTCATGGAGTGGCCCAAGACAGTCTCCAGACCTTAATCCCATTAAAAACCTACAGAGGGAGCAGAAAACTCAGAGTTGCCAAGCGACTGAGAGATGATCTGCAAAGAGGAGTGGACCAAAATTCTTCCTGACATGTGTGCAAACCTCATCCTCAACTACAAAAGAAGTCAGACTGCTGTGCTTGCCAACAAGGGTTTTGCCACCAAGTTTTAAGTCCTGTTTGCCAGAGGAATCAAATACTTATTTCTCTCTGCAAAATGCAAATAAATGTACATAATTATTACAAGGTGATTTTCTGGATTTTTTTAAATATTTTATATATCACTGTTAAAATTAACCTACCCTTAAAATCATAGACTGATCATGTCTTTGTCAGTGGGCAAACTTGCAATATCAGCAAGGGAGCAAATAATTATTTCCTCCACAATATAAGTGCTTGTGTAACGATGGGCAGGCAGTTTGTTCGAAACCCGGGATATCTGCTCGACTTTGTCTCTTTCCCCTCTCATCAGGAAGTGTTTGCAAGTTCTGCCTTTCCCAAAGAGGAAGTTTGCACAAGTAGCACCTTTCCTGTCAATCAATCCAAGAGCTAATCCACGGGCAGCTTTCTGCTGACGTCAAAACTGTTGGTGTGCTGTACCCAGAACCATCGGAGAGGAGACACAAACTGCTCAGCAGAGTACGGTTCTGCGCGGTTTGAACCTGGAGACACATTCGGCAGAAGCCGAAGCGAGTAGAACCACAACAGGCGTGAGAAGGGCTGGGACTAGGAGTGTCGCCCAGTGACATAGCTCCAATTAAACGCAAAGAGTTGTGGGAATTGTCTCTAAATGAAAACTGTGTTCCAGAAGGACAGTCAGCTAGAGTATATAGCTTCTGAGAGCAAACAGACATTGGAGGGGGCACTTTTATCTCACAATGGTTCTGCATTGTATTTACAGGTGATGGCTTTCTCCCTCTGCTGTTAAAGATGATGACGATCAATAAAATAAAATTAGCTCTACTGAATTTTTAAATTTAGAAAGTGCAAATCCCCACACAGTTCAAATAATTTAGCAAAACCCCTAAAGCGCAAACGAGAAACTTAGGTCTGCAATTAGCGTAATAGCGTTTTAGGGGATTAGTGCACACCACTGGTAGTTAGATTGTAAAATTGCTGAAACTGTTATCACACTAAGTTTTTGAAATACAGAAAAGCATCAGAATACAGGAAGTTTTCTCAGCTGTGTGTACTTGTATTTCTGCCCACATCTTCAGACCAGACCTTTGGAGTTTCTGTCCTCCTTCCTGCTGCAGTGGAATGAGGAGGAAAACAAAAGAGAAAATTTTTCTTCATTTAAAAACGATTCCCTGTCCATTTCAAGTGTTTCACCAGAGCAGCCACAGGTTTGCCTTTTTACAACCTTTATTTACCTACGGTAATTTGAAAAGGAATATTTAACAAATCAAACAATTTTTGTCCAAAGACAACTTTAGATTGGAGAGGTTGTGTTTTTAGAGAGCTGCACCACAGCGAGGGTCTTTATATGAGCAGACTGAGCTCCATCCTGAAGGTAAATCTCAGATTTTTGAACTTGGTTTTTAAAAAAAAACAAATAAAAATGGTCATTTTATATCATGATTCACATAAACAGAAAACTTTTATTCCATTTAAGGAATGTTTGAGGCCTCGGGGCAAGAATCGCGTCGAAATGTTAAATACATTTCACTGATGTGTTGCAGGTGTATCAGGAGCCTCTGACAGCTGCTCTGAACTCCAACAGAGCCATTCTCAGCTATGCTGACATCCAAATAATCTTCAACCAAGTTTCAGTAATACAGCAGTTGAACAGGTACACACACCCACATGCTATGTTTCTCTATCCTTTTGGGGACTTCCATTCATTTACTGGTCATTTCTATAGCCTAACCCTGATGCCTTACTCTAAAGTTAACCACTCCAGTACATACCTGACCCTAAATCTAGCATACACTTAATTCACACCTTAATCCTGAACCTAACCCATCCACACAAAATCAGCTTCCGAAGTCATGGGGACCAGGCTTTGGTCTCCACAAGGAGCATTCGTCCACACGAGGCAGCATTTTCCTGAAAAATCGTCCCCACCAAGTAGCAAAAACATGGGCACACACAAACACACACACAGGTTTGTTTTTCTATCCTTATTAAGACCATTAATTGACTTCCATTCCTTCCAGTAATTTCTACAGCCTAACCCTGACCACCAACCCTAAAGCTAAACTCACAGGTACCTACCTGACCCTAAAACTAACCTAAACTCAATTCACACCTTAGTCCTAAATCGAACCCCCAACCTAAAAATGGGGTTCCACCATAATAGGACCAGTCTTTGGTCCGCATTAGGACTACTGGTCTTGACAAGGTAGGTGTGTATACCAGAAACGTTACTAAATAGGTAACAAAAACAAGTACACACAGACAGTCCCAGTTTTTTCCTGCTCTAAGGACCAGATGTGTGTTCTTTCATATTTTGCAGTGTGTTTCAGGCAGATTTACAGAGCAGGCTGGAGCAGTGGGCTGCAGATCAGTGTGTTGGAGATGTTTTTGTTAAGCTGTGCTCCAAACTGAGGGTCTACACCAACTACATGAACAACTACACCGTCGCCCTCCGCACTATCGACAAGGTAAAGTCATCGTGTTGCTCTGCTTTTTGTGTCAGCTGACTATAAAAACAAGATTTTCTGAGAGATTTGGGTTTGTTAAAACCAAGAGACGGTTAAGCTCACGCTTGGTCTTTAACGTGTCAACGGAAGGTTCATTTTTTCTTAGAACCAGTTTAAAGAAAGAACTGAAGACAGGCAAAAAATTACAATTTTCTGTGAAAATACAGTATTTTGTCTGCTAAATTTTGAGGAATGGTATAAAAATTGTTAAAGAGACTGAAATTGAAAAGTTAAAATAGTCAGAACAAATGTAAAATTAGCAAGCAATTTCTAGAGACTAAAAAGAGAGCAGTTTAACGCTTAAATTGGGGAGTGGTGGCGCAGAGGTTAGAGATGCTGAGTCTGGGATCAGAAGGTAACCGGTTCAACTCAGGGACCAACAAGCCCCACTTTGTGCCCTTGAGCAAGGCCCTTAATCCCTCAGCTGCTCCCTGGGTGCTGTAATTGGAAGCCCACTGCTCCACATGTGTTTACATGTGCGATGGGTTAAATGCAGAGAATTAATTTCCCAATCAGGGGATCAATAAAGTGTAAAAAAATAAAAATATTAGAGCAGTAGCTGAAAGTTACTAATAGCAAAACAGCAGCTAAAACAATTAAATTTAATAGACCTTTTGCATATTCCAAAGCACGCATGAAATGTATGTTTTGATTGGATGGTGAAATGCAACGTTCCTGCATATATCGGAAATAGTGGGAATGTAAATTGAAAGAGTGAGGTGATGATGGCGTGTTGTAAGGTTGATGCGTGGTTTTGGAAAATTGTGGTCAACCAATGGACAAAATCTCTGAAAAGATCCGAGAAAATGTCATTGTGAAGCAACTGTTGAGGGAGCTACCGTGTTAAAGACGACGATCGCCAAAAGGACGTTGAAATTGGTTTACTGGTGTGTACTTCTTAGCAATCACGTTATCCCGTATGTTTAAGACACACATTCATGGATGGTTAACTTCACAAACACACACAGCGCAGCTCCTGCTTTGGTTATACAGGGACTGGATCTCCCTTTGTGCCAACTCAGACACTATCCTCACACAGAATTCCTCGAGAAACACGGTCATAAGCCCTCTCCAAGTCTACAAAACACATGTGGACCAGAGAGGCAAACTCCCACGACCCCCTTAGCAACTGTGCAAGGGTAAAGAATTGGGCCACTGTTCCATGCCCAGGATGAAACGCCACACTGCTCCTCTTGAATATGAGGTTCGACAATCCTCCCTTCCAACACCCTGGAGTAAACTTTCCCGGAGAGGGTGAGAAGTGTGATCCAAGGATAGTTAGAACACACTCTCTGGTCCCCCTTTTGAAAAATGGGAACCACCACCCTGGTCTGCCAATCCATAGGAGTTGTCCCAGTCCTCCATGCAATGTTGAAAAGACGTGTCAACCATGACAGCCCCAACATCCAGAGCCTTCAACATCTTGGAGCGAATCTCATCCACCCCTGGCGCCCTGCCACCAAGGAGTTTTTTGACTACCTCGGTGACCTCTGCCATGGTAATGGACTCTTCCCCCAAGTCTTCAGACTCTTCGTTCTCAAAATTGGACATGGAGTGTGGATTGAGGAGATCCTCAAAATGTCTCTTCCACCTGCCAGTGATATCCTCAGTCCGGGTCAACAGTTCCCCACCCAAACCAAATACAGCCTGCGACAGGGAACGCTTTTCTTTTCTGAGTCACTGAACGGTTTGCCAGAACATCCTCGAGGCCAACTGAAAGTCCTTCTCCATGACCTCCTGGAATTCCTCCCATGCCCCAGTTTTTGCATCTGCAACCACCAAAGCTGCAACCCTCTTTGCCACCCTGTATCTGTCAGCTGCTTCAGGAGTCCATTGGGAAAGCCAAGTCCTGAAGGCCTCTTTCTTCAAGATTACAAAATTGATCATCAATCTTTGGCCAAGTACACTTATGGGTTCAGATCAGGGAGGTCATTCCTCCCAATCACCCCCTTCTAGATAACTCGGTCATTGCCAACATTGGCATTGAAGTCACCCAGGAGAACAAAGTCTCCATCCAGATGGCCCCCCTTCCAGGACACCATCCAAAGACTCCAAAAAGGCAGAGTAATTTGAACTGATGTTTGGTGCATAAGCACAAAACACAGTCAGAACCTTCCCTCCTGCAGCACAAAGTCGCAGAGTGGCAACCGTCTCATTCACCATGGTGAACTCCAACACCGAGGCACACAGCTGGAGGTTTGTGAGTATCCCCACACCCACCTGCCACCTTTCTCTTTGGGCAAATCCAGAGTAGGAGAGAGTCCATACCTTCTCCAGGAGTTGGGTTCCAGAGCCCAAGTTGTGAGTAGAGGTGAGCCCAACTATTCCTAGCTAAACCTCACCCACAAGCTCCGGCTCTTTACCCTCAAGTGAGGTTTCGTTCCATGTCTCTAAAGCCAGTCTTTAACAGCCAGCAATCATTACGGCCTGGGACCCTCCTTCACCTGCTGCTCGGCATGTATTGCACCCGACCTTAATGGTCCTCCCCATTGGTGGTGGGTCCACATGGAAGTGGCCTCCTGTAGTCTTTTCGGGCTTCGCCCAGCCATGCCCCAGGAGCCAAGGCTCAACCACCAGGCATTCGCCAGTGAGCTCCCCCCAAGGCCTGTCTCCAGGGAGGTGCCCCGGTTTTTCTATTCCGGGCGGTTTCCTGATGCGGTTGGTGTTTCATTTCATCAAGGGTTCTGATTCGGTCTTTGTCTGATCCCTCCCCCAAGGTCTGTTTGCCACGGGAAACCCTACCAGGAGCAAATGCCCCAGATACAACATAGCCCTTGGGATCACAGGGGTGCTTAAACCCCTCCACCAAGTTAACATAGCTATTCTGCAGAGGGGGAAATCTCAATCTGTTTCTTTTTATATTTCTTTCAGGGAAAAAAGTTAATTAAGCTAAACTCAAGGTAAACTTGTTTTAGCTGATGTTTTGCTATTAGTAATCCTGATGGGCCACAAGAGAACTGAAGGAAGTAGTACTTCTAAAACCTTGTGGGCTTAAAGAGTTAAATGTGTGCTCAGGAGTTAACATTAGTCTTCAATGGTAAAGATTTCTGCGCCCTGGAGTGAACCACAAGTGTCTAAACGTGACAAGGCTCATGAGTAAAGTTAAAGTTTATCCATTAATAACTATATGAAAATGTATCTTACACATCTAAAACATGAAGTGGAGGAGTTTAAGTATCTCGAGGTCTTGTTCACGAATGAGGGAAGAATGGAGCGGGAGATTGATAGGCGGATCGGTGCTGCGTCTGCAGTGATGCGGACGCTGTACCGGTCCGTCGTGGTGAAGA
>JARVJO010000186.1:12002258-12028179 GCA_031762555.1 Cynodonichthys magdalenae | reverse complement strand
GGGATTCCCTCAGATGAGCTGGCCCAAGTGGCTGGGGAGAGGGAAGTCTGGGTCTCTCTGCTTAGGCTGCTGCCCCCCGCGACCCGACCCCGGATAAGCGGAAGAAAACGGACGGACGGACGGACAGACGGACATCTAAAACATATACAGATATTTCTAATGAACATCATTTTTTTGTTATTTTATTTTTATAATTTTTGCGTCCCAAACAATAGTGGTGGCACCCTAGTGCCCTCTATTACCCAGCCACCACTGATATATATTGTTCAATTTTTCTTACAAATAAAATACAGTATATAGAAGTAACTGAAAACATATTTGTACATATTAAGTTTGAAGAACTGTTCTACCATAGCATGTATTTGATTTGATATTGTCTGATCTCTGTATAATTATAATGTTGCAAGTTTAAAATTTGCATAATAAGTTTTAGGACAACTCCTATAATCAAAATGCTTCAGTGCAGGGAGGCGAAACCAGCATTTCGGGCTTTTTTGAAGAGAACAGACAGAACTCTGTCAACCCACATGCTGAGGTAAGTGCTTTCATACACAAAAATATTCATCCACACAATGGCTACTTTTTGTAGATAGCTCTTTGAATAGCCTCTGTTTGAAGAAATAGTTTAATTCCGACCAGTTTGAAAGAGCTGTCCAGTCTCAGCAGGACAAAGTCTATTGCTGCTATCACAAAGTGACTCCAATCTCAAAAACGTCATAGCTGTTGATGTAAACACGTTTATTTTTACAAACTTTAACAATGACATTGATTTTGCATTACATGGTTATCCCAGCCTGTGACCTTTCTGGGTGGAGTTTGCATGTTCTGTCTGTAGGTGTGTGTTTTCTCCATGTACTCTGGTTTCCTCCCACAGACCAAAAACATGCATGTAGGGCTAAGTGGTAACTCTAAATTGTCCTTAGGTGTGGGTGAGAGTGGGAATACTTTTTTGTCTCTGTGTGGCCCTGTGATGGACTTGCGACCTGTCCAGGATATACCCGTCTCTCACACATTGACAGCTGGAGCATGGGCACCAGTTACCCCTGCAACCCAGAAAGGAAGAAGCAGGAAAAATGATGGATGGATGTTGTTCTGAGCGTTTTGACTGAAAATTTAAATCACTGTATTTTTACCAGTATGACAGTATTTGACAGTTATTTTTTTCTTTTTATCCATACCTGTGTGTTGGGGAGTACCTCTGGTGGGGGCGTCTGTGAGGGATGTTCTGGTTTTGGATGTTTTTAGTGTGGGTTCTTCTCAGGTATTGCCCTTGGCTGTTGCATCTTACGTGGCTTCTCTTTCCATGATTTCTATGTCCGTCTCTGCCACGCTGCTCACACAGCATTGTTGGCAGCGCTGGCTTGCCTTGTTCGCTGCTCTCTTTCTTGCTTGAAAAAATGTCCTGTTTATTGGCAAACGCAATGTTCCGTGTATTGTTCAGGCCATTTAAACTGAGGTTGTAACATAATGAAAATAAAAACTTGTTTTTGTGCAAAGTGTCATACTGCCCAATCTCTAGATGGATGTATGGATGGTTATTTACATGGTAGGTGGTGAGTCTTCACCTCAAGCATAGTAGTTCAGGTATCTTAAAGTCTTGTTTATGAGTAATAATAGGATGAAGCTGGTTCCTCATCTGCAGAAATGAGAATATTACTTCTATCCATCATGGTGAAGGTGCTGTGCCAAAAGACAAAGCTCTTAATTTACTTATCAGTCTAAATTTAACTGTCACCTGTGGTCATGAGGTTTAGTTTTGACCTAAAGATCAAGATCCTAGATCCAAATGGTTGAAATGAGTTTCTTAATTAGAGTGGTCGGGCTCAGCCTTAGAAATAATAATGAGTTCAGAGTGGAGCCGCTGCTTCTTATCCAAAGGGGTTAGCTGTTGTGGTTCTTACATCTCTTTGGGATGGCTCCCTGGAGCTTCCCCTTGGAGTTTTTCAAGGCATGTCCCACATGGGTGGAGTCCCCGGGGGAGACCCAGAACTCGCTGGAAGGATTATATAGTATCCTCTATGACATGTGTCAAACTTAATGGCCCAAAATTGACTCCCGTCTGACCCACCAAGTGCACACACACACACCCTACCCAAACAAAATAGAAAATAAAAATTATTGTATATTTTTTTTTACTTCATATAAAAATTGTTTTAATACTGTATCTTTGGTAAACTTTAAATTTACAATTAAATGCAACTAAATAAACAAATTTAAAAGGTGAAAGATAATAATACTTGTCCTGCCCCTGAGCTGTTTGCTTTAAGTAACTGAGCAATTTAGTTGGATTACACAGTATTAATGTTTTAAAATAAGCTGCTTTAAAGCCAGCCTTGACTGTAAACAACATCGCCCATAATGCATAATGCATGTTGATTATTTATGGGAATTCCCTGTCAGAAAGAGGGAGAGTTCAGAATTCAAGATGGCAGCTAATCACCACAACTCGTCAGTGAATAAAACTCTTACTTTTGATAGTATTTCTGTATTTTTTATTTCATATTTAGTCAGTGTTGTGGAAAATATTATTTACCCAAGACAGAAAATACTTGGTCCAAGAATAAGAAGTACTCTGTGGAATGGTCGTCAGGACTTATTGCATATGCAAGGCACACATGATGTCACACAGGGCAGTGGTACATAAAATGTGCGCTGAGACAGTCTCAGCAGATCACATTTATACAGAATGTTATCAAAACAGACAATAAACACCTCTCTTGGCACAGAGGAGAATATGATGTTTGATAAAGTATCCAGCAAGAATAATTACTTCTGACAGATCTTGTCCCAATTGTTAAACATTTGTCTGAAAGAAAACAGAGGATAAACAGTTAAGTCATGGTGACATTTAGATTAGAGAAAAGAGGTCACTGACTCTTTTTATGGTTTTGGCAAATGTACCAAACAAACACTCTTCAACAATGAGCTCAGCATGAGCTGAAGATAAGGCAGAACCGTGGAGAATGTTTTTTTTCACATAAGGCAGCTGAAATGACTGTGTTTGAGGTGGTGTTCACCGAGGAGGAGCGCATCCAACTTCACAGCAGTGATGTTCACCTTATACAGACATCGAGCAAAGTATTTACAAGATATGAGTAATTTTATTACTATGATTACTCAGAAGGCCCTGGGTTATAGTCTGATTCCTGCTTTTGGAGCGGTCTCTGGTCCGCTCGGCATTCACACATGCAATTGAACTGCACCAGAGTTTACTTTATGTGGAACCGTTTTAACCGTGGGTGGCGTCACTCAATTTGACAACAAGCCATGCCCACAGGAAGGTGCTAGTTTCTTAGACATGTACATGCATTCTGAGTCCGTGGAAACACCCTACATTCCTCAACACTGGCATTTCCATGGAAACCATCCTAACACAGAAGGTTATTACCACAGATGCCTCGTTGACAGCTGGGGAGCCACACATGAAGATCACCCTCATCCAGAGCACATGGCCTGGCCTGTGAGAAGATGAATCTGGCAGCCAGTGGGCTTCCCCAGAACTTTATTGACACAGTTCAAAGTGCCAGAGCAGTCTCAACATGCAGTGCTTATGATGGAAAGAGGTGTACATTTAATGATTGGTGTGCAAAAACCATGGTCAACGCAATGTAGAGCCCTGTGTCTATCATTCTGATGTTTTTGCAGGAGCTGCTGGATAAAGGCTTTGCCTTTTTCATTGTCAAAGTAAACTTGGCAGCCATTTCAGCTTGTCATGTAGGCTTTGGAGACAAAACAGTGGGGCAACACTATTCCACTTCATGAAGGGCACACGACAGCTCCGGCCAGTGTTCAGGAGACTCGCCCCTTCATGGGACTTACCATTTGTGCTCAATTTTTTGTCACGTGCACCTTTTGAACCATTGGAGCAGACTGAACTCAAAGTGCTCTCATTTAAGACAGCTTTGTTTGTTGCCCTGGTTTCTGCCAAAAGTGTGAGTGACATTCAGGCCTTTTCTGTGAACCCATTCTGCAAGCAGATTGTTGATGAGAATTCTAAGGGGTTTTAAAAACCCAATACAGCTTTTATATCAAAGGTTGTTAACTCAGCCCTGCCATGTTGTCCTCTTGAGTTAATGGCTTTCTACTCTGCCCTGTGCATGCTCTACAAATCTATGTGGAGAAAACAGCTGATTTTTTCAAAGCAGAACAGCTGTTTGTGTCATGGGCCTCACCACACAAAGGTAAGCCTCTAACGAAGCAATGCCTTTTACATTGGATAGTCAGGGCTATTACTATGGCTTATGAGACCAGAGGCCTTGCACCCCTTGCAGGTCTGTAGGTTCATTCCACTCGTGGTATGGCTTTATCCTGGGCGTTGTTTTAGGGTATAGCTGTGGAGGACATATGTGAGGCTGCCTGCTGGGCAACCCCTCACACTTTCACTAGGTTTATATAGACTAGATGTTATGGCATCCATCTTTCTGGGTGTGGACTCCTTGTCTGAATAACTGCAGGATGCAGCTGTTGGTCTTCGAGTAAGCTTATCTGGCAGTATGGGAGACACCACAGCCCATAGTGAGATACTGAAACGAATGTTAACAGAGAAACATGAGTGAGGTAACTTTATCTGCCAGTCAAAACTGGCGTAATGTAATAGAGGTTCTGGGGGACAGGCTGGGGGCATGTCCCATAGTGAGATACCTCACTCATGTTTCAGAGAAGTTTCCCTCCTGTACCAAACTTGGATAAAGAGCAAAAAAAGAAAAAAATTGCCATGAAATTCTTGAGCTTTTTGAAATCACCACAAGACCAACAGCAGCAGTGGCTAGTTATAGCTTTTCTGGTGCAGCTTAAAGCACTTTCTGCAGAAATATAATTTTTCTATTAGAATAACCAGCAATGTGTATTTAATGTCAGGAAGAAGATACGTTTTTGAGACTGGATTTGTTTTAAATTTGTAGTAAATTACTTTGACTACTCAGACTAGCCATTAGCTCCTCAATTTGATCAGAGTTAAACCATTTCGCCAAACAGAGATGCTTCAAAGAAGAATCTGCAACAGGTAAATTAATAACTTTCTAACCTTTCCACAGAACCCAGCTTTTTAGGTCTGAACTATCACATCGATAGGGTAATATCACAACAATCTGCAGAAATACATAAGTTGCAAGAGCTTGTCAAAATAAAAATATAAAATTATTTATTTGCTGCTACAGGTTTTACTGTTGACTTTTTTCTTTCACAGCTGATTTTAGCTTTAATGTAAATATTCAGTGCCTAAGGAGCTAAGAAGAAATCAAAGATATCTGTTTTTGTGTCTCTTGAGTATTTGGTATGAGATTGTTTACTTGAGTCCTGCTCTGAGTGTGTTGTTGTTTGTGAAGCCTACAGGAGCTGCTGCTGTGTCCGCTGTGGAGGATACAGGAGTACGTGACTCTTCTTCAAGCTCTGTCTTTAAACACACACCCTGATCATCCTGACCACACACACCTCAGCACAGCCCTCAGCACCATGCTTCGATTCAAACGGTTTATAAAAACGGTAAAAAAAATTCTGCCTTGGTTTGTATTTTATTTTTTTATTTTTTGTGCAACATTTGCATTTTTGATTTTCTGTTTTAGATGAAGTGTAACTCAGAGACAGTCAAACTGTTGGAGGAAACACAGCAAATCATACAAGGCTGTCCGGTTAGAAAACACATCTACAGCCCCCTACAATCTCTGATTGTTTTTTTTTTATTCCTATTTGAGATTGATTTTGAGTGTATTTTGTGTTCTGTACGTTGGCAGAACCTCAGAGAGGCAAACAGGCAGCTGATAAAAACTCAGGATGCGGTGCTGCTCAGGAGCCCAGACACACAGATCCCAGAGTCCCTGAGGTGATAAAGATTGTACATTTCCTGAAGGAATGCAAATTGCTCACAACCTTTTACACCAGAGGTTTATACTAAGATCATCTGATGTTGATAGCAAAAGATGTTAATTCAATGATCCAATCATCCAATTCTAGCCTAATAACCAATGTTGAAAACATGTTATTGTTGTTGGTCCAATTCTAATTATTTAAATGCCATCTAATTAATGTTGAATCAACTTTGATATAGTCTCAGTTATTGTTGAACATCTAACATTGTTTCAACAAGTAAGTCACTGACCACGTTTTGTATAATTTTAACATGGATTCAATATCATGCCTGACCATATTTCAATGTTGATTCACTCATATTTTGCTATCTGGGAAATGACAGAGTTGTGGTCAAAATCTTAAAAATAACGTTAAATTATTTAATGCTCAAGATATGTTTTGATAATAAGCCTTAGCTACTACCACACAGGGTAGCTTGCCATCATCAGTGTGTGAATGGGTGAATGACTGTAGTGTAAAGCGCTTTGGGCGTCCGGAGGGACCTATAAAGCGCTATATAAGTTCAGGACATTTACATTTACATTTACCACAATAAATTTTAGCCCAATATTTGTCACATTTACTTAGTGAGTTGTTTTTGTGTTTGCAAAGGTCAGTTAGTTGTGGTGGTCAACTTAAACTGGATTGACTGCAAAAAAGTTAATCAGTTGTACAGAATGAGTCAAATGTCTCAGGACACCATTTTATTGCAAAAAACAACAAAAATAATGTAACTAAATACCCCAGCAAGTGATGTGTATAGGGACCTATGTTTTAGACTATGTCCAGAACATGGCTGCCTTATTGAAAGCAGCAAGATTGGATCAAAGTAAAATTTTCTCCAGTGGGAAGGTAGTCATGTATCAAAGTGTGTAAAAATTTGTGTAAGCATAATATTATCACTGTATGTGTGACTGACTGCAGTAGAACTCTGTATGAGGCTAGCATAGATGCTACAAGTAAAGGTAGCAGTAGGCTACAGTAAAAACAATAAGGTTTACTGTACCTGTTTATTGACAGAAAGTGCAGGGATAGAATCTGGGTGGTCCAGTGTTGGTCTTTTACCTCATATTAAATGTTTGGAGCAGACCTTAAGTCCATTCTTTCTTCCAGTGAAATTCAGCTCGTCCCATTGCTCGAACCCAACTTTTAGTCTGCATCTTAGCTTGGCTGGGAAAAGTGACAAAAATATTTGTTTCATGTGGGGACGATGGCTGTATTCTGAGTCACTGTTACAAGTTCTGTAGCACAATGTTTTGTGGTCCTTCCAGTGTAGTTTGATGCTGCTTTCCCAAATTTATTTAAGTTTAAATGCAGCTAAACCTGCGCAGCTCCATTGAAATCAATGGAGCTGCTATGAGAGTTTTTCCGAGCATCAGTGTCAAGCAGACAGTCACGTGACTCGTATTCTAAAAATTGCCTGAGTGAAGGTCCCCATTTGTCTCTGTCTCTTTAAGAACCTCCTACGATTCCGCCACGCCCATTTCAGTATGTCATCACAACAATGCTTCATGCCGTTTACAACATGGAGTGTCGTAGCCAACTTTATTGTAGTAGTAATAATAAAAAAGCAGCAACATTATACAAAATCGGTTTTGGAAATTTGTAACTCAGCATACAATTGAACCTTACTGTTGGACTGGAATGTACATTTTCTGAAGAACCAAATGTAAAACAGTTGTTTTATAGAAAGTCAGTTTTTCAAACTTCTGTTTTTTGTTCTGTGTGTTTAGGACCTTTGAGCAGGTGTCCGACATTGGCCTCTTCCTGTTCAACGATGCTTTGGTGTTGACTCTGAGAAATGTACACCACACTCCATTTACGGTGTCCCACACGAGCACACACACCTTCCTGGCGTCTGTGGCTCTCAGCAGCCTGAGCGTCAGAGAGATAACACACACACGCTGTGAGATTTTTACAGTTTTCAGAATGACGCTTCCTCACAAATCACTTCTAAGATTGAAAAACCTTCACGCTGGTTTGTGTTTCTCACTGCAGATGTGAGCCATGCATTTGTTCTGGAGGGTCCGTCCCGGACTTGGGTTTGTGCCACAGAGAGAGGAGAGGATAGAGAGGACTTCCTGTCTGTTCTGCGTTCAGCTATAAGCTCCTCCCTCAAAGGACATCAGTGACGGTAAGGAGACGAGCAATCAGCAGGATCAGCAAAATATTGGACATTGTTTCAAAATATTTGCACAATACTGTAGTCACAGTTGTGTTTTAAATACATTTAGGATCCAAAGAAGCTTTAAATGTCTGTCGACTTGTTTCTGCCTGGGTGAGGAGTGACTCGTGCTATTTTAAGTAATTCACCTATGATAACAATGCTATCGCTAACGCTAACAACAAGTTAATCCCTGTTATTTCTATGTGCTTGGATCTACTTGTAAATAATTTATTTAGCTTCTGTAAACCCAAATTCAACTAACTATCCAATAAAATACCTGACAATATGATTTAAACGATACGATCCTTACCTGTTAGAAAGTGGTCGCTGCAAACTTTTTCATTGTTCATTTCTGCACCTCCTGCTTTTAGTCGTAGATTGTTGATCCATTTTTGTCGTCTTTTTACTGTAAGTTTTTTTTAAATTAAGTCCCTTGTCTACCGATTAGAGCAGCTGCAACAACCGTACATGGCACAGAATTTTGGCATTCTGACGTTAAACGAAATGGTTGCATTTACTTCCTGCTCCCCGTCTGCATTTCATGTCATCGATTCTACGTCAGCTGCAACTCAGCAATATGTTGTTTTGATTATCAAACTTTTATAAGCATTTACCACTTCAGAAAATAATTGTTTAAGAACAAATTTATTGAAACTGGACTGTTCTACATACACATAATGCTATATGTTTTATATGTATTTTATATTTATACAATAGTCTATATCTTATGCTAAAGTTCAATAAATGGGCCAAATGAAGCTGCTACAGTCTGGGTTGCTGTCACGGGGACACTTTCATTTAAGGGGCTAGTTCCAGTACGCCAATCATTTCAGTGCCTTCAGTGTTTCATGTGGTACTGGCCACTTCAGTGCTGTCCCTCAAGACTCCCTTCAGCTCAGGGAGCTAGACAAATTCCTACCTGCCTTCCTTATCGTGGCAGATCTGATTGACACAGGACATTTGGCAACCCTACTAATAAGAAGGAGACTGGTCTGGTTGGTCATACATTTTATTAAACGGAGCATACTTTGTTTTTTTAAATGAAACTTTATTAAGAAAATACAATGGAGCATTAGAGCCTGTAAAACCACATTTGTACTAAAGTAATACAAATGGGCTTCAAAACGTAATAAAACTGAATGTGCTTTGTGTCATGTGCAGGTGTGATGGAACAACTATTATTTATACTTGTCATCAAACCACAATTAAATGTACTCTATTTGGGAGGTACATGATGTATGTGGATAGTTTTGTATTTTTTTCTTTTTTGGATTAAAGACAAGCTGGAATGAGAAAAAGCCAAAATAATAGAGGAGTAACGACTTTTTACTCGTTTAGAAAGTGCAGATAATTGTGTGAAAATGTAATGAGTGGAAGTTAAAGTCAGCTGAAAAATAATTACTCTAGTAAAATATAGATAACCAAAAATTCTACTTAGGTAAATAACAAAGTATCTGTACTTTGTTACTTTACATGTCTGTGTATAAACCAATAATATCTGGGGTCACAAGTTTCTGCAGTTGTTTTTGTGGCTGGAAACTAAAAGTTTGAAAAACTGCTGCCCTACAACACACATTTCAAAAGGCTGCCTGGTTTTAGGAAGTAAAATTTATTGACGAGTAACTCAAAAGAAAAATAAAGCAGTTTGTGTGACCATCATTCTCTAACGGAGTGCTCTTATTGAGTTGTTCATTTTCAATACCTTTATTGAAATTAAGAGCCATTTCTCTGAATCAAAGTAGAAAAAGTCTTTATTGGAATCAAAAAAATACCACAAGAGTCACATTTTTAGAGCAAATCACTGTAATAGAGCTGCGTTTCAGTCCTGTACATTATTGCCACAGGTTGTGTGTCCTGTATGTATAAATGAATTAACGGTTTGTTTCACCATCGTATTGCTCAACAGATACGTTCACTCACTGTACAAATATACAACAAAACTATTCAACAAGCATTTAACACTCTGATTGTTCTGTTTCCTGTTTATCGAGGACGAGTCACATCCTCACACAAATCTGTCACAGCAGAGGATTAATTCCCAATATTTAAATTTTTTCTAAAGTGTGTGCACACTGAGCTAAGTACGACAAAACAGCTGCATCTTACAACCCTCAAAGCACCAAGGATGAACATCTGGATAACTGGTTAATCAAAACACAAACACAAATCTGTTTAATACTTGAGTTCACGAGGAGGATGGTTTGTCCGAGTCTCTACAGTGATGTCACAGTCTCCGGTTCATCAGGTTTGGGTTGTTGTTGTTGTTGTGAGACAAAGCCGGCTCCCTCCCTGTGGTGACCAGAGGCTGCAGCGATGGACTTTTATTTTGCAGTCCCGGGTTTGCGGCTGCGTTGTTGACACCTTTTGGGGAGCTGAAACCCTTTGGTTTGGGGATCCTGGTCGGTCCTGGACGTCGGAATGCTTCTACAGGGATCTGAAAAAAAAAAAGAAAGAAAAACAGACGGTATTGATACAAGCACAAACCGTTTTTTTTTAGATTAGACCCAATGCAGTTTTAACATGTTGCAGTACTGATAATGACCACTAGATGGAGACATATACTTTTTCATGGATCTACAGTGACTTCATGGGAATATTGCCTATTTGGTGCAAATAACATGAAATAGTTCAGTGTTCATGTGTGCAAAATATAAAATTTAGTTTAGTTGTTTGTTTTTGCCATATAAAACTCTTGAGAACGAAATAACTTATTTAATATTATCATATTTAATTAAACAGCAGAATGAGTATTTTTGTTTAAAGCAGGGCTATTTAACTGGTGACCCACAGGCTGGTGAGTTCCATCCAGCCCCATCTTCCCTTCCCCAATTTTTTTAAATTTCATTTAATAAAAAATAATATTTTAAATTAATTACAAAACATGTATGATTCAATGCAACAAAATAAACAAAGTTTCACCTACTATCTCATATTCTTCTCTACAGTCTGTGGTGTTAATCATCCTATCAATGCTTTGTTCACATGCAGTTATTCTCCTTTGACATCACTTCACTTCATCACTTTGCATGTTACTTCACATGCAAATACCTCAACAACTGTTCATCACAGCAGTGGGGAAATTATTTTTGCAACATGTTATTAATGTTACTTTTCCAATAATGCCTTTACATTTATTCCAAAAATTTCATGTCACAGGCACCTTAAAGACTCACAGCTATAACCAAATTTTAGCTCAATTTCTGTATAAGTGACCGGGTTAAAGCCTTTTTTGGGTTTAAGAAGATGAATTCGGTGTGGCAGACATCTTGAATTGAGTTAACTTTAAAAGCGAATCAGTTGTAAAGGTACATCCAGTATTTACATTCAGAGAGTTTCACTGAAACTTGTCCAGGGGTTCATCACACATCACATGTTATGCTAACAGCCAACCAGGGCTGACTCCAACAGTTAATCCTGAGGTATTAAGTAAAGAAATCATGCAGTGTGTTGAGGTTGATGCTCTGCTACTACCACACCAGATTTTATCACAAAATACTGATTCATGAGACATTTTGCTAACAGTGCAGACAACTAAGATACACAGACACCAGTAGAAACAAGTAATAATTCACATATTAACAATTGTGTAAGTATTTAAAATAAATCCCCTTCTGCAGTAAATAATAAAAACACTAACTTCTTAAAGGAGGGTACTTAAATACCATGACCCTGAAGCTGAGAGGCTTTTAGTCCTGGTACTTCCTCTAATCAAGGCCAGAATGTTGCTTAGAAACCCGTGTTTTGGCTGGTTTCCTCGGCCCAAGCTTCAAACAAGGCGAGAAACTCCCTGGAGCAACTTCACCCGTTTCATTTTCTTAAACAAACCCGCCGCTCCATTTACCTAGCAATCACATTTTAATCGACGTGTTTCTATGAGCCAACTCGGCCGCGCATGTCGTGTTTCGAGTTGAGTAAGTTTGTTTGAACCGTGTCCTGTTTACAGGAGCGCCGATAGAGTGCTGCAGCGTTACACAGTTCAGACACACAAACACACTGAATACATGTTATGTTCTGTTTTACTTAATGTTTGCTTATTATTGTCTGCACTGAAAGACTGAGACTTGCAGTTATGTTTTCGCACATGTCAATATGTGTGTGATTCTGTTAGGAGAATATATCATGAACCAATGAAAGAATTTCACTGAATGTACCTCTACAGACGGTTAACCTGTGGAGCCAACCCAATTCAAGATGGCTGCCGTAGCCAACAGATCATGGAAAACATACAAATGACTAGAACTTGGTTAGTTATACTGATATTGAGCTTAAATTTGCTGAGTCATTCACAATACATGCTTCAAGTGCTACTCATTGATCAAGATCTTTACCTAAACGTCCAGCAATAACTTCTGTGTCATTTGTTTTTTTTTGTGTGTTTTTCAATATCTGTTTTTAAAATGAAAAATGAATGACCTAAAAGTACACGAACCTAGTAACTGTTAGCAAAATATCTCGTGAACCATTGGACACAGTTTATGGAAAGTCTCAGAAAATAACTAGCGGACATTCGTCTACATTTAATTAACTTTTGGATTTAATCTGCTTAAGTAATCTGCAGTTTAGTAAACAAAAAAACGAGAACTCAATCCATTTTGCATTTAAAACTGTGGCATGAAAGGTGCTGGGTGATGTGCATTCCTACAAGTAATGCCGAACCTTTATTTCAATAAAAAGATACACTGATTTCTAGAAGTGGCTCCTACACATGAGAAATTATCCTTTTGTGTTTAAAGCTCGTGTTTACTTTAGAATTGGCACTAAACACAGTTTTCTCTTTGATCACATTATTGCAGTTTCTTCCTTTTTTTCCCTCTCTGCACAACGTTTGCAAACATTAATGCTGTTTGCAAACTGTTCCAGGCTGTCCAAGTTAATCATCCTGCCCGGTTTGAGGGGCTCGAAATGCCTTTTTGAGTATTTTGAGCAGTTTTATTCTATTTGACAGAACGTGTCATCGATGTGGTCTGAAGAAAACTGAACGGTCTCAGTATTTCCACCAGTTTCATCACACAGCTGAACAAGTTCCCAAGCTGCCCGCTCTAACTTTTCCATGTCAAATAGGTGGTAAAATTAAAGAGTTACCAAAACCTCTCTGGTAAAATTATACATCCTGAAAGTTGAAAGGAGGAGCTGAAGGTTGGAACTGCTCTCGTGTCGTTGGAGTTGTGTTGATTTTTCACAGGAAATTATAAAAAAAAAAAAAAACAAGCAGCTTTGTTCTGTTGTATATCAGCGATCCAGCAGGGGAACTTTTTCTGCTTTGCAACGCCAGTATGACTGTTGCCGTAGCAACCAAACACACACTTTGTTTTGGTGCTCGCTGGTAGGAATACAGACGCTGTGAAAGTGGCTCAAGGCTTTCTGCTATCACTAAAAATTGCATGTGGTAGTAGCTGTCTCACATTCTGAGTCCTAAAAGATGAAATGTTGCAGTTAACTCTTTAAAGTCAACTTTGTCTGTCTGTTAGAAAAATATCTCATGAACCACTGGATGGATTTTAATAAAACGTTCAGGGAAGTGTCATTGGATGCACATCTACAACTGATTTCTTTTTTTAAGCCAATGTAATTCAAGATGGCTTTCAGAGCCAACTGGCCTTATAAAACAAAAAAAATGGCTGTAATTCAGTAAATTTGACATATTTTGAGGTGGTAGTAGCTGAGAATCATTCATAACACAAACTTATAACAGTATTTTTAAGGTTTGACCAAAACGGCTACAAACATCAAGAAGGTCTTACTCTAAAGTTGGCATAAAGACAACATATTTCATAAAGGAATGCTAGGCCTTTAACTTTAAGTGTAAGGGCGCCTTATGGTCAGGCTGTGAAAAATACGCTGCTTGTGTCCGGTTTCCTGCCTGCTGTGGCTTCTCCTCAGTAGCTGATTGTTTGAAATGATCTCAGGATGTTTTTATTAAACACCAGTGTGATTGCAGTTTCTCAGGCATCTGTCTGGGCTTTAGCCTTCCAGAAAGTCACATCGTCCTCGTTTAATTCGGTCTGGCACACATTCGTCTCTCTCCACGGAGCCAGATGAGCTCAGTTCATGAATCTACACAAGTCTGAAGTGAGTCAGAGGGCTGTTAGAGTTTCAGACAGCCGTCACAGCTGCTGCTGCTCCTGGTTTATCAAGTTCATCTCTAATGAATAGCATCTTATTTAGACCCCCCCACCCCCCACCCCACCCACCCACCCACACACACACCAACCCAACCCCACCCTCATCATTTCACCACACCAGACGATTCTGGTTCTGGTTCTTTTCTTATTCAGCTTGGTTTAATCATTTCTTCATTGTCATGCTGACTGGTGCTGTGCACCTCTTCCCGCCACAATAAAAGCTTCTTGTGTGCAGGTGCTTATTTTTTTTGTCAGTAAGTTTTTTTTTATTTTTTGATTTTACAGATGCCGAACATAAACTTCCTCTTTTTACACCTGCAACAAGGACATTCTTGATGACGTGTATAACTTTATGTCAAGTATTGGTTTTCTTAAAGATGAGAGAATTTTACAGTTTTAAGGCCCTGTCACACATATCAGACAACTTATGCTAACTTATGAAAATTGTGCACGACACTAAAGATGTCTACAATAAAGATAAAATTTTTAAAAATCTACTGAAGCCTTCTTGGACATATACATACTGTAATGCTAATGATTAGATGGAATATATAACCTATATGATTATTTTAGTCATAACAGTTTTCATAAGTACAAGCTGTCTAAAATGTTATGTGCCTTAATGTACAGAGGGGTTACAGTAAACTAGATTTTTGAAAAGAAATTCTAAAGAAATAAAAACCTGGCATCGGTTAAAGAAATCCATCTTACCTGCTGCCTGTCATATCTTTTTTAAACTAAATCATGTTTTGCTGATAAAGGACTAAGTTAGAGCTGTTTTGATTAATACTTGTAGATGTCGTTATGCGCATGTGTAATATTCCAAGATGTGTTAGCATTTGGAGTATGTGTTGAGAGTGATGCTCAGCTACTACCATGTCAAATTTTTCCATCAATATCTGTAAATTTAGTAGAGTTAAAGTCATTTTGTTTAGCTGTTGCAAATATCTTGGACTGGGGTGATGCCAGCTGGTTGTAGACGTGCATCCAATTATTATTTTCAGAGTGTTTTGTTAACTACAGACCAGAAAAAGAAAACACAGAAAAATCATAATCGTTCTGCCTTCAGTGACGTCAATGAAACATAAATTGCTTTTGATTTAGACTCAGGGCACAAGACACATCTGTAATTTCATCTGCAAATCTGAATGTATATTTTCTCTCAGAATGTAACATTTTCTCAGTTGCAGAATTAACCCCTGAGAGATCAAATTTGTATATAAATACTATAAATTAAAAAATAGCATAATGTTTTGATAAATTTTGCTGATGTTGAACTGAAAGAAAAAATCACTCAGGCCATGAACAGTACCCTTGTTTTATGAAGGGCTGAAATTAGCCTCAATAAGTAAGTCTGTCCACCTTATAGAAAGCCTATATTAAAACTTCAGAGTAGTGATGTCCCGATACTGATCCTGGTATCAGTATCAGGCCTGATACTAGTATTTTTTTTACAAGTACTCGTACAAAATGCTCCGATACTTGGGGTTGGTACCACTACCAATATTGCTTATGGTATAGATACTCTATTGAATGTACAGTTTAAGTTTCAAGTGAAAATTTCATGTTTACGAAATGTATACAAGTAAAACAAAACATATTTGTTATTTTAATTTGTTGTAAAATTTCACAACAGTAAATATGCTGTTGCAAAATTGTACGTTTTATTTGATACAGTAATGTTCGAGTTCTAAGGTAAGTCCTTTTAAGGTGGTAATACTCTCATATTTGTTCATAAATTAATCAGCAAGCTGGAGCAGATGAAATCATCCCCACATCCTGTCTGCTTTACTCCCACATTATTTCATTTCTCTCATTGAGTGTTTCACTTTTTAGACTTCGTAATGCAAATGAATCACACAATTTGTAAGGTTGCCGCTGTGACAACATAAACTCCAGTTAGAGGAATGCATACACATGGAATAACCCGAGTCGGTTGTGCAGATGACTCATTTCGCAGGACGGGATTTGTGGTGCAAAAGAAAAAAAAAACAAACAGATGGTTTTAGTGAAGCTCGTTGAGCCATTTCCAAAAAGAGCTTAAGAATAAAGAAGCCAAAGTTTTAGGAAAAATGTTAAACTTTCATAAAGTATGGGGAACTGTTGATTAGGACCACTTTGAAGTAAAAGCTAGGGTTCCTTGTAGGAATACATATAACTCACCACCTTTCAAGTTAGAGTTATACACTAAAACAATCGTAGAAGGGACATAGTTATAATCATTTTGTTCAAACCTTGTAAACGATATACTCACACGATGTGTCAGCACTCGAATATGTGTTGAGCTTAGCTACTAACATCTTTTTCACCTCAGCGTCCGTTAAACTGACAGCAAACTTGAATAGACCATTTTGTAATTAAAAATGTTCGAAGCGGCCAAGTCACTGGTCATACAGGATACTGCTGAGGTTTCCATGGAAACGCCATTGGAATTGAAAAAATTCACTAAAATTATGCTTTTATCCAGACCCAGTGTATTTGATCTAAACTGATTTGTGTTAAATGTTTAGGATAATATATTAGATTTGTTTCATATATATCTTTAAGCTATAAATCTGCGTTTTGCACTTGTTTTGGTAACATTTTTGCTGCCACAGAGTATATTGTTATGTGTAGATACTACATTGGCAAAAAGTATAAACTAACTGCTGGATCATTTAGTAAAGTAAATAATAAATTATTTTAAATTTTGCATGTCTCATGGCTTGCTCAGTTCATCTATGTGGGTAAAAGCTGATAAGAAGAATACAGTTCAAAGTGAACTGAAGCACTAATATAACAATAAAAGTGGTAATTATATTTTATTGCTAAATGCATAACGTTATGTAAATCAAAATCGCATTAAAAATAAAATTGTCACAAGTTACAAAATGATACTTTTACAAATAAAAAAATAAAATTGCACTTTTTAATTATAAGCCCCTTAGTTGTAAAAAGTCCTACTGACATTCCAATATTTCCTCTCATCCAGTGTTTTTCTGCCATAATTTGCAAAAAAAAAAAAAACTGCAGAAAAAAGCAGCCTCATCCATCCAGTTTATTAGTGTTGCAGGTTTGTTTTCACCGATAAACCTCTGACCTCTACCCACAATGCTGTGCTTGCAGAAAACAATGAAGTGGTCTATTGGGATGGCTCCAAAAATGAATTAGTTGTAGACGTGTGTTTCGTGGGTCCATCCAGGGGTTAATGGGATATTTTGCTAACAGATAGTTAATGTTATAAACATATAAAAATGTTTCACTTTTGAACCTTAGCTCCTGGTCTTATCTTAGTTTCAGTGCTTTAACTGTATGTTTTCTTCATAGTGTGATGATAGTTTTAACATAGTTTTATGAAAACATCCAAGTCAATTTTAAGATAAAGCAAGAATTTGTCTCCAACAGCAGCTTAATGGCTCAAAATCCAAAGGTTTAAAGGTTTTAAACAGTTTCAATGAAGTCATTTTAGAGAGCTTCAAGTTATCATCCCCCTGTTTTTTATTGTCTGGGTTTCTCTGCTCTGGATGGAGGAATAAATGTTGACATCAGTTCTATGATCTTAAGTCAAGCAAGCAAACACTTGGGCAACTTGGTGGCTTCATTTGTCAGTGAAGGTACAAGAACAAAGGTTTTACAAGAATGTTTTCATTGCTAACCAACATAGTTATGCAATAAAAGTTAAACCTACAAGTTTAATCTTCAATTTGTTTTAAAAACATGCTAGATTTATTAAGTGAAAGAAAATGACAAACATGGATGACAAACTAAAATGTTTTTTTCACACTTTAATTCTCAGAAAATCAAACAATCATAATGTAATTGGTGAATGGTTGAAACTATCAGGATACATCAGTGTGAATAGTCTGACTACAGTAAGTGAAACAGTAAGTGCACACGAGTTAGAACTTGGTCAGATTAAGACATTTTTTTTTTTATCATGCAGGCAAACGTTTTTAAATATTTTATCACACAGCACCAAGCAAACTGTTAAAGGTTGACTCTCACTCAGCTGCGACTGGTTGGCGAACACAGGGGTGCCTAGTGTGGGATGGGCATCTCTATTTTGTTTAAAAAGTGCCAGAGTTGCACAGGCTCACCTCAGACATGTCCAGATCCTATAAACCACACTGATGATAATATCTATTGTCATCAAAGTATTAAATGAGAATAATTTACATGCATTTCAGTCAACATGACTAACGTCCCTTCAAACCTTCTCTTACTAAATCTTAACAACTGCCAACTACACATTTTTATTGCTTTGACCACCCTTTTAGTACTCTAATCCTAACCCTGTTTGATGTAGACAGAGAGGGATGATAAATAATAATGTGCAAGAGAGCAGTAGGAAGATGCTCCGATGACAATAGGGCATTCATTTAAAAAACTGGCTATTCAAAACACGGTCACTTATTTACAGAGTATGTGAGACTGCATAAGAAGATTTGTCAAATTTTTTTTGGTTCGAGTCGCAAGCAAGTCTCTCAACAGTCGCAGCCTAGTGAGATACCACCTTTAAGCACATAATTGAAGTTAAACAAACATTTCTTGAGGTTAAAACTTAGGGTGGCAGAACTCAGAACTGAGGATGGGATGAAGGGTTCTGGGATTACTAGTTCAGTCGTTACTTACTGTAATCTGTGATGGCCTTTGGACTGGGGTGGAGCTGGGCTTAATCGTGATGCTACTTGTGATTTTGCTGTTGCCTTTGACTGCAGGAGCACTGCAGTTTGCAACAATGGGAGTCCTTTGCTCCTGGAGTCTGGGCACTTGGCATGGACTCAGCGTCTGAGACGGGGTGCTGATGCTCTGAATGAATGGGCTTCCTAAGTGAATGTGGATTTTGTTGTCCTCTGTTGTGATGACGTTCGAACCCGAGCTGTTGGACCTCTGGACCTGCCAGCTGTTTTGCCTTTCTGGAGTCACACAGAAGATGGCGTGCCCACTGACAACCTCCACTGGCTCAGTGGAAAGGGAGCGCTCAGGGACACCCGTTGTTACTGAAACCATCTGGATGGGTGACAAGGCTCGGTCTGGTGAAACAGAACCACATGAGTCTGGGGTCATTGCTCTGGAGTATGTAGTCATGGAGAATGGTGACAGGGTCCTATCTGGTGAACACTGCTCATCTGAAATGGGGGAACACTTGGGTTTAGCTGTTGAAATAGATTTTGCTTTTGGGGATATGGAAGCATTCTGGATGATTGTGATTCTCTGCTTGTGCGGACCTCCACTTGTGGGTATGACGGCAGTGCTGGTGAAAGATTGGGGGGTTTCCGCTGTAGGACTGGTGATTTCTAGTGTTGCAGTGTTGTGTCCGTGGTCTGGAGTGACTTTAATGTGTAAAGGCTGCCCAGGATGGTGGGTCAATACAACATCTCCCGGCTGGACGTGGTTGCCATTGTGCCGTGGTTGCAGTTTGCCGTTCACCTGATGAAGATGGCCATCTTTGTTTTTAAGGAATGGGCTTCTCACTCGTCTCAAGTTGTTGTTTAGATTGTTTACATTAGTTATGAGGGAAGGGCTGCATGTGGTGAGCTTCAGCTCATTGCTGTAATTTGTGTCTTCTTCAAGATCGCTTTCATCGTATAGCTTCCCGTTCACCACTGCTCGCTCAAGGGGCATCATACTCTTCTCGTTGGGAGACATAAGGTCAACTGGATCAGTCTGAACCTCTTTGGTGGACAAGTGCAGGTCTGAAAAGCGCCTTCCGTTCATGCCAGGACGAAGACTTTTGCTGAAACGTCTGTATCTCTCAAGCTCCCGAGTGAGCGTTTCCATTTCTCTGGCTAGTTCTTTGTTTCTGACCTCCTGCTGGGTGAGTTTTCTTTGCAGCGTTGAGTGGTCTGTCTTCATGCGACAGATCGACTCTTCTGTTCCCATGTATTCATGAATCTTCTCTTTGAGAGCTGCCACTTCACGGCTCAAATGACTCGACTTGGCTTCCTCCTCTTTTAGGCGTTTATAAAGAATGTGCTCTTGGTTGCATTCTTTCTTCTCAGCCAGTTGGTACTTTGAAAGCTCTTTTCTTGATATTTCCAATTCCTCCATAAGGGCTTTAGCTTTCTCTTGTTCATTGTTGAATCTTTTCTCCAGAGATTCAAAATCCTGTGTTTTTAATAAATCGCCTTCTGCCACTTTCATGTCTTTTAATTTGCACCTGAGGCGCTCAACTTCCTGTGTCAAATCTTTGACTTTGTTATCTTCTTGCTGGAAGCGATTAACGAGTGGGGTTTTGATGTGTTCCTCTTTGGTTTTGTTTCTCAGGTATTCTCTCTCAGCTGTCTCGAGTGATTGCACTCGTTTCTTCATCATATTCAGCTTTGATTCCAAGTCATTGCTCTTCTCCTCCTCCACTCTTAGCTTGGCCTTCAAGTCATCCCTCTCCTTTGTTGCGCTACACATTTTCTCTTCCAGCTCAGCTTTCGATCTCAGTGCTTTCTTGCTCTCCTCTATTAGCTTCTCTGTGACAGATGTAACTTTGTCCTGTTCAGCCTGAAGTTTGCCTGTACTGTTCTGCACCTTGCTCTCCATTTGCTTTAGCTTCTCTGCCATTGCTTTCCTCTCATCCACCAGCATGACCGTCAAAGTCTTTAGCTTAGTTAGATCTTCTTTCAGTGTCTGCTCGGTCTTTCCCAGATGGCTTTCAGCAGTCTCCAGTTCTTTCACTCTTTCTTTCAGGTCTTCCAACTCGCTGCTCAGGACCTTTGACATGGTTCTTTCTCTCTCCAAGTTGCTTTTGAGTGAGATGCATTCCTGTTTGCTCTTACTAAATGCATCTTCCAGTTTTTCTAGATCTGTAATTCTGTGATTCAGTTGGTCCACTTCAGCTTTCAAGCACCGGCTCTGGCTGGTCTCCTTCTCCAGTTTTTTGTGGAGGTCTCTGCAGTGATCCTCCATTCTGATCAACTCCTCATCCTTGCCCTCCATCTCAAGCACCCGCTTCCGCAGCTCTTCAAGCTCTGACATGAGGCCGGAGTTTCCACACTCTCCCCGACTTATTTTATCCCTCAAATCCTGCAGCTCGTCCTCAGCTCTGCGCAGCATCTTGTTGCTCTCCTCCAGCTCATCCAGCTGCCGGCTGAGGGTTGACAGTTTCTGGCGCAGCTGCCGGTTTTGAGCATCCTCACTCGTTAGTTTGGCAGTCATGGCCTCTTGTTCCTGATGGTATCGACTGGCTTGGTCACGCAGCTCTGCCTCCAAACGACAAACCTTTTGTTCCTCGTCTTGAAGACGAGCATTGGCTGAGCTCAGTTCTTCCTGAGCTTGTGACAAACTGGCACTCAGTTCTTGGACCTTTGTTGTTTTCTGGTTCAGCTGTTCAGTGAGACGCTGCTGTTCATCTACAACCATCAACGCAAATGACTTAAGTTTTGTCAGCTCTTCCTTTAGACTTGAGATCTTTTTGGTGTATTCATCCTCTTTTCGTTCTTGATAGACCTTTTCCTGGTCTATTAGCAGCTTTAATCTGCAAAAACAAAAAAGAAAAAGGTGAAACATGATCTACAGGCAGCTTGTCTCACAATGATCCTCCATTTTTTTTGGCTAAGGTCTATGCGGTGGCCATCATGACAGCATTAATGGCAAGGTCTTGAGAAAAAATTATGTTTATTGTGTTCAAAGTATGTCTTTTCAGTAATGCTCAGCTACAACCACATCAAATTTTATATTGATATGTGGGAAACTGATGGAGTACAGCCATTTTTTGTGATTTTTCTGTGGTTTGTTGCCTGTGGAAGCTATCCTGGATTGGGGTGGTTCCAAAAGTAAATAAGTTGTAGATATCCATCGAAGGGTTATTTTCTGAAAGTTAAATTATGTATAGATAATTTGCTAAACATACAAACACATACATGTATACATTCATAAATGTATGCAGGTGCACTTGTTAATTTAGTGTAATCCTTTCAAAAATATTTATTTAGCCTAATTCAACAAACGTCCAAGCAATAAATATACAAACTGTAGTTAGAGAAAACCCTCAGTATTCTTTTTTACTATACAAATAAATTCAATTCAGTGTATTTATATAGCGCCAAGTCACAACATATGTCGTCTCAGGGCACTGTACACAAAAATACAAGCATCTCAACATTTCCTTCCTCTGTGATTTCCCAAAGGACCCACTCCTCCAAGCATCGACACATCATAAACGCTGTTATTTTCTCCACATCGCTAAGGAGGACTAAGGTTTTTATGTCACGGAAAATGTAACACTTCATAAAGAGGCTGAACATTAGGGTCATAGTCTGAAATACCTGTGGTTCTATTTTTCCACTTGTTGCCAACTAAATCTCACATGGATTAGAGTTATGGCTGTAAAGTGCAACAAACAGTGAGTTTTGAAAGTTTCCAGGGCGTAGCATGAGGTTCTCTGCTGAGAAAAAAAAAACCCAACAAAAAACAAAAACTGACAGACGACCAAATGCTGATCATGTTGCCACAAAAGCTAACTTAAAATTAGAAAAGGAGGAGGTTTCTGACCAGTATATAATCACAAACTATTTACTGGAATGGCTACTGTTAAGACCGTGACAAATAAAGAGAGGAAAGACAAGATTGATTGAGATTAGGTAAACATGTAAATAAGAGAAATGAGTCCAGGAAAAACACGATAAACATTTCTCCTTTAGTTCAGAGAGCTTATAAGTCGTATAATGCTTTCTTTGAGTTCACAAAATCTGTCAGATTGAGTAAGACATACCAGAAAATTAGGCTACAAATTGTGAAACATTTATTTCAGTGGCTGATTTGATCTCGTATTTCTGTATAATGTGTGCCACCTGATGCTGTGTGTAACCCGGGTCAGGGCGTCTACCTCCATCCCCGCTGGGAGGCAACTGCCAGGTTTTTTTCCACACAGATGGCCCACTGGAATGGAACAATCCTCTAATGAAGGGGTTCCTCTACGAGCAGCCTTCCTTCATACAAAAACCACCGTTACTCTACTTTTTTCAATACATTTGAAAGAATTCCCCCTGCTAACAGACTGTACAGTCCCACAGAGTTTATTAAGAAGTCTCTCCGTCACACTAACTTTGAAGGACCACTAATCACTCTGTATGTTTGTGAAACACGATGTTTGTGATGTGCAGCAGAGAGGGTCACTTCTGAGCACTGCAGTGTCATTTCTCTCTTTATTATTTGCCATTAGGGACACAATAACTAGATCCATGTGTTGCTATTAAAGCATGATTTATACCATCCGTTCTCAGGCTCATAAACTGCATTTTTAGACAAAACCGACATCGGAGCACCAGGGATTTTAGCAATTGTGTGCTTGTTGGTTGTTGCTTTGTAAACAGAGTGACAGCAGGTTTGCTTCTGCATTCATACATTCAAAGCCAAAAAGGTGTATTAATTGCAGCTATTAAATAAGCTTCAGAAACCACTTAGATGGGCTGACAATTTTTTGCTGTACTTTTGTCAATGACCATAAAAGAAATCTAGTCTATTCTAACGTCGTTGAGAATTGAAGTTGAGAAATCTGTTGTGGTGAGAATTGCCACGCTGCGTCTGTCCACTCAGGATGTGGGGCTTTAGGATTTGCAAAACGGTTCAAATGAAATCAAGATCTGTTTTATTTGGAGCTAAACTGGGGCCATAAAGTTTGTTCACAAACTTATTTTTGAAACTGAAAAACTACGTTGAAACAAAATTTAAAACTATTTTAAAAAGTGTTAAACTAATTGTGAGATTCTAGGTTTGTTTGTTTTTTTTTTCAGTTTTATATTTATTTATTTATTTTTTTCAGTTTTATACTTCTGGCCCTGTTTGGTGTGGAGGCAGGGCCTCAGATGAAAGGGGGTGTGGAATCATGACTGACAGCTCAACTCGACAATAGTTTGCCAGGAACTGAGAGAATTGGAAATATCTTTAAAACACCATAAAAATTCTATATTTATGGTGTTTTATATCAGGGAACCATGTTATTTTTCAGAACTGAAACTTAAACAGAGAATATCAATGATGTATTTTTGGAATATACACACATAATACATTTCCAAAGCACAAACAATTTGAATATATATGACAATACAGGACAATCACAGCTTCACATGGATGCTGTTTTACAGAACATTCCTATTTGCGTGGATGAAATATATGTTGTCCTAGCTTTAAAACTCACCAAGCATTTTCTGTCTTATTATTTTCCAAGACACCATGTAAAAGAAGTTGCCAAATTGTATCATAAAAATTGCAGACAAAAATCAAGTTGTTTTCATCGTCAACTGGATCTAATTCGAAGAGCATTTTGTAACATGCGTGGATTACTAGAAACTTCCTCTTTAGTAAGCTTCAACCAATAGAGTACACATCTTTTTATGTAACATAGGCTAAGGTTTTACCATAATGTTCTTATAAAAGAAGATGCTGGACAAATATGTTTCCAGTTTGGAGAATGTAGAGATATCTCTGCTCTGATGGGCTCAGTTCACCTTCAGTTTGATTTAGTCTACTTCAGATGAGTCGAGGAAAATGGTATGTCTCCTAACTGTACAGTCTGAGAATAAACTGTTCAGTCTCACAGCAAATCACATATTTGTTCAAAATGTATGTTGGACACTGCTGCAGTTCACTTTAGGGTTCTTCTGTGGAGCTGTTTCATGTTTTGAGTTGTGAAAAACACATAGAAGATGAAGGTTCTTATACCCTGGTTATAAAAGAAATGCTGTGGATTAAACTTGTTTAGAAATCTGTAGCATTTTTTCTCAAAGATTTTCAGTGTCAGAAAGAAAAGGCCATGTGACCTTGTGTCATTTTAAAAAAAAAAAAGAGAAGTAAGATTTTACTGTAAAAGTTTGACTTGGAACACAAATTAGTCATGAGATAAAAAAAAATAGTTTTGCTTTCAGTTGTATCTCTTAAAGGAAAAATAGGATTTGGCAGATTTCCAGATGCATTTATAAAATTTTATTTTCTTGATTTGTGGAACAAGTTTTTGCTGCTGATCCATCATTATTAGACATGATTGTTTTTTATCATTAACTTAAACAACTTTTAAATGTGTATTTTATTTCCAGTTTCTCAGGTTTTTTTCTCTGTTCGACATCATTAGTTAAGTTAATCCTCTTTTATTCTTTCTTCCTGCTGTTAAATGTAGTGTTAGATAATAAACAAAGAAGTGCATGTAGTTTATCCTTATCCGGAAAACATGCCAATTCTGACAAAGTGCTCATTTTTTTAAGTGGATTGTTTTTGTAGAAACATTAGGTTGCTAAGCGAAACTTTACAAACAGACACATATCTTTGTTGCAAACTCCCCTGTTGTCTTTAAACACTGTTTACTCAATCTCTTATCTCAGTCCCTGCTGTTTTGGCAGTGATGTCATCGGTCGAAATAGAAAGAGAAATGCACTTTGTTCCCAAGTTGGAGTGGAAACTTCTTGTTTTTCAGAAACATTGGAAACCAGAGCAGGATAGTATTCCTGTCATCTGCATAGTTGGGGATGAAAAAATGCTTTTTGGGCCACAGTTTATAGGAACAAGGATGTTTTTGCTTCAGATTATTGTTGTCTTCATGGTCTCTGACAGAGATGAATGTATTTGGCCAACAGATCCACATCTGAGATTATTTTTTTTGTTCTGATTTCATTCAGAGCAGACTGTGTGTGTTCTATAGGTGAACAATGTAAAGTCGAGCAATATGGAGGGAAACAACCAGACTTCTGTGTGAGCTTACTGGCTCAGCTGTGTGACAGAAATTCTTGCTTTGTATTGTTGGAGACATTTACACTCACCGGCCACTTTATTAGGTACACCATGCTAGTAACAGGTTGGACCCCCTTTTGCCTTCAGAACTGCCTCA
>JARVJO010000186.1:11980654-11996936 GCA_031762555.1 Cynodonichthys magdalenae | reverse complement strand
CTGTGGCTACAGTGTAGTTTGCCATCACGTGTGTGTGAATGGGTGAGTGACTGTAAGTGTAAA
Organism: Cynodonichthys magdalenae; assembly: GCA_031762555.1. NCBI lineage: Eukaryota > Metazoa > Chordata > Actinopteri > Cyprinodontiformes > Rivulidae > Cynodonichthys > Cynodonichthys magdalenae. The sequence goes on along the minus strand of JARVJO010000186.1, from coordinate 11,996,873 downwards.
GCGCTTTGGGGGTCTGGAGGGACTTATAAGGCGCTATATAAGTTCAGGCCATTTACCATATGTATTTTTGTTACTGCTGTCCCCCATCTCCACCCCCTTTTACTCACACGTAGCACTCCAAGAAAGTGAGCAGTGGTTGTCTGGAAGCAGGAGAAGATTTCTGCAAAATCTTCAGTAATGTTATTTGGCTACGTAAATCATAATATATTTGTAAAACAACATCCAGGAGAAAGCATACAGCTAATTGTAAATTCTACAGCGCTTCGCTTTCAAAAGTGGTGGGGAATACTTCAAACTTTTATTGTCACTTAGATAGGAAGCACAAGGGTGCTACGTGTAAGTGATGCTAGCTAGCTAACATTAGCAATCTGCCTCTATACTAAACTTTTTCCCTATCTCTCACACAAATATTGTCAATATTAGCTATGATATTACGAAGCTGGCCTAGCATCGCCAACTGATTAGAATCATGTGCTTATTGACACCTTAGGGCCACCCAGCCACATGTTTCTTATGTTTAAATTTTCAGTGTTTTTTTTTTATTTTGTTTGTTTAAAAAATCCACAAGCTCCTTGCTTTACATGCAGAGGAGGAAATAAACATAAACGTTATCGTCATGGAGACTGGCTAAAAATATGCAGCAGCACAGATACAACTGTGGTAAGAGTCAATTTTGAAACCTAAAACCCTAAAAAGATGTACTTGGATGTAATTTAATCTGTGCAACATAATAAGGGGCAAGATCAATTTTTGTTCACAACTCTGTTGATTCCACACTGATTAATGTTCTCTGAAAGCACGTCGGAGTTCGATAGGAGAGCATCTCCATCAGTGACGTCTGAACTGCCAGAGGGAGTTTCAACATGCTGTTCTGCCATTTAGTGGAGCTGTCTTTTGAAAGAGCCTACACACACAGGAGCAAAAACATTGTTCTTCTGCCTTTGCATATGGCAGAAAACCATGCAAACACAATTGAAAACTTGCAGTAATAGTTCAAAAAGTAAGAACTGCAGGAGCATCATTTCCTGCACAAGAGTCAACCTGATTCAAGATGACTGCCACAGCAAGCCATGTGATCGAGTTTCATTCATTCAGGTTTTAAAAATCATAGACTATTTTTGTTGCATAACTGTTTTCCAGCCCTTGTACATTTTTTAGCTTCCCATCTCTGCCCACCATATACCCCTCAGCTGGCTTTGCACCCAACTTGGCAGCTGCCCATGTTTATGATTTAATCTATTGGAGTTGGACCAGTTTTTTTAGTCAGGTACCGTTTGAGAACTCATATATTTCTCAAATTAAATTCTTTTTTGATATGTCTTAACAATGTGTATAGCCTATTGTCCTCCGAGAAGCAGATTTTGAATCGATCTGTCAGGAGGTTATTGCTCAGCTGTCAGTGTCTATTGTTGTGTGAAAAATGTTCCCTGTCTGATGGACCATAAGACTAGTGCTGCTGCAGGAACAAATGAGCATGATGTTCCAGAAAAACCCGCTGCAAAAAAAGCAGAAGTTCGTTTCAAGTGCTGATGCATGACATCATGTAAGACAGCAGATTAGTCACTTTTAGTTTGTGAAAACACAAAGTTTGTTTTTTTTTGCTTCAAGTAGTTTGTTGAACTCTGGTAGTGAATAATGAGCGAAATTTTCCCATCTTTGTGGTTTCACAATTAAACTGAGGTCACTGTTGCTAAAAGCTACGAGTTTTGCCAGGAAAGCTGATGGAAACCTGCAGGATTTATTTTAAAACAATGCAAGATGGTCATGTAAAATTAAAAGCATGCTGTGCAGAATTTATGAACACAGCAGTTCAAGTTCAGTCCAGTTTTCAACCAGCATGCATCATTCAACCAGATGTCCTGAGGTCGAGCTTTAAAACTGAAAGAAATGAAACAAAAATGTTTCATTTTTAGTCTTCTAATTGATTCAACATAAAGTTCATACAGTGGAGTGCACATTACTTGAGTCGCGGCAGCTTGCAGACCCAATTCAATGAGCTGAAAACATGTGACCAGTGGTTGACGTCAGAAATTGGAATTGATTGGTCTTTGCATCCAACTGGAGCAGACAAGTATTGGAGGACAATGAATGAGACTGTGTGGAAAAGGTTTTCATAGCCAGTGTGTGCAGGTTGAAGCTAAATTTACCGCCAACTTCCTTGTGCTGCCTGAACAAACACACTAAATTTAAACTAGGACCCAACCAGAACAAGGTTGAGACTCAAGTCTTGAGACCAGGTCTTTGTCTCACCCCTTTGTCTATTCAACACAACAAAAAGAAAGTCCCTCAAGGTGTTTTAATTGGCAGAGACTGACAGTGATTTCCACGCATGAATTGCAGATGCTCGCAATTTTGTAGCTTGAAGTTTGAATATTTTAAAGAAAAATGCGTGATCTTCTCTCAAAATAGTTGCAGAGTTGTCACAAGTAGGCCTGGGATAAATTGTTTCATGTGCAATCAATCGTCAGAAACGTGTCACCAATGAATATTGGGATTAGTGCCACATAAGGATGATATATTTTCACGTGAGACGAACTATCATGCGCACGTCAGGTGGGATGGTTAAAGCCAGCAGTGCAGACCTAGCACTAACTAACCCTACAAACCTGTTAAATCACCTCAAACACCATCATAAACCAAAGTACGAGGAAACACAGAAAATGCAGACTGAAAGAATGTTGGTTACAACAAACTCTCCTCCAGAACATTGTGGAAACATCTACTCAGCTGAGAATTCATGATGCACTCAGCCAATCTGTGCTGGAAGGAGATGATGTGGTTGATGTTAAAATGAAGTTAGATTGACTGATGATTTGTAAGTATAATTTTAGAACACAGTGTAACTGATTTAGAGTCAAAACCATGCAAGTCTAATTCTATTGACCGTCACATTAGCAATTAATCATGATTTATTTATTTGCCCAAACTAGGGCTGCAACAACTAATCGATAAAAGTCAATTATTAAAAGTGTTGGGAACAAATTTCATTATTGATTTGTTGTGTTGGGCGATTTAGAATGGTATTAATTTAATGATTAAGTTTTAAGTTTTAATTTGCTGACAATATCTGAGTGAAGATACTTGCCTTACACGCCTTAACCTAATACTGCAAATAAAACAAGGCATTTATTGAATTATTGTAATAAGCAGCTGTCTTGACTGAAAGTTGACATGATCGTCACTGACGTGATACTGTCCATGGTCAAAGATAAAGACTTCACTGTGATAGTTCACACATTTATTTCAGGTTACACTCTTCCCTCAAGGACACATTTTACACAGTTCATGGAGAGAAAATATGAGGAGATTCTCGAGGATATATAGTGCACATTTGTGTATATTTTTGTGTACATTCATTTTTTACTGAAGCTATTTGACAAATATTTACATATTTCTGTATTACAATTTATTATCGTAACAGAATTATCAAACCGCAAACTGTTTTTGTTCAATTTGCTATGTCAGTCTAAATTTTCTGTTTTAGAATAAAAAGGTCAAAATTAAAAAACTGAAAATTCAAACATTTTCTCAAAGACTCAAACTAGTCGCAGTCCAACTGAGGTACTATCATAACTGAGGCTCCATGATGTTCAGTTTAGGGCTGATTTATACTTCCATTTTCATGTCTTGCTTACAGTGAAGTGTAATGAATATTGTGTAGCTTCTCTGTTGTCTCCTGCTGACATCCTGTTGTGTACATATCCCCCAGTCAGAACTCTGTCTTTCAGAACTACGCAGCTCACTATAAGTGATAGGTCAGAACTTTGTGGGCACGTTTGTTTATGTGGTGCAGCATGTCCTCCTACATGTCATTTTGCTGAAAATGATCTGCTCCCAGAAGCCAGCTGATAAATTAGCTAGATGGACAGCTTTTAGAAAGAACTCGTATGGTCCTATTGACCATGCGAACGTGCAACCGACAAGCACATCTTCTTTCCATTTCCCCAGTTAACTGGAAAAAAAAAAGTTAGAACTTCCAACTCCTCATCCAATAACAAATGCCTTTCTTCCAAAATCTGATACATGGCTGAGTAAAAAAAAAACCTTCAATGTATTCTGCTATCACTGATGTTGTTTATGTACTTTGCTATGCACAGCATCTACAACATTGGGAGTGCTGTGTGGACGACAGAGGAAGAAATTAGATATTTTTATACACACTGTGACACAAACATCCAAAATCACTGATCTGCTGTCTCACGTCTTGTTGAAGAATAAACTAGGCTTTTTTCACCTGTTTTAAAAGTACACATATTATTTTATTGTAGGGATTTTAGCAAAAAGCTGGTAAGACTTTTAACTTTTACGTAATTTCGGAAGTTTATTTTAAGACCTCCTACTTGGTGACACGACCCAACTTTTGTAAGATTTCCCTTTTGTTCTAAATAAGTATAGTACCATATTAAGACATTGCTATGAGGCTATGAGAATCACAGCGTTGTCGTGCACACTTGTGAAACACCAGGTTGGATTTCATTCATCCAGAAACCTTGTTATGCAGTCTCTCAACAACCCTCTGATGAGTCTCTAGCTCTAAACTATGATGTGTTTGTTCGTATTTTGCAACAAAATGTTTATTCCAAGAACAAACAGTTTGGTCATTCAGAGTTGGACTCTATTTCTGGATCAGCTCACATTGAGAGCTCTGAGTAATGTACACTTGAAGCAGATGTTGGGGATCAAACACGAGTGGGCCACATGAACATGTTAGCTGTGACAAGCCTTTGCCAAATGATAAATAGTGGGGAGATGAAGAAGTATTGTGCAACCACTAAAGTATGACTCTGGTTCTGACAATACGCAGGAAGAATGTGGAGGTTTGGGATGAATGAGGATCGTGAGCTGTTTAGTAAAGCAGTTGTTGAGCCTTTAGGCGTGACAAACAAAATGTTCTATAGAGATAAAACGTCTGGCAATTTCAAGTATGCACGGAAGACATAACTCAGTTAAAAGATTGTTCTTTTTTACCATTTAGTAGCCATTTGTGGCTGAAGAGACTAGTTGATCTAATATTGTGCTGTGTTGCTCAGATTTAAAGTTAAGTTACAAAAATATTAGCATGTCACATGTCCTAACACCATAACCTCAGTGTTTTCAGTTGTACTCTGGCTTTGTACTTTATACCTTGGTACTTCAAAAATAACCTGAAATATGCCATTTTACAGGTTACGTAACAGCAACTGAGAACAAATTAACTGGAGGATTATATCTACCAACTGGTCGCATGTGTTTGGTCTTGTTTTGTCGCAAAATAGTTCATAAACCAGTAGCCTGATTTTAAGGGTGTATTCACACCAGCCCTGTTTAGTCTGGTTTAATCTAATTCTAGTTTGTTTGTTTGGAAAGTCTGGTTTCTTTGGGGAGGTGTGAATGTGCAATCGAACTCTGATGCAGACCAAAAAAGCGAACTCTGGTCCGCCTGAAAACGTAGGTCTCGGTTCAGTTAAAACAAACTCTGATGCGATTTGATTGCGTGTGTGAACGCCAAGTGGACCGGAAATCGCTCCAAAAGCGGGAATGGTAAATAGACTGTACTTATATAGCGCCTTTCTATCCAACAAGGATACTCAAAGCGCTTTACACTACAATCTGTGCCCTCATTTACCCATTCACATTGCACTCCATTATGTCTCTACAAAGCTAACATGTACAATCATCTATGGAGACTAATCAGTGCCAATCACATTCACACACTGATGGGACACATCAGAGGCATTGGGGGTAAAGTGTCTTGCCCAAAGAGACAACTGAGACAGCTGGAACAAGGGGTTGAACTGGCGACCTACCAGTTCCAGGACAACTCCCCTAACCACTCTGCCACAGCCGCCCCAAACTAGAGGAAGCAGACTATAATGCAGGGTACTCTGAGTAATAATAGTAATAAAGTTACTCATATCTTGTACCTCGCTCAATGTCTGTATAAGTTGGACATCACTGCTGTGAAGGTTGATGCCATCTTTCTCGATGAATGCCACCTCACATGGCACAGCCTCCTTTTGTGTGAAAACAATATTCCCCGCAGTTCCGCCTCATCTTCCACTCATGCTGAGCTCATTGTTTAAAACTATTTGTTAAGTAAATTTGCCAAAAACAAAAAATAAATCCTACAACCACTAAAATCTGACGTCACTCCATGTTTGTTTACAGTTTGTGAAGAAGAAAGTTGTGCTCGGTGTCATCTTCTAAGATTTCCATGTCGATTCCTTCAGTGGTTCTTGGTGCAGCACCCTCACAGGTGATGGTTGTTTACAGGTTGTTTACAGGGTTTAGTTTGTTTGACAAAATACAGTGTGAATGTGAACCACACCATCTGAAAATGGAAACAAATCTTGCAATTTTGGTCCCCAATCGAACAGAGTGTACCGGACTACCAGGTGTGAATACAACCAATCAAAACTGGTGATGCGGAGTCAATTGTAACACATACTTTGAGTCAGGGTTTTAGCTAGAGGGGCATTGTTTTGACCCCATCTTCAGTTTTGGGATGCCCTCTTTATAATATTTTCTTTGACTTGTACTTTTTGAAAAACTATATAAATCTAAAATATTTAGTAGGAAACTTTAGATTTATCCCTTTTTTACCCTAATCCACTGACATCTACAGTTACTTTAATTTTAAATAAAATATTAAATGATCTGACTGGTATCTGATAGAAATGCTGAATCTGATGAATAACTTCTGAACCAGCTGGAAATGTGAGGTATGGCAGTGTGAAGAATTATTTCTTTTTCACTAGTGCCTATGTGTCTGACACTTACGGAGCGTCTGCATATAGCTGAACCAGACAAAGTTCAAGACAAACACGCCCAGTCACCTTTTTCACTCTTTTTGATTTCTGCTGAACATCAGTATCTTAGCAGCCAACATGGACAAGGTCTGGTCTTGCCCTGACACACGCATGCCGGTGTGATACACGCAAGCCAGAGGCTGATTACCTGACATACACTCATGACATCATCGGCTTGTAATCAAAGCCATATGTCTTCTTTTCCACCTCCTCCTCTCTGACTATCGCTGCAGTACTCTCCTCCCATGACTTTTGTAATTTATTCAACCCTCTTGTCAAGAGAGTTTCTTCCTTTCTCTCTTTTAGTTTCTAGTTTTTATTATGTACTACCTCTGAATTGCTTTTCTGCGTGTATTCTGTTTCTGACCTGGGCCTGGGCCTCGGCATGAGCTTCCTCTGTTAAACTGGAACAGGATTTTGTTTGCCAAGTTAGAAAATCTCATCTGGACATTTGCTGGCCTTTTATAGCCAAATACAGCTTTTATGACCCAAGACTCTTTATGATGATACTCTGTGAAGTCCAAATAACTGCAGTGGCAGGTTTTGCTTTGTTTTTTTTACCTGCATGAACTTTATTGAATTCACAATTTCATCACATTTTGAACTTCTTACTGAAGTGTTGTTTAATTTTTTTTATTTGACATCCTAAACTATCTGTAATCTGTCTTGTTGTGTATGGGTGGCCCACTGCATAAATTGTTTTGTGTACAATGTATTTTCTTTATTGGAACGTAAAAAAAAGGATGTTAACTTTAATCTTTGACCTCTAAGTACACTTGGATTTATAGAGTATATAAGTGGTACTTACCAGACAGTGTTAGGTTTTGCTACTGTCAAATCTTTAAAAACAGAATTATTTTCAGCATTTTTTTGTTGTTCTTCTCAGCTGATGTTGACATAAAATCAATGATTTAAACATTCCTCTAAAGCACAGGTGATTGATTCAGTGATTGAGATACTTCTTCAAATCATGTGGAAGCCAGTTAATCACCCATTCATGCAAATCATTTGTTCTGGAGCAGAGAAACCTCTAAACCTGAAGGATAGCGGCCCTTGAGGACTGGAGTTTGACATGTGTGCTCTAAAGTAACATTTAATCAACATTAACATTTAAGTAACATTCAAACTGCATACAGTACCCAGTTTTCTGTATCTTCCAAATTTTACTATACATTCATGTTAACCAAATCTTACACACTCGTTACAATCTTATAATGCTCTAGAAATGTTTTTGAAGGGTGACATTCATTCCAGAATGTCGTATTTTTTGTTTAATTGTACAATCTTCTACCCTTCATTTAACTCTTGCATCATGTACTCTAATGTTGCAATTTCTTACAAACCCAACAAGCTCATAAAATGTTTATTGCATAAATAATACCATTTGAGATGACATTGGTTGTAACTGGCTGATTTGTACCTCTAAATATTTTCTCTCAATTTTGTATCACTTTGAGGATATTCTTCAGCTCCTTTGGAACAAATAGTTCCCCGTACCCAAGTACATAATGATAGAAACACGTCATCCCACCATGCAGTGATGTCAGATTATAGGCAGTAATCAGTCATTCAGCTTCAGATTGAAGGGCTCGGCAGCAGACAGATGCTGTAATTTGCAGACTAACAACAGCTCTTTGCTAACAAAGAATCACAATTGTAGGTAAGGCGAAAATTAAGCTAAGTGTGTAGGTCTTTGTGTGAAAACAGGCAAAAGCGCAGGCGTGTGTCTGCTGCCTAAAGTTTCTACAGCTGATGATCATTACCCCCTCGACCACTGTGCACTTTGATTTAAATGGTGAACGCCTAAATATGATGCTGAAATTGTTTGTATAGACGAGGTGGATTTCAAAGCCTCAGGCCACATACAAACCACTAGTTGGTACAAAGCAACAACAATTCAAATAAACAGCAAAAAGGTAACATCAACAAAAAATCTATAGAATAAAACATGCATCTTGTAACTTAACAGGAAGAAACGATACACACCCTATCCTGCCCAGCTGTCAGGTGAGCAGCCTCTTGATACCCTTTGATGGTTTTTTGATGGATTAGCATTGATCGCAAATAGTCCATGAAGACATGTAAGAGCTGCTCTTTAATCAGATATCAAGGAGCTGAACGTGCTCTGTCAAGTTGTGAAGCCTGAAATACTTCATGCTATTTTTCTCGTCTTTGTTCTACTACCTGCAAATCTCTTTATTTGCACCATGAAACCTGTGTTTGCAGACGACTGTTTATAAAAGTTATTATGGAGTAGGAGGAAGGTGCCACTTTTCCAACAGTGCAACCACTGCCTGGCCTAATCTCTTAATGTTTGTCTTTCAAGAGGCAGCAGCTGAACTGAACTACATTTGATGCTTAGTCTGCATTTAAGAAAAAGGGGGCTCTTGAACTGTTTGGTCGACCTGGAAAATGACACCGTAACAGCACCAGTAATTTCTTAAAAAGTCTTTCCAGCTGAATTCAGTGCACTTAAAGTAAACTGAGGCGTTCTGTTGAACCTCCTACTTTGAAACATGTTCTCATAACAGCTGGGAAAAAGCAAACTTCTGTTGGCAAAGAAAAACGAAGAAATTTGTGCCTTGAAGCCATCTCCTACTTAGATGCTCAATCTCTGACTTACAAACCCTCTGTAACATCTTCAAACAGGAAATTAGTTTCCTAATCTGGCTTTTCTTTCATAACAGCACTGATGGGGGTAAAATATCCACAAGTCCTTTGTGAGATACACAGTGTGCATGAGGGCCACATTTCTGTTATACACAGGCTAAAAACAGGTGACACGTGCAATATGGATCAGTTTAAACTGAGGAGTGTAAACCACATGTTTATCACACGCTAGTGAGGACAAAAGGGCAATAATGATGTTTTCTCTGTGTGTGTGTGTGTACCTGATTTGTGTTACCATTTTAGGACCTTTTTTGGTATAAACACCTACCTTGTCAGGACCAGTTGTCCTTTTTGGGGACCAACACATACTTTGAGCCCTAACAGATTTGTGCACATTTGTTTTGAAAAGATTTCTATTATTTGTTGGAGTCAAACTTTGTATTTCTATCGGCAAAATCTCTCATGTACCACTGGATCAACGTTTATAAAACTTATCCACCTTATTCCTTGCCCCTATGATGCCTTATGCGAAATATGGGAGCAATTTCCGGTGCAAACCGTATGAGCTAACTCTGAGTGTTGTGGATCTAAACATGTGGGAACACTACCGGACAGCTCAAACAGGCCAATATAATTATACCTCTGCCTACTGTGGACAAGGGATGGGAGGTCGACCTGAAGAAGTGGCCGCGTGTTACATATAGTAGCAAATTTAGTTACTTCATTGACTCGGTCAATGAGCAGCCTGAAAAGCTCTGAGGCATATTAGTACCTACAAATTAATATAATAATAATAATAATAAGGCCATTTGTGTTTTGTTAAAAGAAGTGGGACACAATTTAATTTACCTTAAAGCAGACATAGAGCCCAGCCAACCGAAGTCCCTCGGACTAAAATATTAAATTCAATTCAAAATACTTTATTGATCCCAGATGGAAATTAAATGTTGTTGTAACTCATTTGACTAAAGAATTATTGAAGATGCTGATTGCTGTGGGCAGGAAAGATCTTCTGTAGTCTGTATTACAACCAAACTGAAGAAGCCTCCAACTGAAGACACTCTGTTTTTCTCTGACAGTCTGATGAAGAGGATAGTCAGGGTTGTCCACAATGTTCTTGATTGTATGTAAAGTCTTTCTTTGTACCATCATTTCCAGAGGTTCCACAGTCGTCCCCAGAACAGAACCAGCCTTCATTATCAGGTTGTTTAGTCTTTTTATGTCCCTGGCTCTGATGCTGCTCCAACAGATGACGGCAGAAGAGATGACGCTCTCAACAACAGACCTATAGAAGATCTGCAGCACCTTGCTGCATATATTTACAGATCTCAGTTTCCTCAACAAGTACAGTCTGCTTTGTCCTTTCTTGTAGACTGCTCCACTGTTCAGTCTCCAGTCCAGTCTGTTGTCCAGATGAGCACAGAGGTATTTATATTCCTCAACCACCTCCACTTCTTCTCCCATGATGTAAACAGGGTTTGATCTAACACTATTTATCCTGAAATCTACAATCATCTCCTTTGTTTTGTTCACATTCAAGATGAGATGATTGTCATTTGTCATTTGTTAGCCCTGACTTAAGCCCTCTTAAGGAAAACTTGGTACACTTTCACAGCCATAATCTAAAATTTGAAGTAAGATTTAGAAAAAAAACTACGTAAAATCTGCACTACAATATTTTTAGTTTTACGCTGGCCTGCCATGCAGTAAATGAACAAATAATGATGTGTTTTTCATACACCGAGTAGGCTGCTCAAATCTGCTGTAAAATGAGACGGTCTACCCTTCGCCTGACGTCGGCTTTACATGAGTTTGTGTGACCACGCGCTACCCCGTTACCATAGTGATCAGTTTCATATCGGACTCAAAAGTTTGTTCGTGTATTTACACGTCTTTTTACTGGAAGAATAACTTCACAGTTAAAATGTTACACGTAAATAAATAAAAAAAACATCAATAAATCGGGTTTAGCGCCAGTATCAGCTCTGTAGTTGCATTTTTTATTTTTTATTTTATTTATTTTTTATTATTTTTTATTGCAGCATAAATTTCAACAGCTAAGTTGCTAAACTTACTTTTAAAAACAAATTGTTCGGTCCGTGGTGAATTTCCAAACTATGCCGACTCCTTAAAAAAGTAAAAACTCCACCGTCTTTGTTTCTCTGTTTATTTTGCTGCCCCCACAATGAATCCTGGGATATCCTCGGCCGGTGAGGATACTCTCATGCATCCTCGGATTTCGAGAGTTTGTCGGCCGCATTCGTTGGCCGCATGATGAGGAGCCTTCGAATTGGGACAGTACTCGGTGCGGGGCAGTGACGTATGCAGCCGACAAATGTGAACTCATGCTGACCCAGCCCCTGAATTAAGACACAGCCTGTGGCTTTTCGCCAGATGCCAAAAAGACTGCAAGCAACAAGATGAAAAATTCAGGAGAAGTACAAGAGAGCGTAGGAAGTCATAAAGCAGTACAAAAATTGATTAAGAAAGGTTTAGTAATAAATATGTTGTGTGTGTTTCGGATGAATCTCCTGCAAAATAAGTGCCGCAAACCTACAGTCTGGATGTGTGGGATTATTATTTAGATTATTGTTCCTGTTTTTTACAAATGCGCAGTGGTTACAGAACTCAAAGATCTTCAATAATAAGGATAATGCAGTTTGACAAGGTGTACGTTAAAATTGCAAAAGAAATTCTGCAGTGCTGTCATCCCAGACATGTAGCTTCACCAAGCAGCTGTAGATTTAAAAACATTCAATTTAACTTTGGTCGTAAATCATAAAGAAGTTTTTTGTTGAATTCATAACAACTAGTATATTTTGGTCCCTATGAATCTTTACAGGTTGTAATATAATTTCAGTGGCAGGTAAGTAAAATTATGATTATAGTTTATGAATTATGAAGTTATTGTTTATCAGATGCAACCAGTGAGTCCACCCCCAACCAATCAGTGACCGACAGTGATCTGACATTGTATTTTCAGGCCAGCTCGGTTGGGTTAGAACCTCGACGAAGTTGGTACTAAAAAGAGGGTCGGTTCCATGAATCCTGGATAATGGAAAAGGCGTGGAATCGTGCAGATCCGAGCTGAACAGTGCCGTAGAGGCACCAGTGGAAAAGGGGCAAAAGTGAAATAAACGAACATGAAGAGTTTTGTTGAGCTCTTCAGGTTTAGATTTTTCTGTCACTACCTTCTTGATTCCTCATCCGTAGGATCTGTGAAAAGAAACATTTTTTTGTTTTGGGTCCGTGTTTAAAACACTGTTGTTACCAATGATTTAGTTTAGTCTGGTTGGTCGTGCAGCTGCGAAGAGCATAACAGGTTCCTGAACTCTGCAGGGCCATCTGTAAACTGTACTGCAGTTTTTGAATGTAAATAAAATAAAAACAGTTTGTTCTGGTAATCCAAATTCTAATTACCCAAAAAAGAAACGTGATCCATGCTCCGCTACCTTGGTTAGCCAAAGCTTACTGCTACAGAAGAAGATAGAATGTTGCATTCAATGTCTTGTCATGGTATAACTTCTTTACTAAAGGAACACAAAAAAACTCACCAGAATCATCAAACAGGCAGCTAAACTTATCAGTACCCATCAAATGCATCTCACAGAACTTTTCAGCCATGCAGTACAAAGGAAAGCAAGCTGTAACACCAAGGATGCTTCACATCCACTTTACCATAGGGATGTTCGATAATGCCAAACTTCTTTCCGATACTGATATCGAGTAAACTCAGGCTGGTATCGGCGATACTGATACTGTGTGCTAACACACATAATATGTCAGGTAAATCTAAAAACATTTTCAAATAACTGTTTTATAAAGAATACAAGAGAGTATTTTCTTTCTTCGTATAAAAGTATTTCTAACCCTGTTCTATTTGTTTAGCATAATTTAAAATTATTATGCTAAACAAATGTAATAATTTTTGAATAGGGAATAAAAGAGAAAAAAAAAATTCTTAAAGTTGATGTTTCTTCACATATTTTGTAGCATTGTTTGAAGGTTTGCAAGAGGGTCCCCAGCCAGAAGCTAATGCTATTTGAGGGGGGCACAACCGTGGACAAAATGGGAACCCCTTATATAGAATGTATTTACAGTCAGCAAGGCGATTTTATGTTAAAATGACCTGCTATACTGGTAAAGTCTACAAACTGAATGACTGACTGAGCACATGCCACTGCGCTTATGTATCACCCAAGTGGAGGAAAAAGTAGTTCCTTCCAACCACATAGGATTCAGACAAGATTTCAATAGTTTCGTATTTTTTCCACTGTGTGTGATATACATGACCTGAAATGACTGAAGTATTGATATTTTGATTTTGGTATTGATTCTAGACCATAAAGTTCTGGTATCGGTAGTATCAATATTTCAGTTTTGATCCGCACTTTACCAGTCATTTCAACATAAGGTTTCAGGTAAACGTTTAAGAGTACCCCTGGCCAGAAAAATAAAACAACTTATAAAAACTATTTTATTCCCGCAGCTATCAGCCTTTTTAAATAAAGTTGTACATTTGCAAATGGTTATACTCAAGTAGTATATGGTTTTATGAGTAGGTAGGTTTTAAGGTATTTTATGAATGGATGATTTTATAAAATATAAGGTTTTGTGTGTGATTTGTCTTATTACGTGTTTTAATGTATTTGAGCCTCTGTCATATACCAAAGATCATTTTCTGTTACAACCTGTGACAGACAAAGATTTTTGAATCTTGAATCTGGACATTAATCATTGAATGTACATTTAAAACTCATTAACATTTGGCATAGTTCCAGTTCAAGATGGCTGCCACAGATAATAAACATTACCAATACAAAAATGGTTAGAACTCAGCTATATTTATTTCTTTTGAGTTAAAGTTTGGAGTACTAGCTGACAGTCATTCCCAACACACACATCAAGCAGTCACAAAGCATGCAAGTTTTCAGAATAACTCGTGATGACCATGTGTCATGTCATTTAGAAGGTTTGACCAAAACAACCCAACAACTGTTCTTTCTCATCTTAAAGTTGATCTCAGTTAAAACTCTTCCATGAAAGGCGATGGGCAATGTGCATTCCTTCAGTTATTACTAGAGCCTTTTTTTCCAAAAAGGTTCTCACATCTGAGTTTAGCTATGCAAGTATCCAGTTTTTATTTATATGAATGATGTCTTAAAATTAAGCCGCAATAAAACATTCACAACTTTGAAACATTTTGTTCTTGCACGATTAATCGAAGTATTTGAGCCAACGACCAGGTCAAGATTTGCTCAGAGGCAAAATTGTTGATGGATCACATGCTGAGCTATTTTTTTCCTTTCTCGCCTTGTTTTATGTTTTTATCCTACCTCCTCCTTAGTTTCCTGAACATCTCCTCAGTCTCTCTTTGTTCATCTCTGTTAGCCTGAGTCTCCAAAGTCTCTCTGTGGACAACACGCCCCAAAATACTCCAGATGTTCTCATTAGTCATTGTCTCAATTTTCTCATAAAGCTTTGTCTTGAGTCCAAAATTTGAGGCCTCAGATGACACAGAAATTTGTTTCTGAAATAATGTCTTACATGTGAGGGGATTAGAAACAAGTAACAGGTCATTTGTTACATTTGTGTGAAAATCTTTGCCGACTGTGCACCTAATCAATTTGTTTACCCAAATTCTGTTCAACAGTTATGGAAATATTATAGTTGGAGATGAGCAGCCAATGTCTCACCCGTAGTAGATAGGTCTCCAAGTTACCTGAGTTTGGAGAAAGTGTTTGATTCTGACCAGACAGATGAGCTCACTGCTAGTTGGAACACAGTCAAGATCAAAGTGATCGCTTCCATCTTAGAACAACTTCATCTCCTAAATTTTACATAAAAGCTACTTTACCCTGTTGATAATTTTGCACGTTTATTTTTATTTATAGAGTTTTGTGATTTTGCAAGTGCAAATACTAGCAGCATTAGCTAGCTGTAGTACTTCCATTAGGATCTGTATAATAATTGTATTTGACCAGTCCACATTTGTGGTTTTTAGAAGTTCGTTTAGTTTCTACAGACAATAAAGGACAACCTAGGACAAGTACAGGGTTAGTGCTAACTACATTTTTAAAATGTCCTCGGGAATTTGATTTGTGCAACTTTTCCACCCTCATTCCCTGATTTTAGATTGTTTCTGCCAAGTTCCTTTAATTGTGGGCATGAGTCAGCGTTTGGTTTTTGCAGTCTTCCTATTTTTGAATACTTTATGTGAGAGATGAGTGCTATGGCTTTTGTAGCTTTCGTACTTTTCAAAATGTTAAACTATTGAAATATATTTTCCCATAAAAACCCATTGCGATATCTCCCTAGTTCCTTCAAAAGCACACTTTTTGAAATTTGTGTCAACATACTGACTCCACTTAATCTAAGGTCTACTTTATTTTTTAGATACATTCTGCTATTTTTAGCTTTTCCCTCTAATAAACACAAGAGTACAGACCCTTTCTAAAAAATGAGAAAATCATGGAAAAGTTGTTTAATTTTCATAATTGTGACTGTGACTCCAACCTCATTCCACTCTTTCTGGATCTCTGCTAGATTATTGAATCATATCTGTTTGATAATTGGCTGAAGCCCACAGTTATTCTTTTGCTGGTGCGTCTTCTCCTGCCACATTTTGCCCTTCTACTAGACTTTCCAATAATATGCTTGGATACAGCACTGTGAACAGCCAGCCTCCTTAGCTATGAACGTTTGTGGCTTACCCAGGGTATCAATAGCCGCGTTTCCATTGAACATGAAAATGCGCAAATTAAAATTTTGAAAATAAATTTGCTTAATGGAAACACGTCAATTTCGAAAAAACTTCCTTT
>JARVJO010000186.1:11949542-11972116 GCA_031762555.1 Cynodonichthys magdalenae | reverse complement strand
TGTGAGAGTTGGACTCCGCCAAGGTTGCCCTTTGTCACCGATTCTGTTCATAACTTTTATGGACAGAATTTCTAGGCAAACCAAGGTGTTGAGGGGATCCATTTTGGTGACCTTAGGATCGCATCTCTGCTTTTTGGAGATGATGTGGTCCTATTGGCTTCATCAGTTCGTGATCTCCAGCTCTCACTGGATAAGGTTCGCAGCCGAGTGTGAAGCGGGCACGATGAGGATAAGTGCCTCCAAATCCGAGACCATGGTCTTGAGCCGGAAAAGGGTAGAGTGCCACCTCCAGGTCGGGGAGGAAGTCATGCCCCAAGTGGAAGAGTTTAAGTATCTTGGGGTCTTGTTCATGAATGAGGGAAGAATGGAGCGGGAGATCGATAGGCGGATTGGTGCTGCGTCAGCAGTGATGCGGGCGCTGTACCGATCTGTCGAGGTGAAGCGAGAGCTGAGCCAGAAGGCAAAGCTCTAAATTTACCGGACGGTCTACGTTCCAACCCTCATCTATGATTACGAGCTTTGGGTAGTGACCGAAAAAAACGAGATTGCAGATACAGGCGGCCAAAATGAGTTTCCTCTGCAGGATGTCTGGGCTCTCCCTTAGAGATAGGGTGAGAAGCTCGGTCATCCGGGAAAGACTATGAGTATAGCCGCTGCTCCTCTACGTCGAGAGGCGCCAGTTAAGGTGGCTCGGGCGTCTGGTTAGAAGGCCTCCCGGACACCTCCGTGGTGAGGTGTTCCAGGCACGTCCCACTAGGACAGAGGAAGACCCAGGACACGCTGTAGGGACTATGTTTTTCAGCTGGCCTGGGAACACCTTAGGATTCCCCTGGACGAGCTGGCCCAAGTGGCTGGGGAGAGGGAAGTTTGGGTCTCTCTGCTTAGGCTGCTGCCCCCGCGACACAATCCCAGATAAACGGAAGAAAACAGACTGACGAATCTGTAAAGTTTAATTAATTTTGGACTAGATGTGGCAGAAATCTTTTTTTGTTGTCTCTAAAAGTTGCTAAAATTAAAACTTATACCTAAGGCACATCTAACGCTACAGCAAAATTTGACCCTAATTAATTATTTTTGCCCCTATGCAACTCATATCAGATTTTTTTCATAAGTCTAAACATGACAATTCCAGATAAAGGGCTTTTCAATATGTGGTACTAAATTGAATACATATATGATGTTTTTCAAAGCAACTACAGTCTGACAGGTTGTGTCACTTTTCATCCAACATCAGTGAGGTAAAGGAAAATAGACTGATCCAAGTAATTTAATTGATACCATGCTTTGGTAGTGCTGTTAAATCTTGTAACTCAATGTTTTTGTTTTATTTACCATGTCCTCAACGACGATAAACTACAGCAACATATGAAACTAATGTCATTGTTGATCTGTATCAATACTGAAGTTACCGGATAAATACTTTTTTTAGTTTTACTTTCAACACATTCCTCTCATTCCAAAAACACCTGCCTAATACCTATAATGTGGACATCCATGCATCCATTCATCCATCCATCCATACATCTTTATCTACAGCTTCTCTGGAGAAATCCCAAGGTTTTCCCAGGCCAGCTGAGAAACATAGGCTCTTCAGCTTGTCCTGGATCTTCCTCTGGGTTTCCTCCCAGTGGGACGAACACCACACAAGGGAGGCGTATGTGGAAATCCATGCAAAATAAATTGGATTTGAGCAAAAAATCTGATTTGAGCATAAAGACCTGTATTGTGAACGGAGCCTCAGTGAGTCTTGACAGACATGTAAAGATGTTTAATGCAGACATTTGAAATCATATTTTTAAAACGTTTATGAAAACAATTGTGTCTTTGTGGCGAAAAAGTGTACTTATCCTCATGTATCCACGCAGTGATTGCTTACTGCCATCCATCCTCCAGACTCATAACCTTACAGGAAAATGTTCTCATTAATCATCTCCAGTACCTCACATCAGCTCTGTGAGGAGGGAATTTGAAACCCACCTTCGGCTTCCTGGTTTCTGGGGCATTAGAATCCAGGATGAAGTGGGACTGGGTAGCGCCTATGACAGCTCTCAATTGTTGGTCGCCAATGGCTTTAAATTTTGGGTTTCCATGTCCCAACCTGACACCAGACTAAGTCTCAACAGGTTCTTTTTTAGCTCAAATTTACTGTTTCTTTATGCTATTTATAATGTAGGAAACCTGACATTTCTTATAAATCCATATGATGAATGTTAAATACTGCTGAGAAAAGGAAAAATCTGCTTTTCCAGCGTTTTTAACAACTACATGAAAACTCTCTCCACAACCTGTTAGAATGTGGCTGGGTCGTGGTAAAACTGGAAAAAATACTTGAGTGTGAAGGCAATCATAATGCTGCTATGCTCTTTGTATTCATAAAATAATTTTTTTCTGCTATTTTCTTTATTCCCAAAATATTTTATTGTGCTCATACAAACACACACAACATCCTAGATCCAATGACTACAACCAGAAAGATCAATTAATATCCAGTCAGTGGTTTCAGGTATTAGCTTCCAGTTGTTTGCTATCTAATAACCATTCTTATAAGTGACTGCACGTAGCAGGAACCAAATCTAATCCCTTATTCGTAGTAACTCCATCCAGATAGTCCCTTCACCACAGAGAAACGTGTGTGTTTGCAGGCTCCTTCCTCCCTCCATATTTCACTCACTATCTCTGCTCTGACGTGGCCCCGGAGCACCAGCTCAGACCTATTGTTCAGGAGTTGCAGCAGCTGCCAGCAACAAGGACATAAAGTACGCCTTTCACGCTGTCGCTTCCTTCCACACCTGACGGGACGGAGAGGCTGAAAGGGTTTTTCTTTGCCACGTTCTGCCAAGCCGTAACTCAAGATGGTGTTGGCTCGAAGAAATGTGAGAGGAGAGTAAATCAGAGTCCCGCTTTGCCGGGAAAAATAGGATCCTCCACAATGTCAACTTTGCATAGTTCTTCCCTACTGCAGTCTCCACATCATTTGTCTCCTGTTCTGGCAGAGGCCGTCCACGGTTCACAGCGAGCTTAGAAATGTCATGCTAAGTCTACACTAGCTGCATTTTTTTTCCCTTTCCGTGACCCCTCCTTCTCCTTCCACCCATGGTGCCATTTCCCTTCACAAACAGAAGATTAGCTCATACATCACTCCTTGCAGATTCCCAGTCCCTGTATTCATTTATCAAGCTCTGTTTAGTTTGACCGTTCACTTGTTTCTGCTCTTTCCTTCTTTTATACCCCAAACATATGTTAGACGTTACAAACAAGCTGTCAAAATGCTTTGGTAACTTTACCTCTTTATTTCTGTCATCTAAATTCTGTTTTGTGTGTCGACTGTCCTTGTTTTGTCCTCCTTTGATTGAAATATGACTTTGTCCACTTAATTCAGCTTCATATATAAACCCTGAGGTCACTCAGGTCTGACCCTTTTCGAAAGAAACAAAGCTTTTCTTATAAAAGTAGTTAAACTGAGCCTTTAAATGAAGAAGACAAATTTGTTTTTGAATAGGATTTTTACAAGATAATATAAAACAAGAAAATAATATTTTACAGAAAAACATAGTGGAAAACAATTAGGCTTTTCTTATTTAATTTTTCTTATGTGACAAGAAAGACAGGACTGTTCAAAGGGATCACCAGGGCTGTAGCCTTGGGTTCCAAAATGCAGAGGCCAAAATTGTTTTTTCTTTTTAGTGAATAAAAGTTTTTCAAGTGCCTTATTTTACTTAATTCCAGTGAGGTGCCAACCCACATCACTGGAAAAAGTTTTATTTTGTTGAAGTTTATGTTGATTACTTTGCTTTCTGGAGGATTGATGCAGTGCTGTAATCCATAGTTTCACCAGGGCTCTCAAGTTTTGACCTGAGCTGAGTGAGAGTTCGAGCCACTGAACACTTATGCTAACTCCTCAATAAGAAAAATAATGTTTTGCCTTCATAAAAGCTGCTAAATAACATCATCATCCAATTTGCATATTTGGACTTTTGCCAACAATTTTGATAAGGGCTGTATGGTATTTAACGTAGGGGAAAACGGTGTGTAAAATCACTGGTTGGGGCCTGGGGGTCCTCCCCCATAAAAGTTTGAATGAAGTAGATGCAATTTCCTGCGTTCTGGTGTATTTTAGCAGGTTATTAAACATACATTTACCTTTGGGTAAATCCTTGGTGTGAGTATTCTATGGGTCAAGTGAAAAAAGTTCTCAAACATTTTGGGTCTGGGGATTCCTTACAAGGGTAAAAAAAAATCCTGAGACCCCCTCATAAAACTCATGCTGTTTTAATAATAATTTACTGTCATTTTAATCCCTGAATTCCATGGGAATAGACGAGAAGAGTAATTTGCAACTAGGGTTGCTGCGTGAGGATTCAGAAGTAGATTGATAGAAATAGCTGACAGTATTTATTTAATTCTTAAAAAACTATTTTACAAACATCAAAGTAAATCAATTATTGAGTGAAGAAGGGGCAAAAAGAAGAATAAAAAAAATTGTTTATCTGCCCCAGTTAAAAAACAACTTACTCCAAGCACTGACATCATGACGTCTCTGTCATAAATTTTGACCTGGGTTATCATTTAACATCGCTCTGACAGCTGATCCAGCTGTTTGCAGGTGATGTGCTGCACGCGCAGCGTTTACCTGTGAGAGCAGACTTTTTTTAAACTACTATAAAAATATTATTTTTATGTGCAACAGGTAGAAAGGATCGGTCTGAGCTGGGGTTGTCGAAGTTTGTCTCGTCTGCGGACGGGTGATTGACAGGAGGGATCGGCTCTGAACGCTGCGTGCACGTGTGCAGGAATAAAAACACCAAAATAGGTGGAGATAGATCTTTTTAGGCAAAGTGTGCGGTTCATCCAAACCGGTCTGTCCAGCCAGAGAGAATAACATTGAGCTGCGCATTTTTCAAAATGTGTGTGTGTGTGTGTGTGCATTCGTGCGTGTGTGCGTTTTAGCGTGAAAAATGCCAAGTGTGGCGTGTGCACGCCCTGAAATGCGTATGTCTCACGGTCAATGCGTGAGACTTGAGAGCACTGAATTTCACTTTCCTCTTGAGGGCCAGTCAGTAAAATGTATTTGTGGATCTAGATTTTATTAGACAACCTATTAATATTTTTTTATATTGTTTCAGTTTTTTTTTTTTTATAAAAGCTCTGTAGTTGCAACGTAAGCCTATGCATGGTTTATCTGAACCCACAAATATCACTCTCATTGGCATAGTTGCGTGACGAAAAGCCACTCGTTTTGTTTTGAACTTTGTGTTGCTTGCCCCTTCTTGGCAAAAGGCCCAGGACAAACCTTTAGCCACCCCATCAAAATACGAAATTGTTGTGTGATTGGTCAGAAGTTTGTGGGTGTGTCTGAAAGTAATGGCAGCAATTTTGCCTAAACTATGCTTTTTAGAAGCTGACAGTTGTATCCAGATAGAGGAAGACACTTATAAAGATAGTCAAATGGCCAAAAACTCATGGATGGAGATAGCACAGACATGCACAAAGGAAACCATCTGCCGAAAAGTGTGCCACTTTAATCGTGCAGACTTTTGGCCAAAGTGATGGTGAATATTGTAGTGGAGACTCTAGTGGGAAGAAACCTGCAATGTGTGTTTCGTTAGACTATGTAAAGTATGTGAAAATAAACCACCGTCTACCAGCTTTGGTCTGTATGACTAGAAACCTAGTCATGTTGGTTATGAAGCTAATACAAAGTTTTCACAAATCAACATTTTTTCTAACTAGGACAAAAGTCAGAAACCAAACTAAACCAGTTTTGTTTTTCTAATGAGCCATTCTTTCTAACATTCTTAAAAATATATCCTACATCTGTGGTACAATCTTTGAAGGGTAATACCAGTGTGCCCAGTTGGATTGAAGTTGTTCTGTTAAGTGAATGAAAGTAAGATGAATTTGAGTCAATTCAGACAACCAAGTCTAAGGTCAAGGAAGCTGTGGAGAAATCTGGCTAAAGAAGAGAAAGGGAGTGTTTGCTGGCCAACCCAAATTAGGTCAGTAGCGTCTCAGATTTTCCTCCAATGTGAAAGCAAAAATTATGTTAAGCAGTGGTAAACCCATATATGGTATGAAAAACAATCAAAACCATATTTAACTTATTTTTAATTCTCTTTGTTGTCTTCATTGGCACAATCTACTGATTGTAACTATATTTTTTG
This sequence comes from Cynodonichthys magdalenae, assembly GCA_031762555.1. Classification (NCBI taxonomy): domain Eukaryota; kingdom Metazoa; phylum Chordata; class Actinopteri; order Cyprinodontiformes; family Rivulidae; genus Cynodonichthys; species Cynodonichthys magdalenae. Next base: position 11,965,955 of record JARVJO010000186.1, on the reverse strand, counting down.
ATATGTAATATATTGTTGGGTTTTTTCAAGTTTTCTTTTGTGAAATGCCAGCAACCAAAATTTTAGTTTGTGTGTAAGTTTCTAGTTTACTACATTTAAAAAAAATGTTAAATAATCCAAGCAACATGAACACATCTTCAGTGGGTCACAGGGTGTTTCAGTCTGATATCAGACACCCTCATGCAGGTAACCCAGCCAGGGGTGGTCAAACCCCAATTTGTGTCCAGTAGCTCACTATGCCATGCATCTCCCCTCTTCAACCACAGCCAATATGAAGCCCTTTCAGCAGCTTCCATAATGTTATTTTGGCTCTTCACCAGGGCTGTTCGCAGATCCCAAAGAGTCCCAGGACCCGATTTATATACTGACCTGCAAAGCATCTGCAGCTTACTTCAGTAGGCTCACAGTGGGCCTGTTACCCATTCCTATGAAACTTAGCCACTAGGTCAGCATATTTGGCCTTCTTTGGATCTTGAGCTTCCACCATCATCTCTTCCCAGGGGACAGTTAACTCAAGTAGCACCACCTCCGTACTCTCCCTCAACAACAAGACCATATCTAGACTAAGTGTTGTTACTGAATTTTGTCCAGGAATGTCAACTGCCCCCCAAAGTTGACTACTAACTGCCAGTCCCTTGCTGTAGCAAGTAGCCCCCTGTTGAATCCTCTTTGTAGGCTGGGGCTTCTTACTTGCTTGAACAAAAATGATGTTTTCAAAGAAGCAAACAGTCAGTAATGATGCTTAGTTATAGGCTTAATGACAATGCTCATCAATGATGCTCGTATTCAATGTTTACTAATGATGCTCTGTAACAATGCTTGATAGCAATACTGTGTAATGATGCTCTGTAATAACATGTTGTAATACGTAATAAGATGCTTGGTAACAATGCTCTAAACAACACCTAATAATGATGCTCTGCGATGAACATTTAGTTAAAAATCATTAAGTGACACTGGGTAATAACTAGGGGTGCAACAATACATGTATCTGTATCAAACCATTCAATACGGTGCTTTAGGTTCAATACACCCTTGTATCAAACAATACAGATTTTTAAAATTTATTTTATCAACTTGTCTTCTAAAGATGCTCTGTATTGAAGGATCAGTGGATCTGTGTTCGACTACTCCACCTAGGCTGTATTGTCGAGTGCAGATCTACTGAGAAACTTGCTGTTTCAGTAACATTTAATTTAAAAACTGTACTTTTGAGGTTAAACAAATGTTCAAAATTAATTCCAATAAATTACAAGTTAACAAGGGCAGGAAAATTGCTCTTTTTTGTATCGAAAAAATATTGAACCGTGAGACAAAAGTATCAAACCGAATCGTGAATTTTCTGTATCGTTGCACTCCTAGTAATAATGCTAAACTATGATGCTAAATTATATTAGGACCATACAATGATGCGTAATGACATTCAGAAATTCTGCTTCATAACAACACTTGTTAAGAAAACTCAGTAAGAAGGCTTGGTAATAGCACTTAATAAATAATGAGACTCTGGAACCAACCCTGGTAATGATGGTCTATAACAAACCACTTAGTAATAACCAACCTAATTTTTCATTATTCTGCAGATGAAGAGTTTGTTATTATTAATTTTATTTTTTGTTGTACATTTTTAGTTTTAATCTAACTTTACTACTCAGAAATCTGAATTTTTATTTGCTCAAGAATCAGATGTACTATCACATTTAGAGAGACAAAAGTGTGTTTTTTAAACTCCTGTTGCTGAATGTGTTATATTTGTGTGATTGCTGACACAACTGCCAATATTTGACTATACTGTCACACATAGTTTAAGAAATGACTTTCCTGTCCATAAAATGAAAGGTTTGACATGAAGCTGTAAAAAATCTTCATCAGAAAAAATTTTCAAACTTCAGTTATTACAAGACAAGTACAGTTTTAACGTCTCTGATCTTAGACCATCATCTATAAAACCAAAAGCTTGCTTTGAACAGGAGAGTTAAAGATTTACTATGATGAGAGATATTTTTTTGAAAGCTGGAAGCAATACAGATGTGCTGTTTCTCAAAGTCCGGAAAGATTTAAGACAGTTTGTTAAGAACCGAACCATCAAACATCAAAACAAGGCAGATTTCTGTCGCTCATCATCAGCCTGGGAGTTCTGTTAAAATCTTTTACAATCAGAGGTGAAGACAGGTCTTGCTTTTGCTCGCACTAGACTCGTGACACGGGGAAATATATCTACATGCAGGATCATAGCTGCTTGACGACTTCCTAAAAGATGATGTCATTGGTACCAAAACAAAATCTAACTGGTTCACAACCTCCTCTGAGGTGAACTTGCAGAGACACGAACAGCGATCATCGATACCAGATCGTAAAAAAATCTAAACTCTGTTTTAAATTGCAGGGCAGGTATGGATAATAGACACGATGGCGATGAGGGGATCACAGAGGAATTTTCTCAATCTGATTCTTGTGAATGACGTAACCACGGCTGCAAATTAAGTTAACCAGATGGCATGAACATACACTGCTTTCCCTGTAAACTGTTAAGACGTGGAAGGCGGTTGTGTGCTGTAACATCTGCAGCTACTGTTCTTTCGTATGCATTAAAACTTTGGCACGAGTAACAATGATTTGTTGTATTTTTTATTCCCCTATAAAACCCTGATGCATCATTCCACAGTTATTTTTCATGCATTGGTCTTTAAACAATTTTAAGGCATAAAATGGTAAAACGTTCTGCATTTTATAAACAGTTATCTGTAAAGGATTGTGTGGTCTTAATCTTACCATAAAAGGCATCTTATCTTATTTTCTTCATTTTATTTTACTTTCTTAATCAAACAATGTGCAAGAGGACAGTCTTTTTTTTATTGTTTTTTTCCCTTATCAGGGATCAGTATATTCAGTAGTATCAACTCAAGCTTTTTACTCAAGTATAAAAGTACTGGTTTAAAAGTAAAAGTAAGGCCAACAAATACGTCTTTCTTTTGCCCCGAATCGAAGTACTGGTCCAATGTATCCTTCCCGGTCCACCATATCCCATAATTCATTGCGGGCCGACCGGAGATTTTTTTCTGCTAGTAATGGCGGATGAAGTGAGTAAAAGGAAAACGTTTTAAATAAAAATCTGGTGGTATAAAAATTTAAAGTTTCAAGCAGTTGTGTTGTTAATACATTTATCATTTGTATAGACATGTTTTTAGATATTATTTTTGTTGTAAAAAAATCAATCTGGTATAGCAAACTAAACATGCACCTAGGCGGGTCCATTAGTTCTTCAAATATCGTCTTTAAGTTAATTTTTTTGTTTTGTGATAATAATAACTCTAATATGTTGATATTTTTCTAATTCCGATCTAATTTAGCTTCAGTATAGCGTTGTAACGGTTGCTAGGCGACCAGACCTATGTCGAGTAAGGGCGGGAATAAAGCCGAAGGCTAGAGCGTCCAAATTCACAGCGACTTTCTTTCGGTCTTCGCGGTCTACCAAGGACCAGGTCCACCTCAACCGGGTAGACCGGGTCCCTCGGAGATCCCGGCCTCCCGTTTTGGACACAGCCATTGTATAAGCACTGGGGAATATGTAACAGTCATATGTATGTGATGTCATAGGTATGCGCCACTGCCCTCTGTAGTTTGTTGTGGGAGAAGCAAGCTCGTGGATGGACGTGAGGACTGTGAGACAGACTTTATATTTTTCTCCGTAACTCACAAGTAACGTTGCAGGTTGTCTGAACTCTGTTAACTTCATGTATGATAAGATAGCAGCCGTTCAACCTGGCATTGTCAGGTTGTTGAAGAGTGCGTTTAATAAAAAGACAAGCATTGTGGGATTCTCAGTACCAGCGTCGTTGTGAGTTTTTGTCCTGCTGAAAATTACTGCCGCCTTCTCTCAATTACAGCCCAACGTTACACATCCCCATGTTAATGACTCTTAAACATCACCAATAAATCAGGCAAAATACACAAAACATGTTTAAGTTTTAAATTGTTTCATGTAAGTATTATAATTTGGTTTTATTTTAATTGCTAAATTGAACTCTTCCAACAAGTTTCTTGATGCCTCACAAGAGGAAGTTTAAGACTGAAATGCAAACATAATAGAAGTTTCAACAACAGTAGATGTACAGACAATAATGTTATATATCACTACATTTAGTTACAGTTCTGTCAGACCAGATTTTTTGGTCCCCATAAAGACATCACCTGTATTTCACTGACAATACATGACAGAAGTTATGGTTTTTGCTTTTTGGTGTTCATCTGGAAGCATCATGGAAAGGAAGCTTTTTACGTTTAAATCCTTTGACTCGACTTATGAAACCAGAGGCTGCACATGCTCGTAAAAATTTGCCCTTTGCCCCTCCTGCCAGAAGAACAAAGGTGAGCAGAGGGCCTGCCCAGGCCTTGCTGCGTGCAGTGTGAGTATAATCTGAGAGCTGAAATCATGTTTAAACCAACATCTGCTGATGGTTAGGATGCCGCTCTGGCTCTCACACCCCTGCTGCTCCTGCAAAACCCGGCACACGATGAGGTCATAGCTCGATCGACAGTTAATCAGAGGAGGTCCATCCCCTACCCCCCGGCACAGCTTAACAAGCTTTTGAGGGATTCCTAGGAGGAGGTCATTCAGGCTCCCTGCTATGAGAAGAACCAAAATAAAAACCAGCAGCAGGAAATTAGGCAATAATGAATGAGCAGCAGCCGTACAAATTACATGCAGCTAAAATGTACCGAACTGTTAATTAACGTTTTTCATCCAGTTTATTTAAGGTTTTTTTAAGCTCCTCTTAACCCCTTTGATAAGTGCTTTTTCCTTTCTTTACTCAAAGCCTTTTTTCTAGTTTTCAGATGGTCTGTAAGTGTTTTGAAAGGTGTGCAGAGCTAAACAGAAGCTGCTGAACATTCTTTTGTGCCAAGGCAAAGGAGTAAATGTTTATCCAACCGCTCACTCCCTTCCTGCTTCAGGCACGTTGATGACAGGTCCTTCTCTACCTTTTTAGACAAATATTTAATAAAAAAACATCTCTCTAGTTCTTGTTTGGCCCTTTTAGTAAGGACTGGGTGTTACAAGTTTGTTTGGTTTTACAGATTAATTATGTTGACCATCACTTTTATTATTTAAAAAAAAATCACTAAAACACTTTGGCTAACATTTTGAGCCATCACCTTATTTATTTCAGTAGTCGAAAATAATTTCTCATATATTAAGCTTCTGCCAATAAACTACAATAAAAATGAATGACTGCTCAAGTTGTGCTGTTATTTTTTCAATAAGTTCTTAAATGACACTTAAGTGCAAAAGTTGTGTTGGTAATTTTAAATGTGACCAATTGTACTTTTTGTTAGTGGCTATTTGCACAGATTTCAAAATAAATAATTGTATAATTTTATACAGCTTTATTACTCAATATATGTAAAACCTAGGGTGTTTAATATTCGAAGAGTTGTTTTATAACAGTTTTTAAATAAGGTTAAGGTGTTTTAATTATTCTAGTTATTATTCATCCTCTTTTCACATAAAAATGCTAAAATTAACCTGTTACAATATTTCAGTGTAGATAATATCTTTCATGTTGTGTAATATTAGATCATAGCGTATCACAATACAGTAGCATATTGTATTTTATGATAATGTTTTGTTGTATTTTATTGTATCGTTTCATATTGTATCGTATTGCATCATATTGTATTGTACTGTATCATGTTATATAATTTGTATTGTACTTTGACCTATTGTATCTATGGGGGAGTGGTGGTGTATACCTGCGAACTGTAGATCGCGGAAAATGTGGGTGGTAAAGACAAAGTACCCACAAAGGCCTCCACACTCATTTGTCTCACATTGGGCTCATTATCAAGGCCCTTAACCCCACCCCTAACAAGCTGCTACTCCAGGTGCCCTAGATGGCAGCTCCTGCTCCACACATGTGAGCGGCGATAGCTTAATGGTCAGTTGATGTGTCAAGAAGGACATCCAGCGCAAAGGAATTTTTCAATCTCTGTGTTAGTTAGCTTATTATTAGCATCCTGATGAAGGGAGTAACTGAAAAAAAGAACTGTAAAGCAGAGTATCTTACCGTGTCACATCACCTTGTATCGTACCATACCATATGATATTGTATATTATATTGCATTGCTGAATATTATGAGGACACAACCAAATTTATGCTTTTATGTAGTAACTTCACAAATCTTAAACTTGGACACATACAACATGACTGCATTCAGGGCAATAACAGATTTAGACATTCTGTACACAGTTTTCCTTGTTTGCACATACACTACTGACTCATGACTAAAACAATACACTCATGGATGTGTTCAATACATATAGCATCTTATAGGTAAGTCCATTTATGTCATAACTGTATGTATTTGATGTATTATTCTCTTAAATTTGCACTCAACTTTTTGTTAGTTATCAGTTGGGAAAAGCTTTTGTCACATTAATTAGCTCACACCTGGACAGAGGCCTGTTTTTCACAGCAGCCTGTTCTTCCCGACATACGGTACTCGATGACGATGCACAGACAGTTGTCACAACGCCTCGTGCTCCAACTCAAACACTTTTCTCCCATTTAAGTGGAATGATCACCCCAAACAGGTCATGGGCCACTGTTCAGCTGTGTTTCCGTTGTGAAGCTAATTGCTGAGAGGGCATTTTTGCCTTGTGTGTGTGTGTTTCTGTCTGGATATGATATGAAATCGCAGAGGAAGCTATAAACAGAGCAGTAACTGCTCTTTGTGTGACATTTACAGAAGAAATTAGGCTGATATCTTTCAGCCTCCAGCTGACTCAGTGGTTGGCAACATGAGACAGCACTTCAAAATATTTCATCCTGGGTTTATCTCAGGTTACAGGATTTAGCTGATCATTGCTTTTAACATTTGAGTTGTTAAAACTCCTGTAAAATACCTTTGTAATCAGTATAATTGTTGCAAAACTACGTTTAAAGCTTCCTGATGTGAGATAGATGAAGGTGACGAAGACTAAAGCGAATGGCTCGAGTGATGACAATTCATTCTGAGTGGGGAAAAACCAAAATGGCTGGCTTTTCTTTCAACACCTTTCATAACATTTCACATAGAAGCCACAAATGTGAACCTGATAGCTTTAATGACAGAAAAGTCTGAAGCATCCCTAAAACCATTTAGCAAATAGAAACCATGAAATGTGTACACCAACAAGCACAGCATTCCTCCAAAACCTGAGGTTGAAACATTTCAATCTGGGTACGTAAAACTATCGTACCCCGAGGATCGGAACCAGTTGTGGTCTCAGGAAAAGTACAGGACGGAGTATTAAGTTAGCTAGAACAACTCTGAATTTGGTCGTTAGTATCTCGGGCAGCTTTGAGAATTACATCATAGCACATTAGAAAACCACAGAATCAACAACTTAATCTTTGGTTGCCCTTCATCCCGCCTCAAGGCTTGACTGGCTTTGACACATATTTCCAGGGAATCTGGTTGTTCGCTTTTTCTTTGGCAGATACACACAGTGCTACCATAAAATACAACTGTAGATGTAAACTGTAATTGTGTCTTTAGGCTCCAAACCTAAATTGTAAGTCGAAAAAATAAAAGTGTCTTGCTTCTAACCCTGAATAACCGAATGATCTCCAGAACAACACCTTGATTTGTTCAATAAAATAGTGATATTTAATGTAAAGATAACAGGAATAATCCTATAAAAAGAATTTCCCCTCTTCTTAATTATAACATCACATCGAGTTATTAAGAACTTGACTGATTTGGAGTTTGGTGATGATTTGATCAACATTTTTTGGCATTCAAACCACCTCTAAGTGAGGCACTAGTTCTTGAAAAATTATTGATGAGTTTACTCAAATCTCCAACAGAAAACCACGGGAAACACTAACTTTAACGACTGCCCCGTCAAACTGAGTGATGAAAATGTGTAAAAACAACATTCTGACACTCTTACCACAGGGGAAGGGGCATTTAAACATGACAGATTCTGCTTAAATAAGAAATATGCTGGTATAATTGTGGCTTCCTTTGAATGCTAAACTTTGAGGCTAAATTCCTGTTTGGAGTTGCATGCAGTGCAAGTCGGCATGGGTGGTCCTTTTTAATTTGTAGAATTGTGTTAAAACTCAAGAACCATTGGCTATTTTTCAAGCAACATGGAAATATCACCTCCAATGTAGCACTACTGCAGTTAACAAATCGGTCTAGTCGCTGCCACTGGTGGCTGCTCTTGCTAACAGCCTGAGCTTGTTTCTGTACTGACCGTTCCCGCTCCTGCTCCAGGAGGTTGGTGAATTCGTCACTCTTCTTCATGAACTCCCCATGGTTTCTCTTCTCATCCTCCAGCTTGAACAGAGTCTGTTTGTGTGCCTGCTCCACCATCAGCAGCTGCTCGAGCATCCGTCGATAGGTCTCCCTTTGTTTCTCTACTAATTTATCCAGCTGTGTTAGAAACACATAGAAATCATCTGTCTTGTCCAGACTGCAGTGGGCTTACCTACGTTTTGGCAGTCACTAGCTGTATTGTAGACTGTGAAATAGTTACCTCTACCATTGGTTTCTCATAGATGTCTTCATGGAAGGTGTCAGACTTGCCCTGGATGGCATCTCTTTGCAGAGCCTGCAGGACCTTCTGTGGTGTGACAAAACCATATTTGGCTTCTAGCAGGGCCAAGTCGATTTTCTCTGCCTTCAGCACTGTGATCACCTCATCTCTGGCCTGCCATGGATGACAAAAAGGATAAGGTTAAGTTATGGGATACATGCAGACATCATGAAAACAATCTGTTGATTTGATAAAAAGCTGACCAAAACATTGGATACTAATACTCACCCAGTTCAGGTCTAAGAAGCAAAATTTTTTTTGTAATTTTTTTAATTGACCTTGATTGGTTGTTCTTTAAGGTTTTTAAAGCTTTTTCATTAATTGAGGATTGATTCAAGTCATTTAACTCTGATCTGTGACTCATTTCTCCATAAGAAAATTTGTAAATTATTTGAAATTGGATTTTTTTGCCAGCAGCCTGTCACAAAGACACAGTTTGCTCTCATTGTTTTTGCTGAATTTATGGAAAATACCAAAGATACAGTAAAACAGTTTGAAAGAAGATACAATTTTAGCTTTGATTTTAATTCCCAAAGAGCTACTAGCTAAAAGTGCATTTAGTCATTGAGCACCTAAAAGATGGTTCACCTCTAAGGTCCTGTGTTAGGTCTTTGCAGTATTATATCCTTAACTTTAAGATCCTATTCATTGTACATTAGTCGTGTTTCCATTGACCATGAAAATCACAAATGAAAATTTCAAAAATAAATGTGCCTAATGGAAACACGTAAATTTTTTGACAAAATGGTTTTGCGCTAGGATAAGGTGGTTTTTCTGCCGTATCGAAATTGGTTTATTTTGCAAAACTGCAATGGAAATACTTTGTTCACATTACGGGAGTCACGTGATCAACAACCAAATGTTTCTACTGGCAAAAAAGACGACAAAGAACTAGACAACAGGAAGTTGTAGGATGATGATGGCATGGGCATGTTTGGATTCATGAGGAGATGGAGTATTTTCTTCATTTAGTTGGTGACAGGGGTATCACAAACACATTAGATTCAAAACAGCAAAGAAATGCGAGCATTTATCAAGATCTTACATCCGTTGCCGCCATGTTTATAAAGACTTATTGCGAGAACAAAAATATCCACGCGTGATTTTAATACCATTTCCTACTTAATGTAAAAACACTGCAGTTGCAAAACTGTGTTTTTTCTACTTTAACAGAATATCAACAGTGTTTTGCACACATTTGCAATGGAAACGCAGCTATCGACAGGTACCTGTATCACACCAGGAACAAAGAAAGCTTGAACTATTTAAGAAGACTGCTTTAGGAAATTACAAGGAAGTTTAGCCCCTTGGAGGTGAAAATATTAAATTTGGGTTTTAACTACATTTAGTTGTTCTAAAATTACCATGTATGAAGAAAGTGAAGCAAGGACTTCAGCTGTCTTAACTTGATGTCTATGATGCTGATTAGCCGTTCTGACAGAACACTCTTTCTGTTCTGGATGTCCCTTTTGGTTGATAGATAATTTTTTAACTTTGTTTTCACTGGATGTTTTATGATCAAGCTAGCTCATTCAGCTCAATATTAAGCCTTGTTGTATTGATTTTATATCCGGCAGTGATGCCATGGATTTCTGGATCTTGTGCTGGTATGACAGGAAGCTGTCTATAAAAAGGGGCTTTTAGCGCCCACTTCCCTCTAAGCCAGGATTTCTGACTGGGGTCAGTGCCATGTCTGCAAGGCTCTGCTTACTGTTGCAATGGTTGTGATCCAATTTGCCAAATTACCTTTACAGTTCAGATTACCTGGAGCTCTCCTTCCAGAAGGCTCAGCAGGAAAACGAGATCATCTCGGGAAAGATCCCTGCTCTTCTCCCTTCGACCGCTTTTAGTAGCGTTGCTGCCACTGGTTTTTCCACCACCACCAGCACTGGCGCTGTTCTTTGTTATCTTGTTGTTTCGCTGAATAGTGCCAGTGTCATCTGGTGTTTCCCGATGACGACCTCGGCGTTCTGCTCTTCCTGACGGTTCCTCTCGCTCTGTGGATCGCTTTTGTGACTCCACATTATGCTGCTGAGCCAGCTTGGCCTTGGCTACATCCTCCAGACTGTTGCTGCGGGACCGCATGTTCCTCCACCTGTTAACACAAAATTTAGCATTAAAATGTTTATATACTGCAGGCAAACATGAACACACAAATCACTGCTGTTTACATAGCCTGTGAGTATAACAAGGAGGTTATATAATACAGCTGCAGTGTGTCTTGGTCATTTGATGTTGTGATCTACTGTAGGAACAGCAGCCATAACCAGATCTGGCAAGTGTCTGGATTTAGAATTACTGTACATATTGACAAAATATTGAACATTATGGGTTGATTATGCAACAGTTGTAAAGACTAATACTAATAATATTAATGAAATGATTATTAATATATTAGAGTGTATATAATGTATGTATAAATTCTATAAAGCTGTGTGTTATGGATGTACCAACAGAAGAGAAACAGGAAAATGTGTTTTTGTCTCATTTACAGTGTGGATATGATCCAACCAGAATTAAAGCTAATATTGTACCAGTTTAAAATTAAACTAAGCTTAAAGTCAATGCAATTGTTGCTAACTGTTTGCAGATATTAGCTTCTGTAGCATATATTGTTATACAGAGTGTAGCACTCTGCTGATTTACACTACAATTTACCACAAATTCTTAAATATAACAAACACGTTTTGCCTCTGAATTTTGTATTTTGTACACAGTGTAAAGTACTGTTACGTATATATTTGACTGTTTTTATATCTCTATTATACAAACCTGACCTGTTAAGTAGATGGTGAACCAATATCAGTAAAAAAATGTCATCCTTTAAAGTATGCAGTGACCATTTTCTAATTGTCAACTACATAACAATTAAATAATAAATAATATACACTATTACTAGTTGAATTCATAATTATTCAACAAGCTTAAAAGTCTAAGTTATGACTGACCTCAGATCTAGTTCAATATTATATAATATAATCAATATTACTTATATTTCAAAATAGCATCTTGCTCTTTTACATAACTGTTGGATGAAATTAACTTAATTAAAAATTGTATGATTGTAGAAAGATTACAAATAATTTGTGACACAGATCTAGATGGGTTTGCTGTTAATCAAAAAATTTAGCTTTGTCGGCTGTGAGCTATCGCCCTGTTTGGACGCCATCTTTGCTCCTCCTCGATGTCACAGGTGCTAGTGGTGGATGGGAGGCACGGCTCCATCTAGTGATATTTAACTCTGTAGAGTAAAAGCATCTCTTGAAAAACAAAAATAAAAATCTTTTTTACTCATTGTTTTCAGGGATAAAAAAATAATTGAAAGTACAAGTTTACATTGTTCCTACCACACAAAAATGTTCAGAATTATGAAAATATATTTTTAAGATCACCATATCTGTTATTTAGTTTCCAACTAGCATTAGCTAATAATTTGATAAGATGTGTTTAAATCTTTGCCGTGCACATGATTATCAGATATAAATTTACTAATAACAAAAAATACTCAAATGTGGGTTATGCACAAGTTGCTGTGTTACTCATTTAATTTTTCTAATAATCACTGTTGATTGACTTTGTCTCTACTGTAGTTAATTTTTGGTTAGCCTAACAAACACACAAAAAGCTGTTCTGTCTAACAGAGTGACAACACATGATCGTTGCTGGCTGTGTTGATTTTAGGTTTTTAGTGGAGAAACAAAAGTCTCATGATCAAACACTAAACCCAGCCACAAACCATGATCATGACCTACATGTATTGAGGGCCAAAAACAAAAAAACTTGTCTATCAATACCAGCTGGTCTGCGTTATTTAATTTTTTTGTCCACAAAGAACCAGCTATAATAAGTTTACCACAGGATTTAGCAACTTTAGCGCTTCCTCTGGTCTCAGCCTTTGCCTAATTTTTATATGATGAAAGCTGGTTTGATGTGGTTGGACCAGCTTAAAGTAGTTAATGTTTTACAAGCCACGAATAAAAAGACATTATGTTATGTTTGTGCTTGAAGTGTACAGTGTAACTTTGTCACATCTGGTTTATGAATGGTCCATTCAGGGACTGAGTGGCTGTGATAAATCCAGCCATGATAAACAGATAAATGCAGATTTTCTCTCAGGAAAAGGAACCGTAAGCTCCTTTGCCAAAATCATCTATCACTTGTTCAGGGTTTACACTCGACTAAAGTAAATACATCTACAAGACAGATTTGAACAAAAACATGCAGAGACTCATTTCTTTGTGCAATAATTTGCCCAAAGGCATTACATCATCATCTATCAGGCTCAATTCTAATGAAAATGCTTCCAAAAAGTGATTTCATTTGTGGCGGTTTCAGTTTTCTCATAACGTTATGCTTCAGTTTAATGTGTCTGTAACCAAGCAACATTGCCATAATAATATGTTAAATGGTGACATTCCCAATTTATTATTTCACCCTAAACTGTGCAAACTAATCCTGATAGAGTTGAATGTTTGGATATTTAACGTGCTAAAATAGTACAAACTATGTAGAAATAGTTTGATTCTAAAAAAAAATACAAAAAAACTGCTAATAAACAATAGAGGGAATGGTGACTCAGCAGTCACACAACTGCAAACAAATGGATTGTTTTGCAGAACACTGCATTTCAGAGTGGACAAGGCCTGAACATTTTGGAGATGGGCTGCTTGGCACATAGAAACAATGGCTGTGTCCAAAACAGGAGGTCAGGTCCTCCGAAGGACCCGGTTTACTTGGTCGAGGTGGGCCAGGTCCTCAGTAGACCGCAAAGACCGGAAGAAAGTTGCTGTGAATTTGGACGGTCTAGCCTTCGGCTTTATTCCTGCCCTCACATAGGTCTGGTCGCCTAGCAACCGTGACGACGCTAAACAGAAGCTAAATTAGATCGAAATTAGAAAAACATCTACATTTTAGCGTTATTAATATCACAAAACAATAAAATTAACTTAAAGAGAACTAATGGACCCGTCGTAGGTGCATGTTTATTTCACTAAACCAGATCTTTTTTTCTGGCAAAATTAATATTTAAAAACATGTCAAAATAAAGGATAAAAGTATTAACAACACAATCGCTTGAAATTTAGAATTTTTGTACCGTCAGATTTTTATTTAAAACGTATATCCTTTCTCTCTCTTCATCCGCCATTACTAGCAGAAAAAGATCTCCGGTCGGCCCGCAATGCATTATGGGATATGGTGGGCCGGGAAGGATCCATTGGACCAGTTCTTCAATTAGGGGCAAAGGAAGGACATATTTGTCGGCCGCATTGGAGGAGTCCTCAGTTTTGGACAGCCTCCGTCGCAGCTCTGTGACGGAAGCGGCCAACGTATTCGACCTTTGGAGGACCCAGCCTCTCGTTTTGGACACAGCCAGTGTGTTTCAGACACTGTGTGAGTCCCTCAGTCGGTTTATGAGGACGAAAGATTGTCTGATTGCACTGTGCACACTCAAGGCAAGATGCTACATGAGTCAAAGCTGAGGTAATTCACTCCACATCGGCTCAGGTGTGTTTTGAGTGTTTAAAAAACAAAAGAAGAAACACTAGATAGCCCTTCTGTTTTGTCTTCTTGGGAAAATAATTTTATTTAATAATAATTTGTCTTGTATTGAGAAATAGCAGAGTTGCACCTGTTTTTGTCAAACTTTAAATATGACGTTACGTGCAGTGTCATGCTTTATTGTGAGAGTAAATCTCTCAATCAGTCCGATTACTACCATTTCAAATTAGTGCTCAGATGAACTGTATGTGGTGGCCATCTTAAATTGAGTTGACTCCAAAAGTTTAGCAGTTATAAATGTACTTCTTTCAACTAAGATTTGAAGTAATGAACATTGATATGAAGCTATTGTTGATATTTTATTTCCAAAGCAAACTTTTGAAATGCTAGAGAAATTGATAACAGTTTGGGTGACTGATATTCTGTCAAAGATTTCTTACAAAAATCAGAGATCATCTAACGATTTTCCACGAAATCTAAATAGAATCAAAGTGCAACCCCTGAGATTTGTCCATGTTTGGAAATGTCTCAGACTTTATTTTTTTATGATGTGGAAAATATTTTTATTCATGACTAGATTGTGAATTATAAACCTAGACAAGGTGTACCTGATAGCTTCCATCTTTGCTTGAAGGTTCAACTGTTATCTGGAAATTTTTACCAGACTCAATCAGACCTTTGGGCAGGACTTAATTAGTTTCTAGTCATCTTAATCAAAAATAAACTCATCAGTTTCTCAAATCGTTTCAGTATTTCAGATAAAGTGGCAGCACTTGGCAGCTGTAAGCCTACAGTTCTTATGTTTGTGCTCTGGTTCGTACTAGAATAATAACTTACGTAGTGAAAACATTGTCAGCATGAATGAAAGGGTGTGTATTGTGTCACAATGCTCACAGATGACCTAATCAAGCTTTATCCTAAATAAACTCGGTTTCATTATGAGCCACAGATACTTGGATCCTGTGCAACTGATTTGTTTCAGGTTTTGTAAAAACAAAACACAAAGACAAATCTGTTGAGCGCAGTCACAGTTAAACACAGAACTAATAAAACTTGTTGATAGAGTTGCTTACATGTCAGTAACAATCAGTCAAATATGTTTATGCCTGCTGCTGGAGGCCAAGGTGAAGCAATAGATTTGTCAACAAATGTCTTAAACAAATAGATTTGAACAAAAATCGTATAAAACAAAACACTGAACGTACATCTACATTAACTGTACATGTAGGTAGCTGTGGCAGAGTGGTTAGGGGAGTCATCCTGTAACCGGTGGGTTGCTGGCTTAAAACCCTGTTTCATCCATCTCGTTGGTTGTGTCCTTAAACTTCACCGGCCTTGCCTACTGATGGTGGTCCGAGGGTCCAGTGGCTGCCTCTGACAGTGTGCCCCAGGGCAGTTGTGGCTACATTGTAGCTTACCACCATCAGTGTATGAATGGGAGAATGACTGTAGTGTGAAGCTCTTTGGAGTTCTTGGACTTGATAAAGCTCTATGGGAGTTCAGGCCATTTACCAATTGTTTACCTTTATGAGTCAATTCCTTTAAGATGGCTGCTGCAGCTAAACTGTCTTAGCAAACAAATAGGTGGCCATAATTTGGTCTATTTTACAGATACATTGAGCTGAAATTTGGTGTTGTAGTAGCTAAGCATTAGCCCCATTACATATTTTGAGTAATACATATTGTATTTACTATATGTATTATATTGTAACACACAGCATGTGTAATATTTTCACTCTGGCAAAAAAAAATTGGGATTTACACACTGTGTCTTAGCAAAATATTGCATAAACCAATGGATGTATTTTATTGAAACTCTGAAAATTATCATTTGATGCATATCTACAACTTATTTAAATTTATAACCCAGACTTGAGAGCCCATATTAAAGCCCATGCACAATCTTGTGTGAAATCGTGAGATTTTTCAGGATCTTTTTGTACTCAAAGAAGGTGTTGGTAAGGACTCTCACTACACCATCATATCAACACCTTCCTAAAACAATCGCCTGTCCTTATATTCCAAGTTTTTCAGCAAACACTAAAAACATAACCAAAAGTGACATGACCTTTTATGAGATTCCTGACAAATGTCCTGAAAAACTTAGGTGATTATTTTAGGAAGGTGTCGATACATTTTAGCTCAACATTTGTAAAAGTTGGCCGACTTGTAGCCACTTTTGTGTTTGCTAAAGTTGCTTAGCTGTGGCAGACATTTCGTTATGGTCTAACTCCAGGTGCACAAGTACATCTATTTTTACACGTATTACACAAACTCTCATACTTTTTTTTACTTAACTCCATGAGTTACTGTTTCTTTTGCCCCGC
>JARVJO010000186.1:11880021-11904583 GCA_031762555.1 Cynodonichthys magdalenae | reverse complement strand
TGAAGAGATGATTTAGGCAAAAAAATCATTTTTGAAAAAAAATGACTTAGGCAATTATTTTAAGAAGGTGACGATATTTAAATACAGGCGTGTCAGAGGAGGAGTCTGAGGTGCGCTCAGTTCTACGTTCGTTGGGATGTATAAAGGAAATATGCGCAGAAACATGCATGCGCACGGTTTTATACATCTGAATTTTTGTGCGGCGCACTTTTCTAAATTTGTCCGTATGCCAACTTTTAGTGTGAAAGCTGCACATTCCTTTATACATGAGGGCCCAGCTGATTAAAGTTTGAAACATGTCTGAGCAGAAGCTCTGTGTTGGAGTCTGTCTGTGGCTCCTCAATTATTGTTGCCTAGCAGCTGATTGAGCCAGCTGCAGACACCTCTAGCTGATTACCCCTGGCTGTATTTAAGGACTTCACCTGCCTCCATCCGTACCTGGTTCATCAATTACCCTTGGTACTGATAATTGCAGCCATTTTCTGTGAAACGTTGTGCTCTTGTTGTGGAATAATCTGTATCCTATGTTTCTTGTAATACAGTGGAGCTTCTCTCCTCCTGTATCTCTCCCTGTCTGAAATCTCCAGAGAACCTGCCCTGCACCTACCTGGTGTAAGCCTGAAGAACCTCCTGCACCTGTGGGCTGTAAATATCACCTCGTACCCCCAAGGTACCTGTACATACTCACCTGAGTGCCTGTAAATATTGGCACCACCTAAGATATGAGCACCACCTGAGCATACCTGCCACCATCACTGACCAGTTCTCCTGACATCCCTGCTGGACTCAAACCTGGACCAGCTCACCCTCCTGTAAGTCTGCCTCCTCCTGCAACACTGCATCCAGCCAGCCAGCCTCAGCCCCAGATCTGGTTTTACATCTTATTTCCTACCCTCATCAGGTCCCACAGCTACCAAGAACTGCTCCAGTCCAATAAACTCCTCTAACTGATTTTTTGTCTCCTGAGTCTCTGCTCCCTCTTGTTGCCTGCCCATTGTCTACCCATGAATCCTGATACTCTGCTGTCTGACTTATTTTTTTTTTTTTGAAGCTTTTGTTTGTTTGAGCAACAAAATAAATAAAAATAACCTCCATGGGATTACAAGATTAGACCAAAACAGCTGTAATTTCATCTTTTTTTTATCATAATTTTAGTTTGAAACTCTGGCCTGAAAGGTGGTACGTGATATGCTTTCCTTTAAAGAATGCTAAACCTTTAATTATTGGGGCAGCTGTGGCAGAGTGGTTAGGGGGGTTCGATCCCCCATTCCAGCTGTCTCAGTTGTTGTCCTTGGGCAAGACACTTCACCCCTGATGCCTCTGATGTGTCCCATCAGTGTATGAATGTGATTGGCACTGATTAGTCTCCACAGATGATTGTACATGTTAGCTTTGTAGGAGATAATAGAGTGCTGTGTGAATGGGTAAATGAGGGCACAGATTGTAGTGTGAAGAGCTTTGAGTATCCTGGTAGAAAGGTGCTATATAAATACAGTCCATTTATTATTTAATTATTGCATACTGTAACAGAAAAAAATAGCAAATCTGTAGATTTAGTCATGAAATGTGTTCCCAGTGTGTATGTTTTTGTTTGGGATCTACAGGTGTGATACATTAATTTTTGTTGATTTACAAAAAATTCTGATATATGAAAAAAAGTTATAGCCTAAAACAGTATGTACATTTTCTGTTCCAGTTAGTAAACACAAGAAGCTTAAAGGTCCAAAAAGTAAAACATGAGACACATCTGCTGCCTTTCGTGCACCCTGCTGGCTTTAATGAAGGAGATGAAGACAATCTGTCGACTCCAGAACCTCTTGTATCCGGTTGCTCGCTCCCTTTCACTGTAATGATGCCAAACTCCCAAACTGGCCTTCGAAAACTCAGAGGGAAAGCAGTGCAAGTCAGCGCGAGCTCTGAGCCGAGTGGATTAACAGCCAGACAGAAAAATTCAGAAGTGGTCATGAGAGAAAAACAGCTCATCACTGCAGCCAGTTCCAACATGGAATCAGAGGCGTCGCTTGTTTCTGCTGCTAGGAAGTCCTGCAGACTGTGCTGACTGATGTAAAACCTTTACTCTGTGCACCATATGTATATTTGGACAGGGAACATGATCACAGTTAGGCTTCTTGCCCCACAGCTGTAACTGATATTTGGTTTGCAGTGTTTCATTTAATGACATCATGTAACTACAGGCGGGAACAGCATCTGTGGAGAACCTGGACAAAATCTTAACAGGAGGTCAAAATAATAGATGCACAACTTGAATGTGCATCTATTATTGCAGGAAATGATTTACTTTTTAATATTGGGATTATTTTTAGCCACTATTTATACTTTCTTACCTAAAAACTAGGAAAAAAAGAAAAAAAACATGGTTTGCCAGAGGTGGACGATGCATGGGTCAGCACCAAATCAAACCACAGCAGTGCCAGTTTCACACCAGATCTGGCCACATTTGTTTATTTGGGTTATTATGACCCCAGCTGTAAGTGAAGCTGGGGTCATATTGTTTTCATACTGGTTTTTTTTTTCTTTTTTTTTCAGTGATTTTTGGTCAACCATAGCACAGAAATGGCTGCACTGATCAACATGAAATTTGGCAAGACTGTAGATGAGTCTGACCTACACTGCACCAGCGATAGACCCCACATTTGAAGAGGGAGCTCTATCTAAAAAGGGAGTGTCTGGACATACAAAAATGCTTATAACTCAAAAACTATTCAGCATAGGAGCTTCAGATTTTTTTCTTAGCTCTGATGAAGGGCTATCCATCAGACCCACCAATGAGCACAAAGGCCCCCACCCAAAGCAATAACATTTTGTGATGCACCTGGCAGCATGAAATTTGGTAGGATTAGAGACTTCTGAGTTTTGATGCATTGGTGTGTCATTATGTTACCGCTATGCAGTATCTAGTTTCATTTATTTCTTTTTTTAATTTTTGCACTTTAATGTGACATAACATTTCTTTAATGTTTTCCTTCAAAGAGGATATAATTTAGATTAAAACATAAAAACTTATTTTCATTTCTGTCAGTTTGTATCTCAATACACAAAATGCAGAGAAATTAACTATTAAACTGTTTTGATGCCAGTAGTTAGTCTGATCACCAACAACATAATCCTGCTAGTTTTCAGACTTGCAGCTAGAACACAATAAAGTGGGTCTGACAGTATTCTCAGATCCTAGTTCCAACCTGTAAGTTAAATAAACAACAGCATTAAACTATTTTCCTCCAAACTGAGGTTAATCAAACACCATTTCCAACAGGTAAGATGGTTTTTTTCCACAGAACCCCACTTCCAAAGATTCAAATCTTAAGTTTTTTGTTTTCCTAAATGTAAACAATTAGATTAGCTAAACCAACCAGGAGTTTTTATCCCTAAACTAACCTGGCTCTAATGTCCGTGGTGTCAGATTAGTAAAAATGTTGGACTTATTTGAGTAAAACCTTAAATAATTGTTCAGAACTTTTCTACTAGACCGTTTTATTGGTTTTCACTCTGCGGCTCAGTCCTTCTATAAAGAAGCTGACTGGAAGAGCAGAAACATGGAGTAAAGAGGTCCAAATCTACGAGTCGTGCTTTAAATAAAACTATCAGGAGGAATTCTGCATGAGCTCCATTTTTCCAAGCAGTTTACTCTCTGCTGGGAAAGAAACAAAAATGAATAGCTCCAGCTGTCAGGATGACAAAATAAAGTAGTTATAGAGGTGTGTGTGAGTTGAAGAGTTGGTTAAGTCAGGACTGTTTGTATTTGGAATTACTTTAACAAGCACAGATTTGCTGAGTGAGACCAACTTAAAGCAGCTCCCGGTGAAAATCAGTCAGCAGGGAATCCAAAGTGTTTTCTTTAAAAGCAAGTCCTGGATGAGAACATGCCGGAGAACCTAAAATAGCACCACAATCAAAAGTGAAAGGAATCATTTATTAAATATAAACCTGCTTTTTGCCGTCCTCTGGCTCAAATTTGACTGATAAAAAAAAATAGTTTCTTTGGTGTTTTAAATAAAAACTGCTTGTAGATATTGGAGCCGTTTCAGATATAAATATTTTTAAAAACTTTCACTGAAACTTCTTTTAATTGGGCAGCACTGGGATCTATTCATTTATTTATGATGCTAAACACACAATTTATACATTTTTAAGGTTTTATACCTCAGTGAACATTATAAAGAAGTTCTAATGAACATCTACAATTTTATACTGTTTCTACAAAGTGCAGAAAGAGATTTGAGCACTTCTAGCAGCAATAACTCCGAGTAGTTCTCTGTGATATTATCAGATCATTGCAGAACATGCAGTATTTGTCCCAGACTTACTTCAGTTCATTTAGGTGTCTGCTCAGCTCTCTGATGGTCCCACCACAGCATTTCAACCAGGTTCTGGACTTTGACAATTGCAACATCTTGATTTTCTTTTTGAAACATTCTGTTGTAGATTAGATGCTGTGGGGTTCTTTGGTCACCAAGGTCCTATGTTCCCCAGAACCATATGTCTCCATCTGGTACAATACCTGCACTGTAATTCAGTATTTATTAGAGAACATGTACAGTATATAGGTATTGAGAACACTGCTGCTGTGTTTGGGATCATTGCTCTGTTGCATCATGACCCAGTTTGGTCCAACATTCAGCTGTTGGACAGATTTGACTCTATAATTCTTTGGTCTACAGAGGAGTTCATGGTCGACACTGGGACTGCAAGGTGCCCAGGTCCTGCGACTGCAAGGACCTGACCTGCTTCCTGTTGGACTCTGCGGTGTACTGGTTTTATGAGCTGGAACCGCCACAGGAACCTTCCCCCTCAGTGAGAGTTTGACCTCAGCAAACACTGGCTAACCAGAGTCAGTGCCTTGCCTTTAAATCTTCCTGCATGTGAAGAATGCACAGAGAGCTCCAAGTCAAACGGGAACCTTCCTCCTGCCTGATATATAGTCACGCAGCTGTTTGGGTTTCCTCTCGTTTTTTTTTCTCTGCACAGCCTCCAAAATGTTGCAAACGCTCGGCTCCAACGGTGGTTTTATCCCCTCACCAAAAAAATCTTGTTTTCCCCCTTCTCTCACATGTACAGATCTGGTGCTTCTCCTTCTCTGGGCTCGTTCTGCTCCACCCACCTGCAGATAAAAGCCAAAGTTTCACCAGAGCTGCTGTAAAGCGTCTGTCCTGAACTCTCCCTCTGCAGCAGCAGCAGCATTCAAAGGTAGGTCATCTGTAACCCAATGGGCAGCAGATTTTTCTTTAATACAAAGTTTTTAAACTGTAATGCAGAGACTGGAATGTTTCCCCTTTTCTCCCTCTTTTGTTTGTTTGAATTCTTATGAAACAAAATCAAAACAACAAAAAAAAAGCTCAGAAGGAACTGGTTGAGACGTGAGCTGACTGAGAGGAACATGTAAACAAAGAGCATATGTTTCGTTAGACATCACAGTTTGCAGCTGGGACCTCTCTGCCGACAGATGATGTCTGACATGCACAGAGGGAAAAAGAAATGAAAAATCCAGAAGATTCACCTGGGAAGAATAACTCTGGGCTTTAGCTTGTTAAAATAAATGCACTGTGCCGCATCTTGACAGGATTTAGCACCGGTTAATGGAATGCCTCCACGTTTCAGGACTTTTTAGAGACTCGCTTTGCTGCAGAAACGTTTCTTTTTTTTTCTTTCAGTGAGGAAGAAAAGGATTAAGTTTTAAACCTCAGTAAGGCATCAAGTTCTACACAAACAAGAGAAAATAGGATTAAGATCCCACGAGAATTTTGGTTTTAGTGAAACTTCTCCAATCTCAATGACATATTTCAAAATGTTCTCTTTTTCTTCAGCTTTTTGTTGGATTAGAGATGCCAAAACATCTTTCCTTCTGAACATTTTTCTGCTGCTGTTAGTCAGAAACCAGATATGAAGTGTTTTTAGCCAAATAAAAAAGCTTTGAGATAACGAGCTTCACATGATCGATGGATTGTTAGCTCCTTAGCAGTTTTGATATTAAATCAAATTGTGGACTGCGTGAGAAGCTTTAATTATCCAGTAATCTTGTGCAGTTCTATCGTATTTCAGCTAATTATCTCTTTGCAAAGGAAAATCCAAAAACGAGTTAATGAGTTAAAGCAGCTTGGGTGGTTGAGCTTGTAAATACTGGAGACGTTTAGTAATTAAGACCTCCAGAAGAAGTTAATGAAACTGATGCGTTTAAATATATATTTAGTTTTTTTTTCATCACCCACCACCATGAGAAATGAGCATATGTGTCTGTTTCTTTGTTATGTTAGCAAAATATCACATGTACCAGCAAACAGCTACACATCTGTCACCAATTACCTTCAACACACATTTTTTAATCAACAGTCTGCAGAAAAGTTGCAACAACTCAGTCAGTTTTGAAGATTTAGAGCTAAAATCTTGTGTGGTAGTACCTGAGAGTCATTCCTCATTACATTCTCTGAGGCAGGGGTGTCAAACCAAGGGGCATTTTTCCAAATGATATGATATGTAACATTTAGAACATACACGACTTAATGGATAAAGAAAAAAGATTACATAACAGAAGATACACCATTAGAATTCATATCTCATGCCTTACTCTCTAACAACTGTTTGGTTTATTATTTCTTAGATACATTTTATCACAATCTGGTAAATTAGTTAAAATATCCCAGTAAAAATTCAACAATTTTATGTTAAAATAAGGAGAGAATACAGAAAAAGATAAATATATTCTATGTTGCTCTTTCCACACCAAAATTGAAGATTACTGAAATTTCAAACTTGGCTTGAATGTTGGCCAGCTGTCATCAGAAGACTGCACAAAACAGAGAAACCATAAAACTATTTCACATTTAAAGTATTGCCTATTATGGCTGTGTACTGGCAGTGGTCACAATATGATTTATCTGGGAGTAAGGTGATATACAGTGTTACCAGATTTTCTCAAAAAGGTTCAATTTTTTAAAAACGCAGTATAAAGAGTGCACCCTGCATTATATGCAAAAAAAATTATTAAATACTGTTTATTTTTATGCAATGAGAAAAACCTTCAACAACAATGAGAACTGCATTTATATTTCAGGTTTCATTTTACATCCATTAAGCCTTAATTAAAAATTGATACAGTGCTTTTTAGAATCAACAGTGGCAGATAGCAAATAATCCTAATATTTTTGTGTATCAATATTTTCATACAGTCCTGTTACATATAGGGCCTGACAAAATGTCATCGAGGAGCAGATTTGGCCCACGGGCCTTGAGTTTGACACGTGTGCTCTAAGCTCTAACAGCAGTCAAGGAGGACTGTTTTCATTTGCTTCATGTCATTTGAGAATTTCTTACAAACAGCTCTGCTACAGCTCAAAACTCATTTTCTAATTTTTTTTTCTTTTTAAATTTGTTTGAATATAAGGCAGCTATTTTACAACAAAGGAAAGCAGAAATTTGTTGAATTCTATCGTAGGAAGTCAGATTTTTGGCCTTTTCCCAGATTCCTCCTTAATTCTTTTGTTTGATTTTAAAAAAAAGTAACAGACTTTATGTATTATTGTTATCAAAAATTCTTTATTTATAGGAGATTTTTGGAAATTAAACATCCATTTTTATTATATTGCAAGATAAAAAAACTAAAGAATATGTTTAGTTTTTAAATAATAATAAAAGTGAAATCTTCCTGAATTACTTTACTGAAAAATGCTTTAGAAACCAAAACTAAAGGAACAGGTTACATTATTATTCAGAAATACTTAGACTGGGGGAAAAAAGTACAGGAAAATAAAACCAGCAAATCTGATTCACAGCATAACGTAAAACTTATAGATTTGTTTTAAAGTCTCTGATCTAAATCTTTCTTTTATTCCTTGTAATATTTTGTGCTGCTGAACAGCCTGCACAGGAGCGAGACACAGGGTTGTAATTTTACTGTAAATGGTGTTTTGTAGCACATTATTATTCTCGAGACCGCAGTTAAAAAATCCCCCCCCCGGTCTTTTTATAATCTCTGTAAACCCACCCAAAACTTTGGAAAGAACTTCGTTTCTGTCCGTTTACAAAGCAGTGTAAGGAAACGGTCTGTGAAGAGCATCTTCAGAGTGAAATCATCAGCAATAAATTCAAAACCTCCCATCCTCCCTCTCTCTTCCTCTCTGTCTCCCTCTCAGAGCAACATATAATCACCACTCGGTAATTTTTAAATATCTGCCTGTTCCCAGCCTCTAAATTGCACCAATTACTGGTCATCTGGAAAGTTTCTTATACCCACTCTGAGTATTTCTGATGTCCTCTGTGATTAAGTAGGGAAAGCATTAATCATACGATGCTGGAAATCCCCAGTCTGCTCCAGATGAGCTTTATTTTATTTTTAGAAACCTTAGAAGCAGCTTAATATATTAATGATTTGTTATTAGTTTGTTCATATAAACACATTTATCTATTGTGGATAAAATATATTTGTTGTGTGTAACAGATGAGGCAACAGAACAAATAAATGTCTTAAAGGGATAATTCAGTTATTTTAAAGTGTAACCTGTTATTATGGTAAACTTGAACCTATAAAGCACCCAAAGCATGCAGACATTCACACACTGATGGTGCTAAGCTACACTGTAGCCACAGCTGCCCTGAGGCACACTGACAGAGGTGGGGCTGCCATGCACCGGCGCCACCGGACCCTCTGACCACCATCAGCAGGCAAGGTGGGTGAAATGTCTTGCCCAAGGACAAAACGACTGAGACAGCTGGAAAGGGGGATGGAACCTGACAACCTACTGGTTACAGGACAACTCCCCCAACCCCTCTGTCACAGCACCCCCACCTCCTGTGTCTTCTTTGTTGTAGAGTTCATTCAGACTGGATTGATGAGCTAATGACTAGTCCAATTAAGGCTCAAAACCAAAAGCTTAAAACAACTCAACTCTCAAAGATTAAAAAGTGATTTACACAAACTCTATTTTGAAAAAGCCATTTTTCACACTACACTGTTGAGCCTTGTTTATACTTCAAAAAGACGCAAAACAGCGAGATTACAGAACGTCTTTTTCTCACAGAGTGTTTACAGTCACACAGAAGACGTGGGGGATAAATCAACGTTCCCTTCCTCTGTCCTCCCACTGTAACATATTATCTTTTGGCACCGATCCTGGGGTTTGCCATGTCCCATGGGACACCATGGGTCTTTACCACGGATTGCACCAAACGGCCTCCTCTGTGCTTCTTCCCTACAAGAGTTCCTCCCCATTAAGTTGTTGTTGTATTCTGACGCCTCGGTGCTCCTGGCGAACTTCTTTCCAAAGCAGTCCATTTTGCCAATAAAAAAAAGGCTCATGTCGGCACTAAAAGTGCTACAGCTACCTGCTGCTACCTGCGTTTGTATTGATTATAAAACTATCATTTGTATTAGCTTTCAGAGGATGTGTTGGAGATCAGTTTCAGACACTATCATGCCAAATTTAGGTTATGCAAACCTAAATATAAAAATCAGCTTTGTTTTTTTGGGGTTTTCTTTGTTTTCAGAAAAAAAATCAATAAATGAAGTCGAGCATTGCACAGTCTGGCCTTCGGGGTAAAACTGCAATCCATTGCTGGAACTGAGAAACTAAAATGTAGCCTTTTTTTGCACCTCAGCCTGCAGTTTAAATGAAGCCATCTGTCCACTGCTGAGTTATTTCCACCCATTGACCTGCATGAAACAGGCAAAGTTAGTTTGAAATCTGTACTAAAATATTAATTCTAGACATGTGAAGTCCATTTTTGTACCTTTCTGCTCCTTTATGATACATGCTTTGATAGGGAAGGAACCAGAAACAGATTTGACGGAGACATTTTGTGGTATTCTGCATACTTTGGGCTTGTTTTTACCAATACTCAGTTCACAAAAAATATATTTAAGCAGTTGAAAACTACAAAATTCCCCTGTGGGCGTCTGTGGTTTTAACATGGCATAAGTTATCTGATCTGGGTATTGGCCAAACGTTGTTGTTGCCTATGAAAACATTCATTCTCACAGAGAGACTTCCATTTGAGAACCAGTGCAAAAAGGAAGAAATGTGGCGAAACCAGACAACATTCAGGCAAAAAATGTTTGAATCCACTGACTTCAAACCAAGAGCTGAAAGCCTCAGAAGTGTTTCCTTCCTGCTGTGTGAGAGAGTGGAACATGTCATGCAAAATAAACCCCATAAACCTTTTCTAAAAGTATGTAAAACTGCTATCCGTTGACATTAGATACTCTGTTTTGACAGAACTCTAAGGCTAATAGGAAAATAATTTTTCCTCCCGGTGCGATTCTTTTTTGCCTGAGATGAAAACTGTGGGCAGACATTCGGTGACTTGTGGTTCCCAGAACTGCAGGAGAGGAAAAATCTGTCAGTGAGACGGGTGAGGAGGTTGGACAAACTCAGAGGTGGAGGTGAAATAAAAACAATTATAAGTGTGTGTCAAAGGTTAGTAGATCAGAAAACAGCTCTTTAGATGGATTCATTCAGTCTGAAGGAAAAATGTGCTCTATTTTCTTCAAATTAAACTCAAAATCCTTAATTGATTTTGTTTTTCATTCAAGTCAGGAAGAAACTTGGGGAAATGATGCTTTGATGATTTTATTGGGATAAATGTGCTGCACAGACAGGAATGGGAGGGTTATGGTGAAATAAAATTGGGGTCAGGTCTAGAGTGAGGATACTCAAGAGACAAATGAGTCAGGAAACACGAATTATTTTCTTCTTTTTGAGGTAAAAATGATTATAAGTCAACTTTGGCGCCCTCTGCTGATCAAATCAAGGAGCATTGATGGGAGATTTTTGCACAAAATGAGCTGGACTTTCTTGCAACCATTGAAAATTCCTTCATTGACTGAATTTTTTTTACAGGTTTTTATGTTTGGGGACTTTAGCTTTTTAAATGAAGTTACTGTTCATTTCAGCAACAAGACAATTCAAAGTTCTTTACATGATGAAAACATTAAAAAAACAGAGAAATTACATTTCCTGCAAAAATGCTATGTGAATGTTAAATGCTGAAATATTTTTTCTGATAGCTGCTGAAGAAGCTGAAAGAGTTTAATAGCAAAACTGTTAATGCAAGTTAAATTTGAACAACTGACTATCGGTGGAAGTAAGACAACAAAAGTAAAAAATCTGAAACGCGGCAAAAAAGGGTTTAAAAAAAGTCTGAAAAGAGCAAAAAAAGTTGCCAAATTTCTCAAAAGAAGCTAAAAGTTCATGAAACAGATGGGAAAATTACAATTTTTAAAGACCAAAAGTAGTTTTTGCAATTTGTTAGTATTAAAAAGTATAAAAAGCTCTGCTGATCTACTTGCCTCATTGATAGCTGTCTTTAGGGTAAAAAAGGCTCAAAATAGCTTGAAAAAAAATGTAGTTGAAAAAGCTGAAATTAGCACAAAGACAGAAAAAACGCGTTTTGATCTGCATAGTTCCTATGGGTGTCCTGATACCAGTTTTGCTCAAGCTGCGTATGAGTACTTGGGTATTTATCGATACCGAGTACTTACTGTGTTAGAATAAAATTACATAATGACTTTAAAAACACTTTTTATTTAGAACAAGGGAGCTCTCCTTCCTTTAGGCCTACAGCTCCTCTGACTGGATCAAATCAAATATACAACATGATATATATACTGTTGTGAAAGTAAATATTTTCTTCTTCTGCAGCATGCTCCATCCGAACTGTCAAAATTGGTCCGAACTGTTGCAGTTTCATGACGAAAATTGTGTCATTCTGTTCGGATTGTCGACATTTCGGCACCTTCTTGTTGCAACCCGTGGGTCGAACTTTTCACCCCCCTCCACATAAGAACACATACGAACTTTGTGTGATTGGTCAGAAGTTTGTGGGAGTGTTTGTGCTGGAAGCACTCAGAAGCTGCATTTTGGTGAAATTGGACTGATAAAAACTTTGGAGCTTAATCCGTGACCAGTTTGTGGATAAATAACAATAGGTGACGAGTCTCTGATTTCTTTTTCGGCACTGTAGAGTCCAGCGGGACAGAAAACCAACGCTGAACAACCACGTGACCGCATGTCGACCGGTTGGTGGCGGAGGGAGCATGCTGCAGGCTTTACTTTTAGAATCTTCTTAAACATGGAACTGACAAACTTTTAACTTGAAAAGTAAACTGTATGACAGTGAATGAAGTATTGATACTGGTATCAATATCAGCTTCAGGTGTCGAGGCATTTTGTATGAGTACTAGTAAAAAGGCTGGTGTCTGAATCGGGACACCACTGGTAATTATCTTAGTGGAAGCATAAAAATATTAATTAGGAGGGACCCCAAGACGGAACTTTGGGGAACCCCGCATGGGATTTTTGCCAACTCCAATAAAAAGTTACCTATTGACACAAAGAAGTGGTTGTTTAACTCACAGGTGCATTCCCTCAGTCGTTGTCCTGTTTGTTTTTGTTGTTGTTGTTTGTGTTACATTGTTCTCCAAGACCCTGAAATCCCTCCTAAACCCATGTCTGCACACTGGGCTTTTGCCATCAGCCTCAATCTTGTTGGAAAAGACCTTCAGTCTGTTAAAAACCCAAACTCCAGCCCCGACCGCGAGTCATTAGGAGTGGCACCCAAGTCTGTAAGCGATGACACGCCTCCTCATCGTTTGTATATTGAGCAGTGGAGTCGGATCCATCTGGAATCAGTCAGGAGTGCAACACGAAGCAGGAATGGAAATCTGATTATTTTCTAAGGCGAGCTGAGGTTAAGTGTTGGCAACAAGCTTTTCAGGAACAAGCCACTCTTGTGTGGAATTGTTATTAAACTAGATATACAGAGGTGTTTGTAGATTTTATTTAGTTTGATATTTTTTACTGCACTCAAGCATAAAACCTTGAATTCTCAGTAGATCAGTTGTACTCAGCTTGTTACATCTTAATAAAAACACAATATTATAAACTTTAAAGCATTGTTCTGGACACTCAAACAATTTCATATGATACATTTCTGGTTAAGTTTTTTGTGTTGAAAAAAAATCCTTAGGCCATTTTTTGGGGTAGGTACCTATTAATTCTGCTTTGGATATTTTTAATTGAAGAGGTCCTGTTATGCTTCCAATTTTTCTTTTGGTGCTTTTTCTGTCTGAGAAGCATCTTTTAAATATGAGAACCAACCTTAAGAAATATTTTTCCCTATTATTTAAGTTTTTCTCCCTCTCAAATGGTTGTAAAGGGAATTTGGCCCACTTTTCTTTGCAGTCTTCCTTCAGTTCTTCAAGGTTTCGGCTTCAGTAACTGAAGGTCCCACAGCATTTCAGTCTGTTCTGCATTTTGACTAGATTGTTACAGCAACCTTTATTTTTTTTTTAGTTCTGTTATAGATTAGCTGCTGTGTTTTGGATCCTTGTCCTGTAGTATCAGTTTGGTCCAAATCTCAGTTGTTGGACAAATAATAGTTGATTCAGTGACTGCAGGGTGCCTAAATCATCTCCACCACCATGCTTGACAGTTGGTAAGGGTGTTTTTTTTACTTTTGGAAACTACTTTTATAACTCTGTTTAACAAGTTATACTTATTTTCTCCCTTTCTAATTGTCCTATGACCTTCAATCTGTTTAACGGAGACCTGTAGATATGAATTTGCTTGGACATCCTCCCCATTTGATAGACATCACCTTGGTGATACTTTTGTTAAAAAAATTCTAAGTTTAAATGTGTTTTTTTCGTCATCATTTTTTTAACCTAAAGCATTTCAGTTTTGTTAAATTACAATTCGTTTTAGTCATATTTGCTAATGTGAAATGGGAAAGGAACTGAAATGGACTTTGTGTTTTTGTTAAAAGTTGGTGGGAAAAATAGTTCCTGAATGAAATTTTCAAAAGACTTGGAGAAGAAAAGCAAACATAATAGACATTGTGATGGAGAAGAGAAATAAACTTCAGTAACATGATTCAGGGGGTCATTTTATTCACCATTCAGGATAATCATGAAACGATGTATAATGTTCTTATAATTCAGCATTTAACAAAGCAGCAGTATGTGGTTCAGACTCTTGGATTGCTTTTCCATCACACAAAGATGACCAATGATATGGATTTTCTGAAATCAGGACTTGAAAATAAGATATTAAACTGTTTAAAACTACTGGATGAAAAAAATACTCTATTTATTGTTTGCATAATCAATGTAATAGGGCACTCTTGTGTTACATCTTCACTGACTTTTACTCATCATAAACTGAAGTGTTTCCTTACAAACAATGCTATTTTCTAAGTTGTGTATCTCATCCAGATGTAAATCACCAAACTGAAATTCCTATTTTCTCAGGGCCCAAAAGGACTGCACCTAGTTTGGCCAGGTCCGATGCCAAAGGACCCTGAAAAACTCCTTCAAGAGGAAGAGAAAATCCACGACAGTGAAGTTCAGAAGGACTGACGTTCCTTAACTTGTTCTGCAAGGTGGGAAGTTGGTGTGGGCAGCTGTGGCTTAGTGGTTAGGGGAGTTGTTCCTCTAATGCGAGAGATGCCGGTTTAATTCCATGCTATTCTGTTACATGTCGAAGTGTCTCTGGGCAAGACACCAAACCCCCACTGCCTCTGATATGTGTCCCATCAGTGTATGAATGTGATTTAAAGCACTGATTAGTCTCTACAGATTGATTTACCTGTATTAACATGGTAGTGAGATCTAGTAGAGTGCTGTGTGAATGGGTAAATGAGGACACAGATTGTAGTGTGAAGCACTTTGAGTATCCTGGTTGGATTGAAAGGTGCTATATAAGTACAGTCCATTTACCTGTTAAGAAGAGGGGACACGGGTTGGTAAAATGTGTCACCCACATTATTATTATTACATAGCAGACAGGTGTGGGCCAGAACTGTTGTCAAGCTGGCACTGCTGGCTGAGTGTTGGCATGACACGTGGTTTTTTAACCAATGATGGCTCTGTTTTTAAGATGGCATGGCACAACTGGACCTCTTATGGTTTGGTTTATGTGGTACTGGCCCATATCTGGCAAACCACATCTGGGCCATCAAAAGATCATCATTCTTTGTAGTATTTGGATCAAGTTTCTGTACAAATTTTGCTATGTGGGAGGGCTTTCTGTTTTTTTAAGATTACACAGGGATACAAAAAAAATTTTTTTTGAAAAAACTTTATCTTTTGACAATTGATTTATTACAAACATCCACTACTGAATCCAAAAATAACATCAATTTCTATCAATCAGGTCATGTTTTTATGGTAAGTTCAGTTTTAAATCTGAGTTTTTTATCTATGGATAGTTACATTTTTGACATTATTGGTTGAATTTTAGTAATATTATAAGATCCTCTTCTTGCCCTTTGTCCAATGATGCAGATACTCGGTTCATGCTTTGCACACCATGTGCAGCGTCCAAGCTTTGTCCTGATCTCCATGTTTCAAACCAATAAGCATGGTAAGCATGCTTTATGAAACTTGTGACTGGATTTCTGTTAGGCACAAGGGTGTATTCACCGCAGATGTAACAGAATACGTCAGGTTTATTTTTGCAAGATTTTCTGGTTGAAGCTATTTCATTTTTATGCAATATAAAGGCTTTTCACTTTACTCTTACTAAAATGCTGATCTGAAGTGAATTAAGTAAAAGACGTTTCGCAATTGATGGCATCACTCATTAACTTGAAGTCTGAATAAGTAAGTAATTACATTTCTAGAATATGAAATAAATAAAATTATAATGAAATAAATGCATGTAAACAGAATCGTAAAAAAAATCATAATTTGCCTGTGGGTCAAAAAGTTGACCTGATGGAGCAAAATGGATGTGATTTTTGGATTCAGCTCATCCAAATATTACAAAGTCAGCTGAAAAAACTTAGACAATTTTTTTGTGTTGACCAGTGTTATTAGCTAGCAAGCTGTTTTTTATTATGTTTATCCAATCACCAAAAAGCCATCAAATGTATGTTTTAATGTCTTAAGAAAGCAGAAAATGTAATTTTTTGGATTAGGTGTTTGAAAATCATCTTGTGTGTAATTGTAGACAAGAAAACATTATTACAACTACAATCCAACTTGTGAAAATGAACACGCCTGCTTCTCTCTCCCTAATATCTGGATTTTGCATTTTTTTAAATTTATGCAGAGCTTTTAATCCATGTTACATGCTGATGGTGGAGATAAATATCTGGAAATATTCCACTGGAAACATTTTGCCCAATACCTTTTTGGTTAGTTTATCAAGAACTTGTTCTGTAAAAAAAATTTAAGCAAATCCTACTTTAATACCTGCAGCAATTCCAAAGCTTTGATCCACTAAATATACAAATACCGCTGCTGAGCGAAGCGTATACTCATCCACTCATACAGTATTTATTTGTGCAGAGTTCTTTTGGCAGAACTTAACAGATTTTCAAGGCAGAAACATGTTTAAAAGATTAAGGATCCTGTTCAAAACTTACCACTTCCCAGCAGAGCCTCGTAATTATATGATTTTATCTGTATATAAGGTACGTAATTTACTTTGATATAAACAAGAGTGCATAAAGACAATAAAGCCAATTAGAGAGGCGGGCATAAGACCTGTAGGACAGAAGAGGAAATAATTATTTTTAATTACTTGCAATGTCTTCAAGCATTCAAGCACTGTACATCAAAAGAAGGTTTTGGAAGAAGTTGTGGATGAGTGACCTTATTTCTTTTCCCAAACAGAACAGCATTTTTAATCACTTTCAACATGTGCTCTGTTGAAACTGCATTACAGTGTACATTTTGATGGCTGGAGAATCTGGAATGTTATAAGCTCTGGGTTTGTTGTATCTTTTATTTTAACCTTGAATACTGTTGATTATAAAACAACATATTTTGATTTGGTTGAGATATCAAATACAAATATAAAGAATACATTTTTATACAAAGAGGGATAAAGAGTCTTTGTTAGCCTAGTCCCCATGAAAGTAGTTTTGGTTCCATGAAAAAGACAGAAGATGTTGTGGGACTACAACTAGATTCTCTAACGGCAGTGTCAGAGAGGAGGATGATGGCAAAGCTGCAGGGAATCATGAACAATTCTTACCATCCTCTCTACAGCACAGTAATGCGTCACAGAAGCACATTCAGCAAGAGACTCATTCCACCAAAATGCACCACTGAACGCCACAGAAGGTCGTTCCTACCGGTGGCCATCAAACTCCATAACGCCTCCCTGAATATGTGAAACTGATGATCACCCATACATTTACATGTACACCTTGATACATTTGTACATTTTATTGTATTGTATTTTATTTAATTTTAACTTTTTTTATTTATTTTTATTTTATTTTTTTAGTATTTTTACTAAACGTGCAATATACACCATCTATTGTATATATGTGGATATTGAGTGCTTATATTGTAAATCTTGGGGGTTTATACTTATAATTATCTACTCTTGTGTGCTTATTTATTTCTTCATATCTCTTTGATCTGAACTGTTGCAGCTGTAACAATTGTAATTTCCCTTTGGGATTAATAAAGTATTCTGATTCTGATTCTGATGAATGAAAATACAAATTCATGTGGAACTCATAAAACAGATTATAATCTAATGCCAAATGTGTACTGGAAAGTTCAAACCAGTGATGACCTGTGTTTAAAGTTGTCCTTCTTCTTGTTTAACGTTATTTTTTAGTTGCCTTTCTCTCAAAATATTTATCTTCGCTGTCCAAAATTAAAACAATATTGTCTTCATTAGAGTATGCTTGTTCTTGACATGTACGTCAAATTTACTTACAAACGTTAAGAAATGTTGAACACTTAATCATTAACTGATGCAGAAATTAAAAAAATGTAGTTTTTTGGTCAAAGTCTTTACAGTTTGCTTGCTTCTTATATCAGATAACATTTTTAGACAAAAGAAATACAACTAATTATTTTTCTCCTTTTCCACAACAGAAAATGGTGGCTGTACCCTTCCACGTTTTCGATCATCTCATTTTTCTGTTCCACTTGTGTTTGTTACACATGGTTCAGGGTGGGGCATATTATGGACAAAAACAGCCTCTGCAACAGCACCAGCCCATACTTCAGCACAATGAAGGCTTTCAACAACAACCGTTTCTGGGAAATGAGATGCCGTTGGTGCCTCAGTATGGAAATGAGTTTCCTCAGCTGCCGTTGCAAATGGGAAAACAAAGACTACTGACAAAGGGCAAAGGTGAGTTGCTTGTCACTGGGTGCAAGTGTAAGCACGAATGGTTGTTTGTCTCTAAGTGGGCCTTTCTCCCAATGGAGACAACAATAGCTCCTCGCAAATGTGAGCTGGAAGACTTGCATAAAATCAAATGGATAACAATCATTTAACTCATAAGTGAGGGTCAATATTTCTGTATTTTCATTTATTCGCAGGACAAACTTTTCCGAGGGGAGCCAAGGGTCCACCTTTACCTATTCCAGACGGACAAGGTTTCTCAGAAGGACCACAAGGAATTCAGGGGCCTCCTGGCCCAATTGGGCCACTTGGTCCACAGGGCCCTCCTGGACCACCAGGACAGGGATTACCAGGTTTACCAGGAAAGCCGGGGCCCCCTGGTCCTCAAGGCTACAGAGGAGTTGGAAAACCTGGTATGCCAGGGTTGCCTGGAAAACCTGGAGGCCCTGGACTACCAGGACCAAAAGGTGACTTCGGTCCAGTGGGAGGCAATGGACCAACTGGACTTCCAGGGCCTCCAGGACTCCCAGGTCCCACTGGACTCCCTGGGACTTCAAATGCAGGAAGTCAGGGTCTGCCAGGGCTGCCCGGCCTTTCAGGAGAACCTGGTCAAAACGGCCCAGCTGGGTTCCCTGGTCTTCCTGGCCAAAAGGGAGACAAAGGACTTGGTATACCTGGTTTTCCAGGTTTGAAAGGACCTAGCGGACCACCTGGTCCACCTGGACAAGCAGGCCTCCCTGGCAATGGTAAACCTGGTCCTAATGGTCTACCTGGACAGCCGGGACTACCAGGGAAACCCGGTCCTCCAGGAGAACCTGGGCTTTCAGGGCAACCCGGTGAAAGAGGCCAAACAGGACTTCCAGGAATTCTGGGAATTGGGAAACCTGGAAATGATGGTTTTAGAGGTCAACCAGGCCTCCCAGGGGGAAAAGGTGAAACGGGACCTCCTGGTTTAACTGGGCCTCCAGGGTTGCCTGGCTATGGTAAACCAGGATTTCCAGGACCTAAGGGCCACAAAGGACATGCTGGACTTCCAGGCCCATCAGGCCCAAAAGGAGAAAAAGGTCAAGTAGGACTTCCAGGTGTAATTGGTCCAACTGGACTTAATGGAATGTCTGGTGCACCAGGCCTAATGGGGCTTCCTGGCGATATTGGCTTCCCAGGACTAAAGGGAGAGGATGGTGTTGGAGGCTCAAGGGGAATGCCCGGAACCAAAGGTGAAAGAGGACCTTCAGGTCTTCCAGGACAGTCTGGTGGTTTAGGAGAGAATGGATATCCTGGGCCAAGAGGTTTACAAGGACCCACTGGCCCTAAAGGGGAAACTGGCGTTAGAGGTTTACCTGGTGCCCCTGGTGCCCCAGGATTACCAGGAGCAAAAGGAGATGGGGGAGAACCTGGAGACAAAGGTCACTCAGGACCACAGGGTATTCCAGGAATTACAGGACCAGGGGGACCAATTGGACCTCCTGGTCTTCCAGGACAAAAAGGCGAACCAGGTCTGACAGGTAACCCTGGTTATCCTGGTAATGGAAATCCTGGACCCCCTGGCCAAGTTGGCCCTCAAGGAAGCCTTGGCCCCAGTGGTCCACCTGGACTTCCAGGGCGACCTGGACCACCAGGGCCCCCAGGTCCCCCAGGACTATCATCTGTATATCCCGACCTTGGCCAGATTCTCCCTCAAAGTGGCCCCTACAATGGTCAAAGCAACGAAAAACTAAAGAATGGAGTCGAAATCAGCGGAACCACCATGAAGATGCCTGCATTCACTGCAAAGCTCACTAATCCATTCCCTCTTGTTGGTTCTCCCATCGTCTTTGATAAACTTTTACACAATGGCAATCAGGACTACAATCCTCAAAATGGTATTTTCACTTGTAGTGTACCAGGAATCTACTACTTTGCTTACCATGTTCACTGCAAAGGAAGTAATGTTTGGGTGGCACTGATGAAGAACAACGAGCCAGTCATGTACACTTACGACGAGTACAAAAAGGGTTTGCTGGATCAGGCTTCAGGGAGTGCGGTATTTCCCTTAAGAAGAGGAGACACTGTTTACTTACAGTTACCATCAGATCAGGCAGCAGGACTTTATGCCGGTCAGTATGTTCACTCCACTTTTTCTGGATACTTACTGTACTCAATGTGAACAAGTTTGTATAGCAAGTCATGATGCATTGATGGAAAATTCAGTGTAATAATGGTAAAATTACTTCACACTCACGATGTGAATTTTAAGAGGACTAATAAAAAATGCATTTTGTGCTTTTGATCTGTTTAAGCATTTGAGTCTGTATATAGAGTTAAGAAATATGTCAGATTGGAGAATCAGCAAGACGTTTGTTAAGGTAAAAGCTGGAGGGACATCAGTACCTGTGTTTCCAATGCAAATCTGCGCAAAACTTGGTCGATATTCTGTTAGTGTCGAAAAAACACAGTTTCGCAACTGCAGTGTTTCCATGAAGTAAGAAATGCTATTAAAATCACGCGTGAATGCGTTTAGTCTTGCGATAAGTCATTAAAAACATGGCGGCAACGGATGTAAACACTTACATGAGATATCTTCATATTGCTACCACGGCACTAGTGCTCATCATCAGCCATCAAAGGAGACGTCGGCATTTTATCGAGGCTTTCGAGAGATAAGCCCCTTATGCTTGGGAGCGAATACAGATGCGTACGTATACGTATTTTTGGGAAATTGTAGTTGGTGATTTTACAGAAGAGCTTCCTGTTGTCTTCTTCTTTGTCGTCTTTTTTGCCAGTAGAAACATCTGGTTATTGATCACGTGAATCTCGTAATGCGAAAACAGTGTTTCCATTGCAGTTTTGCGAAATAAACCAATTTTGATACAGCCGGAAAAAAAAGGAAGTTTTTTCGAAATTGACGTGTTGCAAATTTATTTTCGAAATTTTAGTTTGCGCATTTTCATGGTCAATGGAAACGCGGCTTGTGAAGATTTGGGCTATCTAGAACTTTAAAACTGTCAAAGCCATTGAAACATTATCCTTTTTAGGAAAGAGTGGAAATCCTAGACCAAGAGGCTCACTGGCCCTGAAGGGGAAACTGGTATTAGACTGTTAACCCTAACTCTTTTTCAAGCACTTTTAAAATTAATTTTTATTTTTACTGTTATTTATGTTGGTTTCCTCCCACAGACAAAAATCATGCACATTAAGGTTCTTTCACAAAACGGTAAAATGACAGCAATCACTAGTCCATCTCCATCCTGCCTTTGGCAGTTCATGGATCACAGTGGGAGCTGGCCACTTCCAGCAAAAAAGTAAGTTTTCAGAATGGATTAAGAATTGCAGAACCAAAAGAGCAATGGAGCAGAACTCAGCTGGGTTGATGCAGAGTGCAACACATTAACCGTGTGAAGGATGTGTCCATCGTATTGTTTTCATAATATGATTAATTCACTCAATTTAGCAATTCGCTTAGTGGGTAACACTTAAACAAAAGGCAAACTTCATCATTCATCTTCCCTCAGCATCTATTTATTTTTGTTTGTCATGTCCAGTTGGATGCACAGAACAAGTCAACACCTCATCATGCTCCTCATCGGATCGCAACAGCACAGTTTTTCACGTTGACCCTCCCCTCACTGCCTCGGTCCATTCAGTATGGTACAATTTGTACTGCCAAGCAAGGCAGTAAATAAACTGTAAATGTTGTATGTCCTTCTAAACTCAACCTTGGCTTGAACTTTCCTGGATTACAAGACCATGGCAGTGACCACCAAGCTACGGCAGTACAGTGCATTACATGCTATTATGTTGGCTAATTATAATGAGAATTACTAACTCAAGGATATTTATCATGTTTTGAAAATGATGTGAGAGAGACATCTATCACACAATTACTGCCTAGAAGGGGGGACCAACTAAACCTCTAAGGCCATTAGTACATCTGAGTTCTGCTCCACTAATATTTCACTTCACGTCTATGAGCTGTTGACTTGATTAGCTTTTTTACTAATGATCAGAAATATCTTGGACAGACTTGTCCTGTGTGGTACTGTTTTGTGAAAGTGCCTTATTTGATTTGTATTTTGATATATTTTTGTTTTGTATGTAATGAAAAATTTTTGTTTCAAAGTTTTTGTTCAGTCAATATTTCCTTTAATTTATTTTTGTGACTACTGATTACTTCAATTAGTCTGTCTTGTTGAACGAACTGAGGCCAAAATGATAAAAAAGGTATTTATGTTAAAGATTGTAATTTCTTATAGCAGAATTGTGAGATTTTATAATGTGTGTTATCATTCTTCAACCCCCCCCCACACACACACTTTATGGCAAGCAACATTTCACAGAAGTATATCTAAAGATGTGCAATATCACTTCTTTGTGATAGTTACTTAATTTTACGCATTTATACAATATAAAACGAACAAACATTAGGTATTCATTACCAACCACTGGCGGTAGCTCAGAAGGAAAAATGGTTGTCTTCCACTTGTGAGGTTGGTGGTCCAATACTAGTTTTCCCCTCACAATATGTAGAGATGAATGTATGTATTTTTATAAACTTTATAAATAAATATTAAAAATAAGTTCTTGTCAAAAGTGTTGTCTGCTTTTCAAGATTAAACAAAACATATCTGAGTAGGCCTACAGTCCAGGTAGGTTGCACTTCACAGTTTGCAGACTCATTGAACATCCTGTAACTACTAGTAGTTTGCGGCAATTCCCGTGATGAAAAACAGTACCGTGAGTTTGTGAGCTTTTAAGCTAAATTATTAAGAAAAGTATAGAACAACATCATTTACTAATTTTGGTACAAATATTATTGTAAATCTATTTCTATAAATAAAAAATAAAAAATCACAATTCGCATATAATCTTGAGAACGTAACCCCATTAAAATGGGGGGTTCACTGTACTTGGAATGTCTTTGCACAGGGTGGGAGGGGTTGTGGGCCACTGGGGTTTCAGAGAGGTGAAAACAGAGTTATGCAGCTTAGAATAATCACTAGCTAACCTTGTGGATGAAATGTACAAGAGTAGAGATGTTGCTATAGCTATGGACCTATAGTGGAGGAAGGGAGGTAACAGAGGAAGGAGAAAAATTGTATAGTTTGTTAG
Source organism: Cynodonichthys magdalenae (assembly GCA_031762555.1). Classification (NCBI taxonomy): domain Eukaryota; kingdom Metazoa; phylum Chordata; class Actinopteri; order Cyprinodontiformes; family Rivulidae; genus Cynodonichthys; species Cynodonichthys magdalenae. The sequence goes on along the minus strand of JARVJO010000186.1, from coordinate 11,881,388 downwards.
TCACTTCAGTCCATAACAAAAGCTCACTATTAATATAATGATGAACATAACATGAATTTTTTCTACTATAAGAGTACCAAAAATAAAAACCCAAGATGAATTGTTAGAATATTTAATCCCTATACATATATGTTGTCGTTGTAACATTGCACATTATCATTGTTTTCTCGACAGATGAGGATTTCATTTCTTTTGCCACAAGTAAAATAATCAAATCATAGAAAAAATCTTCTGCACACAACCACATATAAAGTTCTACACATTGAATACAACAATTTAACAGGACAGTTAAGTCATTCTGTCTGTACAAATAGATTTCCACTGCTTTGATCCAAACATATTACACAAAACTTATTTCACTTTTGCCCAACAAGAAGCAAAGACTTTAAACCATCAGATCCGAGTCTTTAAAGGTTTCATCGTCTTCAAACCAGGTAGGAACAATATTTAATAATTTCTTATGACAAATTTTCATCCTGTTTGGATTTACAATTAAACATTAATTTCACCAAGAGTTTCTTTCTCTTGCATTCAGAGTGACAGTGGCAGACGATATCTATGTTAAAGAACTGATTTGTTTTTACTGCTTAGGAAACTGAATCAGTAACATTAACAAACACCCCAATAAACAGTGAAGTGAGGGCTGTTTCTCCTTTTTTGTTTAATCATTTCAAAAAGCACCTTTTGACTAAGCCTTCTACAGCACATTGATGTTTGAAAACAAAATGGAACCCATCAAAAGTTGCATCTTGTTCCATTTTAGTTATTCTTTTCATTCTTAAACATTAGGACAGATTATCTTAATTAAGAAAATGTTACCAATGTTGGTCAATAACCATCACAGAGCAACTTCCTCAAAACAGTCTTTTGACCTTAAAGGGATACTGTAATTTGTTTTTTTTTAAGTGGGATTGTATAAAGCACTTTGAGCAGTTAGCGTCTTACCTGTATTACACAAAAGTCTCTTTCACAAGTCACTACAAGGATTTGTACACCCCACCGGAAACAACAGGTGTTATTTCAAACCCCTCTTTCAGTTTTGCAACACCTCATTTCAGTGTATCAGCCTATCTTCGAGTTTGCTGAGATTCAACAGACTTGAGATTTGAGGGAAGACACACAGAATAAATCTCCAATCTCCATCAATAGGTTGCGTCGACATTTTCATCAGAGGTGTCCAAGTACAACTTTTTCACTTCCGATATAAGATACTGAAACTGCAGCTTTGAGAATTGGCCGATACCGATATTGACTCGATACCATATCAGTATGAATCCCACTTTTGCCTATTTTTAGAAAAGTCTTGATCAAGTCAAACAGTGAACAAGAGTAGGTCTGAGAAAAACTGACCCATTTATTTTTAACCA
>JARVJO010000186.1:11869105-11879566 GCA_031762555.1 Cynodonichthys magdalenae | reverse complement strand
CACTAAAACAAGTGTGTAAACAAACAGATTAAACATCACTCTAATAACAAGAGCAAAAAATAAATAGTTAGAATTAATCAGTTAATTTAATTGATAGCTACCTTTCTTACTGCTGCATTTCCACTTTCTACAGTCTGAGCATCATGTGGAGATCAGCCTCTTTATCCACACTCAGGCAGGGAGAACAGTTTTTATCACTGTGTTTGTCCGTTGTCCGATATCAATATCGGATTGGGACACCCCTAATTTTCATCTGGGCCCTCTTCCAATTTCCCAGCTAAAAACCTGATGAAAACTTGTCAATTGGGGATTTATAAACATTCCGAGGCAGATTCAAAAGAAGCTTGTGATCTTGTTTGCAAAAATCTGTGAAATTCTCATTAAGGACTCAAGCTGACAGTCACTTAAACCACATGTCCACCAACACAAACAATGAACACTTCAGTGCATTAGCTTCTGTGCAGGACAACAGGCATGGCTTACAGACCCATGCAGACCTCAGTTAGTAAAATACAATGTGGCGTCTTCCATACATGTGGTATGAAACTGGAAAAAATTTAGGTGGTAAAAGTCAAATTGTTTTGAAACTTAAAGCTCTATAAGGACAAATTTAGACTTATTTGGATCTGTTCGACATAATTAGGGGCAAAGTCATGATTTCTTAAAAAAAATAAGATACCAACTGCAAGGTAAGATTCAACAACTCACAGCTACTTCACACAACCCCATAATTAAAAACTAAAACAATGAAAATTTTAAGTTTCTGCACTATTGTGCTCATTGCCTGACTTAGTCAAAAGCTGCGGAAAAAAGCAAGCCCAAGTCCTTCAATCCAGTTTGAACACAAATGCACACACATTCACATGCATCCACAACTTCTTAACTCAACTCAAACAGTACGGCTCATCCATACATGTGCGCTCCCTCAAACACAGAAAATCCACAGAAACACACAGTAAAGCACGCCGTGTCCATTTACACCCAGGAGTCGGGGGAGCCGGTGAAATTATTCGCCTTGTTTGAAGGCCTCCGTGTGGTGGAATAGAAATCCACGTAGTTGGTGTTGGCTTTGAATTGGAGCGATTGGCTCACAAAGCCGTCTGGCGAGGACGGGATCAGGTGGACCGGTTCGTCCTCAAAACGCTCCTCGCCGTAACCTTGAGGGGACGACAGGTACATTCTGTAGCTGTTGTAGTTTTTCCTGTCAGGTTCGTCGTAAAATGGCTCTGAGTGCTGGGAGAGAAACGTTTTATTTACATTTTTGTAATAAACACAATGTGGTGATTTTAGTGGAAAATATGCCATATTTAAATATGGCCAAGATGTAACATTTGCTTACGTGGGCTCTTCCTAAATCTTCTCCTGACTGGGAAGAGTAAGTCCCGATAAAATAGGGGGTTTTCTTCTCAGACCCTACAATGATCAAAATGTCAGATTAAAACACAAAGGGACCGTGTGAACATCCCTGGGGGACTCCACACTACAAACCTGTATACTGCCTTTTGTGGATACTGTCTCCGTAGTATGTGTCGAGTTGCATAGATGACTGCGCTCTCTGGTAGTTTGAACTGTGTCTTCTTATCCCAAGCATCGCAGGTGAGGATGTTGCGCTGCCACCTGGGGAAATCAACAACAACAAACTTTGATCAAGAAAGTTTTTGCTAGCATGCACCTCCATCTAGAATACACAATCCTTTCTGTGCTGGTCCCCGAGCTGACATGATTTTGTAACTGGTTTGTTATTTACAAATAATATGTATATAACCATTGTACTCTATGACAGTGAATACCCCTTAGAGGATAACATTATATCATGATATAAAGCTCCAAAAAGATGATTTTACATGATATTGCCCCTTTAAATGAACTCATTTTAACTTATTGCTCAGGCCATCTCTATAATTTTATCCTGAAGTCTAAAACACATCTCACAATAATCAACTTTTGCTACTTTAATATTTCACTCAGCTGTGTTTAAAATTAAACTTTAGTTAGTTTGCACCATGATTATTATTATTTTTTTGTGCACCTCATTTTTGATTACTTGAAATGACAGCCACTGGGCAGAGCTCAGACCTGACTGGATGACGGGGGACATCTGCAGCGGGCTGGTGGGCAGAGTCGGCTGAGAACGGTAGCGATCTCGCTCCAAAGTGGACACGGGGGTGACGAAATGGGTGTAATTCCATCCATCCTGTTCAAGCACGGGTTGATGTAAAATATTTTTATTAATTCAAGCTGGAATAGTTTAAAAACAGAAATTTTACAAAAAAAATCAAGCTCACCTGTTTGTAGAGACTCCTCAACTCCCTGTACTGCCACAAAGTGTTTAACACCTGAGCTGCTGCCTTCACAACCTTCATTGAGTACCTGCAGAACAGAACACACCCAGTTACAGGGTAGACAGGGGAATACAAGCACAAGCTAGGTGTTTTTGAACAGATATCAGATTTTTTGCTGGATAATTCAGCTAACGCTAAGCTACAGGAACAGCTTTCTTAAAGCTCTGGGCATGTTTTTATCAAACTTCTTAGAGTGGAGCTTTGCAGCACAGCGAAGAGTTGTAAATCAGCTCTAAGGCTGACACTGAAGAATTACTCTTACACTTCTCTTAAAGTGAGACTGAGACGTTTGATAACTGACGTTTAGGCTCAGCTTTTATCTAAGAATTTTTTTACATTTAAGTCCATTCTTAACAGCATTCTTAAGAGTAATTCTAAGAAGTTTGATAAATACAGGCCCTGACCTCAAAAATGTTGAAACTTTGAGAACTAAAAGCCAGGTAAGTACCAAGAAATCAACATAGACTTTTTTTTATTCAAGTTTTTAGCTATGTGGAAAAACATCAAAATATAAATCATGGGTTTCAAAAGTGATCTATCTGCTGACTCATAACAGCAAAATACATAAATTTAAACCAACAAAATCTAAAAACTAAGCAGATTTTTTAAAACATAAAACCTCTGTTTTCGTACCCTTTCCCTCGGCCTTTGCTGATGTCTACCAGCTTCTCGATGCCCCCGCAGTCTGCTAAGGCTTTGGCATTCTCTATGTTACGGCTGGTGACCTCGTGCAGTGTGCAGCAGACCGACGCCACTGTCTCATCCGACAGTACGGTAGGACTGCCACCGGGCAGACGATTCACCAGATCCCGCATGGCGTACTTTCCTGCAGAAATCAGATCTCTGAAAACTTTGTGTCTTTGCAGAGACCTGTTCTGGGTTTTTCAGTCAGTAAACGTTTTCTCTTGGTTGTTTCAACACAATCTGCTGGCCTCTTTAGATTGATAACTAAGTGGCTTTTACAATGTATGTAAACTGATTTGCACAGTGCCGTGAGATGATTTTTGTTGTGACTTGGCGCTATATAAAATAAATTAAACTGAATTGAATTTTATTTCCATATGGATTTCTTTTTCTGGTGCAGACTATTTTGCTTTGGTTTAAGTTCTCAGTTGGATGATTAAAAAATAATTAAAGTTTTTTTTTTTTCAGGTGTTATTTCTCACCAGCAGCTGGATCACAGTACTTTGTGTGGTAGCTGTCAAGATGCTTTTGCTAAAGCATTTGTTTTTGTGTTTGTTGAACTAATATATCACAAGGGGGCGACATTGGATAAAAATTGCTATGAACAAGACCGCCTGATGTTTTCTGTTTCTCGTGTGTGTGTGTGTGTGTGTGTGTACTTGTTTCTGCTACAGAGTGAGGACCACTTGCAAAATAGTTACTATCAAAGTGAGGTCTTTGATGTAAAGTGAGGACTGGGACAAGGTCTAGTTAGGTTTAGAGGTATGTTGTGAATTAAGTTTTGGTTCAGGTTAGTGTTAGGAATAGACAAGTAATGGTTAGTTTTTGTTAAAATGTCTGGGTTAGGCATAAATACAGTTACAAAACTGAATGGAAGTCCTTACAAAGTCCTTGGTTTGATGCAAGTACAAGGATGTGTGTGTGTGTGAGAGAGTGGGCATGTTTTTGCTTCATTGGGGAAACCATTTTCCAGAAAAAGGCAGCATTGTGGGTACCAATGCCCGACACCATTGGGTACAGATGCTAATTTCGAGGGGGGGGTTAGGTTTAGGATCAAGGTGTGAATTGAGTTTAGGTTAGATTTAGGGTCAGGTAGGTACCTGTGAAGTTAACTTTAGGGTAAATGGTCAGGGTTAGGCTATAAAAATGACTTGAAAATGAACGAACGTCAATGCAAAGTCCCCTTGAGGATAAAAAAAACAATATGTGTGTGTGTGTTTGTGCGTGCGTATGTGTGTGTGTGTAGGTTGGCACCTATCAGCTCCTTGTTGCGGCCATCAAGTGCCATATTTCGGAGTGCAGTGGCAACAGAGCAGACAACCCGGTCATTGTCCATCCTCAGCAACTCCACCAAGATTGGCAAACCCTTCTCCTTCCGTACAGCTGCTCGGATGTAGGCTGAGAACTGACAAAAAAAACTTCTAATTTCTCTAACATCTGAAGAGCTATTTTACCTAAATTGATTTAAAAAAACTGCAAAATACAGATAATGGGTTTTGTGAAAAAGAAGTCAAAGGCCAAAGAAAAACTTAAAATAAGTTTCAAAGACTGTAAATATTATTTTTTGTTAGATATTTTAAAATGAGGCTTGACTTTAGATATTTGTAAAGTTCTATACATGCAGATGACTTTGCAAATTAATCTGAAACATTTCTTGTTCTTATCAGATCAGTTTTAAAGCTGTGTTATAATCAAATTTTGGAAAACAAGACAATTTCATAGTCCTGTAAAACAAACATACAGCTTCTTTTCGGGAGACCAAATGACCCTGATTTAAAGTTTTCGATGCAACGAGGTAGGCCTCCTACCTTCCAGTTCCCGGCAGACAGGTTCTGCAGGGAGCCGGCAGCCCCCTCCAGCGTGGCGGGGTTGGAGCTTTCAGCCAGCAGGTTGAGGTACGGCTTCACCACCATCGGATGCCACAGAAGCTCCGCCCCTCTCAGAGACTGAGAGAAACCGGGGACTGATCCAACACCGTCCCACTGCAACAAACACAAAATAAGTTGCTGTTAGTAGTAGTATATGTGATAGTACCTAATCGCTCACAGAACATCTTTGTTTAAAACTTTACATTTAAAGTGTTAAAGCAGAGCGCAACAAAAGTTACCTAAAACAAAGCAAAGATTTAACCAGCAATTTCACAAAAAAACATAACTTAATTTTTTTTCTCTGCATCCTGAACTTCCAGACTGAACTCCAGCTGTCTGTTTCCTCCTCTGTACCTTGCCTTCAGGCCAGCCGCTCCTCTTCCTCCCCCGCCTCCTTTTTCCCCAGCAGAGGTAGTCCAGCTCTTTGACCGGAGAGGAAAAACCCAGCAAGGTGTCCAGCTCCTGGTTGCCAAGGAGACGGGAGGAGGGCATTTCCACCTCCAGCCGGTACGAGAGATTCCTTAGAGAACAGACGCTGTTCTCCACGATCTGAGAAAGATTCAAGTCATTCAGCTACAATTAATTTTAAAAAAAAGAAAGTTTGAACCCTAAATTGTCCGAATTGCTCCTCGACTCTTTCAAATGAATCATCATAATTTAGTTTCCATTTTCTTTGATAGGAAAATGTCAAGAGTTTTCAAAATACAAATTACTTCGTTGAATGAATTAAACCAAGGTTGGGGGTAATTCAAACGACCTAACTAGCCTATTACATTAAATTCAGCAAAAAATTTTACAAAAAAACAAAAAGAAAATTTTTTTGTTCTCATACCACATAGCCCTTTAACATTCAACTTAAATTTGACTTAATAACAAAGTGTCTCTCTATGTGTGCATGTCTATTTCCGAAATATATACATCAAATACATACACCTCAGTCACTTTACAGATCTTGAGCTAACACTTGATGTGGTACTGAGACATTCACAGCATGTACTCTGATTGTTTCAAAAATGTAATCATGACGGTTACAACTCTGCCATTACTCCAAAACCAAAAATAATAAAACAAAATATTCTGCAGATTCTGGACCACTCAAAGCAGGCACCCCCTAGCTCTGACCACAGCCTTTCACACACTCTTGGTATTGTTTGGAACTCCTTCAAGACTGTTGGAAAACCATTTCAGGTGATTTACAGAACTCAATGAGGCTGACAGAGTGGACAACAAGTTCACTACGTGTCTCATGTGTCCTTTAGTCTGGTTGACCCCAGCACAAATGGTGAGAAAATGGAAAACAATGAATGAGAAAGTGGGTACAAACGTTGGGACTAGCAGTGTATACTAAGCACAAATTTCCTCAATAAACGTAATCAGAAATGGAAAGCAATACTTTTTATTAATCAAGACTTTCCTCCTGATAAAAAAAACAACAAAAGCTCACAATGTCAAACACAAAGCTTATTATTTAGAAACAGACACAAATCAGACCGTCATCGTTTAAACTGTGATGACAGCAGCCGTGGTGTGACTCTGTGCGGCACCTTGCTGTCGTAGTCGGAGGTGTTGACGCAGGCTCGGAGGATGTGCAGCAGCGAGTCGATCAGACCCTCACAGCAGCGCAGCTGACTCCTCGCCTCCTCCCCGGCCGAGCTCAGGTTCCTCAAACACAAACACACACATTTTCAGTCCGAGAGATGCAGTGAGCGGATTCCCCCACAGGGTGGCTCAAAAACCTGCCCGGATACAGTGAAAAAGGAGGGAGCTCATCCTCCAATAGGAGCAGAGAACTCCCATAATGCATTTCTATACCATCGGCCCGCAGCTTTCACATCAGTGTGAGTGAAGGGAAAAGCTCCAGGCTTTTGTGCATCTAATGTTGATGCTGATTTATTTCCCCTCCTCTTTCAGAAGAGCTTCTTCTCACTGTCTCTTTCTGTACAACAAAATAAATTCATTTTATTCGTTCAATAAGCTGTTTTCCCGCCATCAGTCCAGGTAATTAATAAAGCCGTAACTTAAGTATTTTATTCAAAGACATTCAGTTTCTTCAACACTTCACTGCTGCAGTAAATCATCCTGCAGACCCTTTACTGACGTCTGACCATGAGCTGCAGTTTTATAAAGACATTAGGATGAAAAGCAAACAGGGAAAAAAAGATGGATGGATGAGAAGAATCTAGATGTCATTTGTTTGTTTCAGAAAAAGAATTGATTTATTGAGCAAACACCAGGTATGGAAACTCAAAGAGGCTAAATTAAAACAGTTTTTTATGCTCTGAGGACAATTTGATACAGATTAACTGTGTTCACATGATGAAAGCGATTACCAGCTTTAATACAACAAACAGCTTTAATAGAAGCTGTAACTTTCTTCTTATTAAGATAATTACCCTAAAATTATTACTAATAGCATCATCAAAATAAATTGATGCTTCAGATCCATGTTCACTTCGGTCTGGTTTGACAGCAGGTGCTCCTAATAAATCCAATTATAGGAGGAGTTGTTATTTGGAGAACCTGTGGTGCAGTGGTAGGACAACAAACTCAGGAGCGGAAAGTCACCAGTTTGATTCCCCACCATGTCCACATGTTGTAGTGTTTTTTTGAGCAAGACCTTAATCTCTAACCACTCCAAGCTTACATAGCCACTCATTGCTCCACTTAGGTCAGGGGTCTGCAATCTTTACAATCAAAAAGAGCAATTTCTGCAGCTTGGCTCACTAATAATATGTGTCCAGAGCCACAAAACAAGCTGTGGTTATGAACTGGTGGTCCATGGGCCTTTTTGAGGCCTTATCTAAAACCTTTACGGCCACTGGAGGTGACATTAAACTAAAACATATATTGTGAATTTTATTATTTATTATTCTTTTTGCACATCAGGACAAAGGAAAAGACCAGATTCATGTAAACAAGAAAAATACTGTATATAAATTTACACCGAATTTCATACAAACTATTACAACTCAGCTATTCAGGCATTTATTTTTCTAATTCCTTTTTTTTTCTATGTGGTTTTTAAATTCTTTAACGGTAACTGATAGATCTGAGAGAAAGATCATGGGAAGAAGTTGGATTATTTAAGTAAACAACAGGCTAGCATGAGCAAGTTTACTATTTATATTAGTAGTATTGATCACAAATTTGCATACAAATTGATTTCTGTTGTGAGTATAAAAAATCATTATGTTTATTCCCATTTTAAGAGTCATTGCAGAGGATCCAAAGAGCCACATATGGCCCCAGAGCCTCAGGTTGCAGACCCTTGACTGTTTCTCACATGTGACGGGTCAAACTGATTTAAATAATGAAGGCCTGTGATGACTCCAAAAGTTGGTCACTACTGACTGGCGACAGGGGACATCAGTGACGGTTGGCGTCAAGTTTTATCTTGTTTAGTTTCCTACCTGGATTACTGAGATGCATCAGGACATGGTTTAGCAACTTTAAAATGTTATATTAAGTGTATTGTTCACTACATAACACTGAGAGTAGTAGTATTTTTTTATTAAAATTAGCCATAGCTGTTAGCTTCTCTACTTCAGGGAGTAGGTAATGTGGCTATTAAAAGTAGTGTTTAATAATTTGCTGTTAAAAAAACTGGGAGTTTTCCTGACATTTTTAAAAATTCCTTGTAAGAATCCATCTTTGTTTTGCCAAGTTTATAAGTGCTCCTTAAAATTTGTACATTTAATAGAAATTTGCTATGCATTGTCATCGATACATGTTGACGTACTATGATGAGATTTATGCAGACCCGATGGACAGAAGAGGTGGGGCTAAAGTGATCTTGTGAAACTAATACACAAACATTGATGACTTATACTAAGGTGAATTTAGTATAGTATATTTAGTATATTTATTTTTTAGTATATTTTAGTATATAGGTGAATTTGAATTTGTAACGGACAAGGACAAACAAGCTTGTAACGGACAAACAACAACTTGTTTTGGTGAGGTCTCAAACACAAGATAAAGATATCTATTCAGTACTGACTTTTCTGCATTTCTAGAGACTGCAAGTACACAACAAAATGTATTTGATGGCTGATAAAGTAGATTTTGAATGACGTGTCCCCTTAAATAACCATTTCAAAAATACTAAAAGAAAACATCTTTAATAAAAAGAATATTTAATGCATTGTCAGTAACTCCATGAGGAAATCTGTCAGAATATAATTTTAAAAAGATTTCTTTTGGATCAAGGTTTACTGAAATGGATTGTTGGTTGATATAAAAGATAATAAAGATGATCTGTCTTAACTCTGTTCTGGGATTTTTTTGTTTTTAGCCTCACGATTGGCTCAGTGGTTAGCACTGATGCCTCACAGCAAGAAAGTCCTGGAGTTGATCCCCAGTTTGGACCCGAGGTCTTTCTGTGCAGAGTTTGCATGTTCTCCTCATGCTTGCATGGGTTTTCTCCAGGTACTCTGGTTTCCACCCACAGACCAAAAACATGTACAGTAGGTTGCCTTCAGGCTCAGGCTGCCCTTGAAAAAAAGTTCTGTGATCTCAACAGGATTTGCCCATAAATAAATAAATAAATTATTGATTCAACAGGGTGTGGTCACTTTGTCCTAAGATATTTTGCATAAATTGTACACGATGTAAAATTTTTACACATGCAAATCAGTAGGCTGAAAAAAAACAAAACTTGTTGGCATGTTTGATTCGGGGCTGACCTCAAGCAGCCAGTGGTGTTGCGCAGCAGTAAGGAGGACTGGAACTTGACTTTGTGCTCGTCACGGTGAGACACGCTGCTCCAGCCTGAGTGGGGGATGACGACCGTGTTGGTCAGAGTGGATAGGGCGTCACGAATGATGGTCATCTTTACCGCATCACATGAGGAGAGGTTCCACAGAACACCTGTTAGTGCAGAGAGTGAAAGAAGTTACTAATTTCCGTCTGAACTCTATTTAGAGACATCACTGAACAATCGGTCATCAATATTCAGGCTTAAGATTCATCAGTACACCCTTTGGTTCAGAAGAGCCCTTTTCAAATGTTTGTTTTTATTATGTATTAAAATATAAAAAATAAGGCTGAGCTGCTGATCAGTGCTAATCCTGAACATGATTCTTCTGTGACCCTCTCAGATGATTTTCTTACAATCTTCAGGAGTGACTCTTCATTCATTCAGACCCTCAGTGTGGTGTTTCATGACTCACAGTAAGGGTCCCAGCCCCAGCTCGGAGGTCTGTATAACATTGTAGCTGAGTTAAGCTGAAACACCTCCCACATGAAAACTCCAGGCACACAGAGTGGTTAGTGCTTTATTTGTGCTGCTATAGCTTCTGAGATATTACAAGTTTTAATTTCAGATCACATGACTGATGTTTATTGTCTGCAAATATTATGACGTTTATAACAAGTTAAATAATAACATCTGATGCTGTTCAACTTTGTATTATTACTGGAAAATGTATTTTTTAACAGACTCTGTGCTTTTATGTTTTTATTAATTTGTTTAATAAAGTAATAAAGAAATTGAGCCGCTGCTCCTCCACGTCGAGAGGAGCCAGTTGAGGTGGCTCGGGCATCTGGTTAGGATGCCTCCTGGACGC
>JARVJO010000186.1:11849444-11862322 GCA_031762555.1 Cynodonichthys magdalenae | reverse complement strand
ACCACCTCAAGCGAGCGAATAAACTCTTTTGCGCATTAGAGGAAGTTTTTTCGAATCAGGCCGTTTCCATTCACCTTCTCTGATGCGAAACTTCAAAATGCGAATTAAAAACCGTTGATGGAAACGCGGTTATTGGTAGCTCGAGTTGAAGGTGGTCCATTTTATTTTCCAGCAACCACACGTTAGCGAACAGGATGTTTCTATGCACACATAGAGCTCACATAGAGCTCAGTTATTGTTTGTTAGCGGAGCTCAGTTGCAGCAATGAGACAAAGAACATGACATTTTCTATTTATTCGAAGTTAAACACAAATCACAACTGGCCCGTTGAGAACAACCATAAAGCTCATGTGGCCCTCGGTGTAAATGAGTTTGACACCACTGTTTTTGTCATTACCTTCAACAGAATAAGGTTTACAGCCAATCATTTGTGCAGAATGTAGTAAGGCAATTATAGGCCAGTGTATGAAAAACTGGTGGAAAAGTCTTAAAATATGTCAGACTGTGTTGATGACAACAATTAAAAAAAACTGGTGGAAAAGCTTCAATTACCTAAAATCATTTCTGTTGTGGAAAATTTTTAATTCTAAAGAATTGTAATTTTATTGATGGTGGCGCCGGTGCATGGCAGCCCCGCCTCTGTCAATGCGCCCCAGGGCAGCTCTGGCTACAATGTAGTTTGCCATCATCAGTGTGTGAATGGGTGAGTGACTGTAAGTGTAAAACGCTTTGGGGTCCGGAGGGACTTGATAAAGTGCTTTATAAGTTCAGTCCATTTATTGCTAGTAGAAAAATAGTCCAATAATTTCATGCAATATTGAAAGTATTAATGCATTACTTGAATAAACATATATTACCTGCCACCTTACAATAAGTTCTAAATTAAATAAATTGTGCAATCTATTAGTGCTCAGACTAAGAGAATAATCCGTTATTCCTGTACCACCATCTTTGTTTTGAACAAAGCACTGTGGTCCTTTTTTGGGGGAACCTAGGGTGTGGTCAGCTGATCTTTACTTTTGACAAAACTGAAGGAGCAGACTTAAAGAGTACAGTATATTGTTTTATTTCCAGTGTGAAAATTGATTGTGGAGATTGCTGTGCCATTTATATCACAATATACTGTATGTATAATGTATAGCAATGTAACAATGAACAAAGTTTCAAGAACAAGTGAGAATATATGGATTAATGAAAACTGCTGATAGTCCCACCTAGGCTCAAGGTCAATCTAATATAAGAGGTCTAGTAATCTTCTCACATAGCAAACAGGTGTGGGCCAGGTCTGGGAATGATGGCACTAATTTTAAGATGGCATGCCACAACTGGTTGTGGTTTGGTTTATGTGGTACTAGTCCATGCATGTACAAACTCTGTCAAACCATATCTGGGCTACGAACAGGCCTTATGGCCAACACTTTTGCGGTAACTACACATATTTATGTTGATGTGGTTTACAGTGATCTTGGCCATGTATCACATTTGCCCACCTAAAGATCATTTTGCCCACTTAATATTAGAAAAGACATAGGTATAGACTACCTTTAGTAGTTATTGATTAGGCCCTTACAAGTGCTACTTGCAACTAAAAGTGGTTATAACTTTACTTTCTATAAGTTATACTGAAAACTTGAACTTATCGACACATTTGTATTCAGTTAATTTTTTAACAACAACGTACACCATGCAGAAGGTTACAGAACACAATTATAAAATGCATTTACCACTATAATACCAAAAACACGCATATTAACCAATTAATGTTAATGCCAAGTATGATGTGAGGCCAAGAAGAACATTTTGTACTCAGCATTTATAGAATCGTAGGTAGGCCTGCCTTTGACTTCCCTATTGGTTGTTCCCAAACAATCCCACAAATCAATGTGTACCATACTTGATTGGTGATGCTAAACAGTAATTGTGAAACGGCTCAGAACTCTTAGGTATGACCATGCTCAATATGTAGAATTCATTGAGTTATACTAGTCATTTTTGTGTTTGCTTAAGTCAATAAACTCTGGCCACCATCTTAAATGAAGTCAACTACAAAGGTTAATCAGTTGTAGATGCACATTCAATGATTATTTTGAGAGTTTCAACTAAATTTGTCCAGTGTTTCCTGAGATATTTTGTTATCAGACACACAAAAGAACATATAACTTTTATGGCAGTAGGCAGTTGTTATAAAACCTGTTAAAGTGAAAGCACAAATATTCTCCCACTTCCAAATGTAAACATTTAACTATTGATAATTTTGATTTTTGATAAAAATACAAAAAGTTGGGAAATATATGGATAAAATAAAAAGTAAGACTTTTATTTGAACAAACAGCTCCTGTTTTCTTCAAGCTAGAGGATTCGAGTTATCCAACATAAACTGAATCAAGTTGTTTCCAACTGGTTCTAACAAGAAAAGAGTAAAACTATTTTTAATTGGTAAAAAAATAAAATAAGATTAAAACTACTGTATTAATGGAACATCTGTTGTACATCTTTAAACAGATGTCCTCAAATAAACACACAGCTGAAGTTAATTGGAATTTTCAGCCACACTGCTGCAGCTATCAGAGCTGCAGCAGATGCTGGAGCCCCATGAGCCTCAAACAGAAATCATCAAAAAAGGTTCTTTAACATGCTTAGACCTTCTATTCATCAGTACCTTGGATCCTTATGGATGCTTTCAATGGATGGGCTCCGGGTAATGACTCGGTCGACCAGGGCTGAGTGTCTGTGGGAGTAGACGGGCTCAGTGGATACCCTGATGGAGTCAACATACGCAGCTGCAGAGTTCACCCCAAAGCTGCTTCTTTGGTACGGCAGCGTGCCGCAATGGCTTGTGGTCCGGGGAAGGGTTCCCATACCTGAGGATGCAACACGAGACAGCAGATGCATAATCTGGGTTTGGTTTTGTTGAGTCTGCATAAGAGCACCAGGATCTAAACAGATCCAAAGAGAAAATAATGAATTATTCAGTTATAAAACAGAAACTGAACCATTAAAAAAAGGTAGAGCAGTAGGTGAAAACATTTTAAATTATGACCACACAAAATTTTACTGTTCAGATAGTTTGCTTTGCAAATTTTTCCTATAAAAATGCTGCAAAAAAACATGAAAGGGTTCAGTCTAATAGCTGACTTCAGGGAACGAGAACTCTTGCTGAGCCTGTATGCTACATTTTTTTGGCTGTGTTAAAAAAAAGTATTTAGAGTAGCAAAACTGAGCTTGGCCACAGAACCATAAGACAGGAGATCAGTGAGTGTGAATAAAGTATTTATTTGTGTTAACACCAAACCCATACATTTTTATTGTCACATTTCTTTAATGATCACCTGCAATACCAGCACAATCCATATACCTCAATATCCATAATGTGCAATATTTAAACAATGTGCAATAATGACATTTCACTTCACTTTTTTTACTTTAGCCAAACATTTATATTTTATTTTTATTGTGCTATTTATGACTGTTGTATATTTTATTTTTTTCTATTTCTTTTAATGAGTATTTGCACTGATGCATGAGTGGCTTTTAATCTCATTATGCATGTGTGTAATGACAATAAAGGCATTCTGTTCTATTCTATTCTATTCTATTCTATTCTATTCTATTATTGTCTACTGCTTTAAGATGTACAATCTGGAATTGCATGTGCGTCTGTTTGTCTGTTAGCAAAATGTATCATGACCCAGTGGAGGTATTTTAATGAAGCTTTTGAAGTAATTATTGGATGTGCTTGTACAACTGAACAAATTTTGGAGTCAGTCTAAATTAAAATGAAGCTATTCAGGGTTTGCAAATAAAAAACTGGCTCCAACTTAGTCATATTTTTACAGGTAGTAGCTAGTTGAGTCATCCCCATTATGAGTAGTAAAGGTAGTACCTCACTGCGCTGAGACAGACTAGTTGGCAACCAGCTGTCATGAGATTCTCCAGATTGCCTCAGTGTCGATGCAGAAACCTCAAGAATTACTACTTATTTATTTCATAGGGGTCTTTTTTGTTGTTGTTTTGCTTTAAAATCAGCAAGGCTGGCTGTTTTTAGACCTGATTAATGCAAGTTATGGTTCACAGTATTATACTGTAGATTGGTGGTTTGAGGTCAGAAGTTTGTGGCATGTTTGATTACGTAAAAAAGCATTTGAACAACAATGGTGGCATTTTATTTCAACTATTCCTCTTCAAAAAGCAAACAGGTTCCTGTAAGAGTGATCCCTGTTGTTTCCAGCCATTGCTGACGCACTACATCATCAGTAGGGAAGCTATAAAAGTTAACTTTTAAATTATAGCGTGAAGAACATGAACATCAAGGTACACAACAGTGTAGCAATGATAGCACAATCTCTTCCTCTGGACACTTGACATGCTCATTTTTTCCACCGTTTCCTATCAAAACAATCTAACCTGAATGGCAAAGAAGTTCTCGACCTGACAACTTTTGACCACAAGTTAGCGGAAGCCAGATTGTGCACATAGCCAATTAGCACAGTCAATGTGTGCTAAGTAATTTGTCTGACAAAAAATGTGGCACTCAGTGACAGATTAGTGATTTAACAGTGGCAATCGAAATGGAGACTCGAACTGGGAAAAAAAACATGCCGTAACGTGTACTGCAACAGGAGGTGTTTCCCAGGAGCTCTGCGCCACGCGTCTCATGAAGTATGAAAGGTGTGTGCAAAAATGAACATCCACCAAGAACAAGAGTCAACTGTTCAGAGTATGCTGGGCCTTTAAGATATTGACACGCAGTACCTGTGTTTGTCCTGAAGAGTGAACTCTGGGGGTCTTGGGTGGGACTGTGGAATAGGGGGCTTTGGAAAGAGCGCTCATCAAATACAGGCGTCATGTGGCAGTCTGGAGATAAGGCTGCCCTCAACTCTGGATCTATCTGCGCTCCATGGCTGGCGTATGAGCTGTGAAGTCCTGCAGGGGAACAAATCAGCACCTAAAGAATATGTATTTACATCAAAAAAAATTTTTTTTCCTGAATGTATGGTGGAGCAACTAGAAGGTCTGGGCTTTGCATGTTTTCTCCAGGCATGCATGGGTTCTCTACAGGTACTTCAGTTCAAACAGGATCAATGAATGGCAAAGGTAAGGGCATTAAGACAATGAAGGAAAAAAAAACCCTCCAAATTCTGGTGACTACTTAATACTTGCAAAAACAGGTAAAAACATAAACAATAGTCTGGTCAGATTTGTTTTCATGAATTTAGATCTACATCTTGTTATATTGCTCATTTAGAGGTTGTGCAAAAATAAAATCTACATGCAGACAACAACCCTTGGTTTGGCTTATAAACTGCACCAGGACCATGGTCACTCTCAGCTAGCTGCGGGCATCGACATCGACATCAGCAAGTCAAACAAGCAGGATGAAGGGGGTTTTCCTTTCTCCAATCTCACAGCGGATCAGCTCCAAGTGTGCTCCAATTATACAGAGGCTTCAAGGCATCGGGTAAGGGGTGGTGGGGTGGGGAGCCTCAGTGAATCAGTTGAGTAATTCAAGCAAAACATTTTAACATAATGTTGCTGATGAAGGAGACATTTGCCGTTTTTTATTTGTTATAGATTGAGAATGATAACCTGTGTGTGTTTTACTGGCTCTTCGGTGACACAAACAAAATCTGTAATAATCAACCTGGAGGAAGTTAAAGCTGCTAAATATGACAATTTACCAAAAGGAACTAGGATTAAGGGCAAAGAATCTGAGTTTTGAACCTAAATCATTTCTGCATCAACTGAGTTTAACCCCGCAGAATCCCCATGAGAACCAAATGTCTTCTGCTGTTTGCCCATGCACATCAGGCCAATAAACATTTAATTAATTCAGCAGGATACATGAAGTTCTTATCTTTACAAAGCAGGGTAGATTACCTTCTATTTCTTGCACAGTATGCACAATTTAAAAAATGATTTTAATGTGGTCATAAATTACAAAGATGGTGCAGCAGCAGAGGTACTTTGTTCTAATAGTGGATATAAACTATTTATAATAGCAGTTTGGTAACATATACATGTCAAGTTGTACGGATTGTTCATAATTTGTACAGATTTTCCATCATTTTGCAGGCATTCAGACATATAGAGCAATCTCATGGATTTTTTTCAAGTTTTACGAATTTTTTTTAAAACCTCAGTTTCAATTTATTTAACATGTCAGAGCCTGTAGGACGTTAAAAAGCAATATATAGCATCAAATATCCATCTTCTAACCTGCTCTGCTCTACGGATTTTTGAGGCTCGTTATACAGGTAAAGGTCCTGAAGGGTTGACATGTACGGTAACATTAAAACCCTATACAAAAATTTAACATTCTGAACATTCGGAGTTAAAATGGTAACCACCTGTTCACCCAATAAGCAACATGGTAAAATTGAGGCAAAAGTTGAAAATAGCTCACTGAATCTTTATGTTCAGAGAAACAGAAACACCTCCACCAAACAATATCACCTTTTTATGTACCCAGTGGTTGATGTTTTGTACCAGTTGGTTATGAAATGGTTTCCACTTTGTACCCACGTACCTACGTACCTATCTACAAACCTGCATATCTGCGTGCACTTATGTGTCCAGAGGCACTAGATCCATGTTACTCTAAATAGGATCAAGTTGTGCTTTTTGTCAGAGTAACATTGGTAACTGTGATGAATATGGTGTAACTACAACCACATTTTAGCTTTATATCTATAAAATGGACTTAGTTATAGCCCTTCTTGTTTTAGCTAATGTTCACTAGCTGTGGTGGTTAATGTGAATTAGGTTGAGGCAAATACAAAATTGTTATGAAACAACACGTGTGAACAGGTCATTCAAAACCTCAAACACACTTTGCAAAATCTTCCCACAAGAACAAATAAAAAAAACTGATCAGGAAGCTTTGAATGCTGACAGATCATCAGGCATTACTACCTTTGCTACTACCATTAATTGCCTACTTTTGTACATCCATCTATATCTTACATTCCTCACGTAATCTGGGATTATCATGGATCTGCGGGATAATAAAAAATAAGTCCTTATGGAACACATTAGGCCACTTACAAAACTGCAGGGAGAAATACATATCCAGTCTCTGACATGCACAGTACCACAAATCTATGCATGAGTTACACAGTAGCATAACAAAGCCTCTGAATGCTGTCAGCTGATAATCATGGGCTGATGCTTTGTGAAAGAAACAAGCCTATATGGGTCAAAGAGAGCAGCTTTGTGACGTGACAGAAGGCAGGATGGAGTCTGTGTAACTGCAGCATCAGCAGCAGGGAGAAAGTTGTTGATAACCAGTTAATAAGAGGAGGAGGAATGACCAGTCTGGTTTAACGTTTGCAAAATAAAGACTTTTATTTCCAAGATCGCCAAGACTCCAGTGACAAAGTTAAATCAGCCGGTTCAAAGCTACAGTGGGAACGTTTCTTTTTGGTGGGAAATTTACTCCAAAGACACCTCAAAGACGTCTGTAAGCTGAGCTCAGTGAAGATTCTGGCAGCAGCACAGAAATAATCCCTTCTCAAGTTTCTCAGCCAGCTGCGGCTGTCTCAACCAATCAGAGAGGCACAAAGTCAAAAGGTTGGATCTCCAGGGATGTTGATCAGCTCCTCATCACTATCTGAGAAAGTGTGGCAGTGAGTAAACTGATAAGTAAATGTAAAAAAAAAAACACTGTTCGGGGATGTACCGCTTTGATGTGATGGAGATGCTTCAACACTAATTACCTGTTTTCACTCTGATGCAAGTTAAAGACGCTGTTACCAAAGCAACAACTAATAAATGAACAGTATCTATCAGGCAAGCAGGCAAAGCTTTTACTGACTAACATGCAAGAAGGTTTTGCACCAGTATAAGTCACACAACTTCAATTAAAGACCAAAGGAAAGCAACAACAACAATCCACAGTTTTAGGATTTAAACATGGGAGTCATGTGGAGGTGGCTTCACACAGGCCAAGCTCCAAGAGCCAAGGATTGACCAAATACAACTCCATGATACCCCATGGCCAGTTTTATGCTGTCCTCCTCCATCAAGGACTTTGAGTTGCTCATAGTCTAACTCCTACCTCCACAATTTGGTACTCAAACCTTCACTGCGTTAAGGTGGTAATTCCATGACAGAAGATTGCCACCAGTGTACCAAGAAGAGTATTTTTACATAAAATGCCTAGCCTTACAGCCTCCATCACACACGATTTAAGCTCATTAGCTATAAATTTGACATTTTGGCTGTGTCCAAATTCAGAGGCTGGGTTCTCCAAAGGACCGAGCCTACCAGTCTAAGTGGGCCGGGTCCTTGGTAGACATCGAAGACCATAAAAAAGTGGCTGTAAATTTAGACGGTCTAGCCTCCTGTCCTTACCCCGACGTATGTTCTGTTGCCTAGCAACTGTAATGACGCTAAACAGAAGCAAAATTAGATCAAAATTAGAAAAACATATCAATATATTAGTGTTATTAATATCACAAAACAACAAAATTAGTTTAAAAGCAATATTTGAAGAACTAATGGACCTGACGTAGGTGCATGTTTATTTCACTGCACCAGCTTGTTTTATTTCTGACAAGAATAATATTTAACATGTCTGTACAAATGACAAAAGTATTAACAACACAACCACTTGAAACTTTTAATTTTTATACTGCCAGATTTTTATTTAAAATGTATTCTTTTCACTCGCTTCATCCACCATTACTAGCAAAAAGAAATCTCCGGTCGGCCTGCAACGCATTATGGGATATGGTGGGCCGGGAAGGATCAATCGGATCAGTCCTTCAATTCAGGGAAAAGGAAAAACGCATCTGTCGGCCACATTGGAGGAGTCTTTAGATTTGGACAGCCTCGGGCACGGCACAAAGACGTAAGTGGCCGACAAATTCGGCCTCCGGAGGACCCGGCCTCTGGATTTGGACACAGCCCTTGTCTTATGTGAGGTTGACTATGGTGGCCATCTTGACTTGGAATGAGCCTGTGTTAAGTTGAGCATTCCTACTCACTGAAACAGTAACTAAATGGAGACTTCCAGCGGTGGCTGAGTGGTTAGAGCAGTCGTCCTCCAATGAGAGATTTGGGGGTTCAGTTCCACCAATATTCTGCAGAGGTATATAGTAACTAAGTACATTTACTTTGTTACAATACTTAAGTAATTATTTTGAGGATTTGTAATTTCACCAAGTATTTTTTATTGTAACTTTTACTTTTATTTAATTACATTCAAAACCTAAATATGATACTTTTACTTCTTTACTATAAAATTTAACACCTAGTTACACGTAACAAATTTAAATTTGACTGGAACTCATCCTGAAATGTCAACTGGGTCCAATAAACCGAGTTGAGTAAACTTTAAGTAATATACTCAACTTGGTTTAGTAGAATTAATTTGGTTAAGTAAATTCAACACTTCATTTCTTAGTAAAAGTGCTTGTACTTTTATTTTCTTGATTATTGTGAGCCTTTTTATGACTTGTACTTAAGAACTTTTCTTATCAATGAAATCATTTTTTAACAAAGTCATTTTCTGTTAAGGTATTTTTATTTTGTTGTTTCTTTTAAGTTCTTTATACACCTCTGCTATTCCGCCACATGTCAAAGAGTATCTGGGCAAGACATTGAACCATTGCCTCTGATGTGTGTCTCATCAGTGTATGAGTGTGATCTAAAGCACTGATTAATCTCTACAGAATGATTTATACAGATTAGCTTCATAGAGAAATATAGGAGAGTGCTGAATGAATGTGTGTGTTGAGGGCACAAACTGTGTTGTAAAGTGCTTTGAGTATGCTGTTAGATAGAAAGATAAGTACAGTTCATTTACCACTTAATGTGATACATTGTGTATTGCAATAAAGCTCCAAAATATTGGGATATTAGTTTTGAGGTCACATTGCACAGCCTTAACTTGAGCTGATCTTTTGCTAGAAATCAATGAATGTGAAAATAGTGAAGTTTGGAGCTGTTGATGGGGGATTTAAGGTGTTTTAACAGAAATAGAAAGCAGCAGGAGTTTCTGGTCCAAACCTTATCAGACAGAAGAACATTTGAGCAGATGTTGGACTGACCTATGAGGCTGTCAGGGCGTGGCAGAGCGCTCCTTTGATACAGGCCGTACGGATCAGCACCATACGCCAGCGAATGACTCTGTCTGGGCAGCGTGGAGCCGTAGTGCTGCGGCACCGCCGTCATCCCTGAACGCAGTGGAGACCCTGTCAAACCCCTCCCTTCAATCAAAGAGAGGGTAGAGCCCAGTCGTCCCAGTCCTCCTCCTCCTAAACTTCCCAGGGCCCGGGTGGTGTCACTCGGGGAGGTTGGTGATGGGCAGGACGGCGGGATGGTGGTGCCAGGGAAGATGGCAGCCAGCGATTTGGGCTCAGACAAAATGGGCGAGTCATACGTACTACCTTGTGACGTTCGCATCGAGATACGAGATGGTGAGACTGTTCCAGTGGTGCCACAGCCAGGTGACTGGCTCCTGGAAGGTAAGGAGGCCATCCTCCGTAACACCCGGCTGGATGCCTGAGAAGGTTTAAGAAAATAAAAAAAATACAACTTAGTCTTCCAGATGCATTTAACTCACTAATAAAAGATCTAGCTACAGTATTATTCCATTCGTCTGATCTTTGACTTTCACAGGGTGCTTGTTTAGGGTTTGAAGACACAGTAATGTGCTTGAAAGCAGATTTATTTTTTAAAAAACAATCAAATTTGAAAGACTTAACTTGACCTTCACAAATTACTTAAATCTGTTCAGTCGTTTTTCTCTAAAACAAAAATTATAATCTAGAAAATTGTCTAGGATAGTCACTTGACAATAGTCATGATTTGTGAATTCCTGCAGGTACAGTCAGACATTTTTATCCACTCATCACTGGCATGAATGTATTTTTTATGGTTCATAGTTTTTTATTTATTTGGGTTTTTTTCAAAGTTTTTAATTAACATTTTAATATAAATCACATAGAAATAATACAGAAACAATAATAAGGACACACATACCAAAAACCCCCTCCCAACCCACCCTTCCTACATCAGATCTATTTCCACAAAATGTATCCATTTTATTTTCATAAAACAATCAAAATCAGAATCTGGTTCGTGCAAAAGTAAAACAATTAGCATTTGACCATCGGAGAAAAAAAAAATTAAAATAAATAAATAAATAAAATAGTCTGATGACATTCCTTCAACATAAGATATAAATGTTTGTCAGATATCATGAAATTTTGTCACAGAACCCCTAACTGTATATCTAATCTTTGCCAAATGGATGTGATACATGACCTCTCTTAACCAGTGGCCAAATAACAGAGGATCTGGATCCTTCCATCTACAAAGAATGAGCTTCCTGGCCAGTAGAGAGCAGAAAGCCACTACAGTCTCCAGACTGAGGGGGACATCCACTGGGGCCACACCGAAAAGAGGAATGAATGGCGACGGATGAACAGTTAGTCCAATATCCTTGAAAATGTATCAAAGATAGATTGCCAATATCCATACAATCTTGGACAAGTCCAGAATGTATGTAAAAGTGTAGCTGGAAATCGTTTGCATCGATCACATGTTGGGTCCACATCCCTTCCAAACTTGCATATTTTCACTTTGGCCCAATGCAGACGATGTACCACCTTGAATTGGACTATTGCGTGCCTCAGACATATTGAGGAAGAAGGGATATTCTGAACAGTCTTTTGCCAAACGACATCTGATATGGATTCCTTCAGGTCCGTTTCCCATATATGTTTCAAAGAGACCAAATTAGAGTCATCGTATGAACTGAGCATGCACTCTACTCAAGGAACGTTTTGAATCAGGTTTACATTTCAGAATCTCATCCATAAGAGAAATAGGAGGACATAGAGGAAAACATCCTGTTTGACATTACAAAATGTCTTACTTGCACGTACCTGAAAAAATGTGATTTATGAATATCAAATTTCTGTACCAGCTGTTGAAAAGAGGGAAATTTGTCATCAACATAAAGATCATATAATGAATTTATTCCTTTTAGACCCCAAATCTTAAAAACTGAATCCATCAGTGAAGGGGTGACCATGTGATTATTTAATACTGGAGCAGACAATAATAAATCTGTACTTTTAAAAGATCTCTTACACTGGTTCCAGATTTTTACTGTGTGAGTTATGACTGGATTAGAAGTATAGGTAGTAATTGATTGTTTAAAAGGTAACTGAGAGCAGAATAAAGCAGAGAGAGAACTAGATGTGACTAAATTCCTTTCCAAGGTTAACCAGCTTGGAACAGAAGCATCCTTCTCCAACCAGTACAATAGGGTTCTAATATTAGCCGCCCAGTAATAGTACATAAAGTTAGGAAATGACATGCCTCCAAGATTACAGGGTAACACCTTCCTACTAATCCGTGGATGTTTTTATTCCAAATAAATTTAGATAATTCTCTGTTTAGGTTGAAAAAGAAAGATGTAGTAAGAAACACTGGTACGTTCTGGAACAGGTAAAGAAATTTTGGCAGTTTTGTCATTTTGATCGTGTTGATTCTTCGCCCCAGGGATAAAGACAGGGATGTCCACCTAGTGATGTCCTTCCTAAGACCCACCAGTAGAGGAAGATAGTTTGCCTTATAAAGGTCCTTATGACTATGAGTTATCCAAATACCCAAGTATTTAAATTTATTGGAGCAAATCCTAAAAGGAGCCGAATCTATGGGCTTCTCTTCCATTGAGGCCACTGGCATCATCTCGCTTTTTTGAAAATTAACCTTATATCCAGATATTTTCCCAAATTTTTGAAGTAAGGTAAGCAATTCTGGCATACTAGATGAAGTGTCTGAGATATACACTCACCAGCCACTTTATTAGGTACACCTGTCCAACTGCTCGTTAACACTTAATTTCTAATCAGCCAATCACA
>JARVJO010000186.1:11827080-11841286 GCA_031762555.1 Cynodonichthys magdalenae | reverse complement strand
TACTCAGAAAGTGTTAAAATAACACTTGGGGAGCTGAAATTAACTCTGAAAAGTTTAACACTGAAAGTTTAACACTCCAGTTTTTACTGTGATACTGCCCAGTCCCAGAT
Source organism: Cynodonichthys magdalenae (assembly GCA_031762555.1). NCBI lineage: Eukaryota > Metazoa > Chordata > Actinopteri > Cyprinodontiformes > Rivulidae > Cynodonichthys > Cynodonichthys magdalenae. The sequence goes on along the minus strand of JARVJO010000186.1, from coordinate 11,841,176 downwards.
TCTAGTGTGCTGTGTCAGATAGGGTTTTTCCACCTACCAGACTGGTGTAACTTCACCAAGCTGAATGTAGCCTCCCCTAAGATATGTAAATCTAGTGGAGCCAGGTCCAGTAGGGCTTCAAGGGCTGCCATAGGTATTGTTCTGATAGAACCTGTGATGCTCAGGCAGGCCATTTGTTGCTCATAATTGAGCGTCACTCTTGCCACCCAAACTTGAATTGAATAGTTAGACAGTGAGCAAATACAGCTGCTGTATGAACGGAGGAATCCGTCTGCCAATAAGAGTGGCGCTCTATCCGTAACAGATTTTAAGCCAAATGGTGAATCTTGGCTGGAAGTGAACTGTTGGGCTACATACAGCATAGATCATGCTGAGCCCTTTAGTTAGTTTAGGCTTTAAATTGGGATCAACTTTGTTAAGAAATGACAAATTCATAGCCATTAGAAATTTAGAGATATGAAGGATCTGTTAGCGCTTGCAGTATGTGTTGTGGCTCACTCTCGACTACTACCACATCCAACTTCTGCTCAATATCTGAAATTAATACAATTATTAGCTTTTTCTGTGTTTGCTATGGTTGATTAGCAATGGCAGCCATCTTAATTTCACCCAACTACTTTCTGAAAAGATTAGTCCTACCTGCGCAGAGGCTTGACCTTCTGCTCTAGGGCTTCTTGATATTGAGGCCCGGGGCTCCGAACGCACCACATTCTGGTTGCTGTAGTAACTAACACTGCTATCTTGGTAGCCGCTGTCTGAATACGAGGTCATGTGAGCTGAGTGACCTGTGGAGCCTTAAAAACAACAAGAGAAAAGGTGTCAGTGCATTTTGTTGACATCAAACTGCAGCCACCACTTCAGTCACAGCAGTAAAATAATTTGTAAAACAGCATTATGCATACAAATACATGGATATGTGAGTGAAGCTTTTAATGCTTCTCTTGGAACAATCAGATGGCCTACTTTCTGTAGGATGAGGAGGAGGAGGAGGAGGAAGCATGTGGGGGATATTTTTATTCTCTGAGACCACTCCAACTGTATGGAATACAAATAAGCCAAAGGCAAATTTGTTTTAATATTTCAAAACCGCTGCTCAGACGGTGGATGTTGACTCATGCTGAAATCAAACGCCTTAAATAAATAACGTCTGAGGTTAATTGCTCTTCAGAATTTTTAGGATATGTTGTGTGGCAGAAATGTATACACAGCTTGTGTATTTTTGGATGAAAGTATCCTGCAGAAATGATAATTCACAGCCACACCAGCTGCTACAGTGTTTTGCTCTATCAAACGCCCATCTTTGGGGGTTTAACACATTCTTCCTGGCGGTTTGATAGAAGCAAAATGTCAAACACTCCAGTGAAGGTGCCTATTGTCCAACAGCGACTGGTTGTAGCTGCAATACAGTTCTCCAGGTGGGAAAATATGTGGAACTTTTACAGCTAAAAATAAAATCTCAGGCAACAGGGAGGAGACTTTATGTTCTGAGCCTATATAGGTGATCTGAATAAATGGAAAGCAGATGTTTTAAGTTGGAAACTTCTTCGAAAACAGAGGCATCACTGGATTTCTTTAACTTGATTTATGGAAATATATAAGTATGACAATTATTGCAAAGCAAATTGTTAAAAGCATTTTGTTGTGGTTTAAAACTTGTTTCTTTTTATCTCATCTTCTGAGTCAACTGCTCAAAACTGACTTATTTATTTATTCATGCATGAATCATGCAATGTCAATTATAATGTGACCCCCTATTTTTTTAGTTTAAACAGCATAAAAAAATCTAATCCTTGTGTATAATGTTACCCCTAATCTCCTATAAGCTTCAGGATTCTTCAACCGTTTTGGTTTGTAGACATATCAATGACATAATCAGATTTTTTTTAATTATTTTTAGCTGTGTAGCAGTGACATAGGAAAGTAGCATTTTGAATGAGAAGACATATTGTAGCAGATGACTTTCCAGACAGTCAACCAGTGTGTGACATCACAAATCTATCACGAGACTTCACATAAAATTTGAACCCGAAACAGATTATTTTGGGGATACCAACTTTCGCACGACACTGTTGAAGCCTGGTTTATAGGTGTGCTCAGTAGGAACAGATGAGCTGCTCCCAGAAGCTGTCTATTGCTGGGTTGCAGATGACTTAGTATCGATGTCATGAAATGCAGACGGGGGGCAGGAAGTAAACGCAGCTCCATTTCCTTCTGTTGATTCAGCGTCAAAATGCCTAAATTCTGTGCCGGTTGTTGCAGCCGCTCTAATCGAGAGAAAAATAAACAGTTTTTTCATGTTCCGAAAGAAGTGTTTCACAGAGGCGTTCATGTTAAAAAACTTACAGAAAAAAGACAACAAAAGTGGATCAAAAATCTACAGCTAAAAGCAGGCGGTGCAGAAAAGAACAATGAAAGAGTTCGCAGCGACCACTTTCTAACAGGTAAGGATCGTATCGTTTAAATCATATTTTCAGATATTTTATTGAACCGTTACTTTAATTATTTACAAGTAGATCCAAGCACATAGAAATAACAGGTTAACTAGTTGTTAGCATTAGCGATAGCATTGTTATCATAGGCTAATTACTTAAAATAGCACGAGTCACTCCTCACCCAGGCAGAAACAAGATAGAAATTTAAAGCTTCTTTGAATCCTAAATGTTTGACCCAACCTGAAACTAAATAATTTAGCTTTGAGGCTTTTGAAAGCTTTCATCTGGCTCGTTGTATAATGCAAGGTCTGCAGCTCCAGATAGTTTATGTCGATCACCTCGACACAGGTAAATCCTCCAGATTATATGACAAGTCCTTTTTATTAAGACAATATGGATCAGATCTTAAATGTACGCGTATTGTTTCTTGATATCTCATCTGTGCCAGCCCATTTAGGGCCTTAGCGTACTCGCTGTGATCCATTTCTCTGAGTTTTGAACTGGAGCAAATCACTTCCTGCCCCTCATCTGAAATTCGCTCGTCATCCGGGTCACGTGACTGCAACCCAGCAATAGTATTCGACAAACTTCTTGAAGAGGACCACTATCAGTAACATGACATGCAGAAGAAGCATGTGATGCTGCATAGCCTGCAAGTGTCAGCAGGTAATAGCTACAGAATTTATGTGAGAATGGAAGTATCAGCCTTAAATGCAGCTAGCAGCAATCACAAACATGTTTTGCCAGAAAAGACACAATGTTACAGTTACATACGTTATACAGTATAAAACCTGTCTAAGTTTACTCCCATGTATAATACAACCACCCAAATTTATGGGGGATTTTTGTGTTACATTTTTCACAATATACATGAACAAATACGGTAGCTATAAAAAAATGATTCCATAAACTTCTACACCCTGTACAGTTTGTCTCTTTGTGCTGCTTATAGATAACAGACCCTCACTGTCATGCAGGGAGGCCCGGTCCACTTCAGGCAGATAGAGACCTTCCTCTGCCTCCAGGTGACGACTCGGACACACAGATACCTCTGTGGCAAGACCCTGAGACTCTCCGCCTGTCATGCAACACAGGAAATGCAAAGTCTTTTTCAGTCACGCATTAATATTAATTTATATTAATATTAATTAGTATTAGGACACTTGACGAATAAAAAAGGCCATTCTCAGAAAAAAAATTAGATGTCGCAAAGACATAACAAGCACAATTTTTTGCAGGGTTAGACCCTTTTATCTTCAACAATACTTTTATTTTACTGAGCACATGGCAGTGATTAATGAGCCTGACATCTGAACACAGAGATCTTTGACAGAATAGTAAATGAGCCCAATTCACAGCCCATTCACAGCAGTGGAAACATTGTTTTGTTTTGCTTGACCAGCTGGCGCAGCATGCCAGCAAGTTTCAGTCTTCTGGAGGCTATAATGACTTTCTCATCTGGAAAAACAGTTCTCCTTTAGCTGCAAATGTATACAGGTTTGATCTTATCGGATGCTACAGGAGTTTACAAAGAACCAGAGGCATCAGATCCCTTATGGAACATCAGTCAAAGCCTAAAACTGAAAAATGTTCTTTTACAACACATTCAAATCGCAGCTCAAAAGAAGAGGTTTTACCAGCAGATCTCCACGCGTAGGACTTCTCAGAAGAGCTTTGGGAACAGTCAGGACAAGGAAATGGAAGAGACAAAGAGTAGAGAGTGATTTAAATCAGACCAGTATACTTAAAGATCAATCAAACCAGGACAAGAACAAGACTTAAAAGACAATCATACATAAATTTGCATTTAAAAATGTACAAAAATGTCTTGAAGCTTGTAAGAAAACTGAGAAATATTCTCTATTCAACCATGTTTTATTTTGAAAGCTAAATAAAAAATGGGCTGCACAATACAGCGCAAATATACTGTCATTGCAATATCACTGTGCACAATATACATATTGTAAAGAACTGCTTGGAGTGCAATAATTGTTGACTAATGTTTTTGAAAAGTTTTGAAGTTGTGTTTTTCATGCTAATGCAATATTTAGCCAGTAGGACAGAGTCTCATGGCACCAACAGCTCACAACAGACACTAATGACACTGCCAAAAATGCTAAAGGTCACTCATAGAGTAGGAAGGACATATTAGAAAGGAAGGAAAGAAAAACAAGATACATCACACCTTATATTGCCATTGCAATATTTACAAATATTCTCACCAATGCAAGCCTTTTTAATAATGTGCAGCCCTAAAAAAACAACAGAAATTGTATTTTTTGGTAAAAATGAAGAGTGAGCATGAAGTGCTAAAAGACTTTGCTGCAGTGGTAATCCAATTTTTTTTTTTAATGGGGTGGCCATGTGGGGTCACTGAACTTCCTGGGGTGGCACACAAAATGCTACCTAAAAGCTAAAAGTAGGTAAAGCTAGATAAAAATTAAAAGGATCAAAAAGTTAGCTAAAAGGCACCAAAAGTTAATAAAAGTAAAAACAAATAATAATTTGAAAACCATGTATAATTTTTCTTTCACTTCACAGTTAGGCTCTGATATGGGTTTGTCTGTAAAATACTATAAAGTTTATGGTTGTAATGAGACAAAATGATGAAGAGTTTAAAAGTTGTGCATACTTTTAGAAGGTAATTTTACTCAAAGTTAATAACTTAACTTAACTGGACTTAACTCTCATAACCCTATACAAATAAACATGCCTTTATTGCTTGTTGTTTTAAATATTTAACCAGTCCAATCTACCTGCTACTGTCTCCAGTTGGTGACTCAGTTCCCAGCATGCATTTCTCCAGCTGGCTCGCCACAATTTGTCGCTCTTCCTCCAATTCTCGAGTCAGCCTCTCAAACTGGAGCTCCTGCAGACAATAAAGACATGAAGAGTTGCAATCATGACCAAACATTCACCAAAGAGCACTTTGAGCCTCTTTTTACCACCTATTAGCTGCCAGTTAGAAGTAAATGTAGATACAAGTTGTGTGTTCAGTTTGATAGGTCATGTGTGAGCTTTACAACAAACAATTTCACTGTTTAAACACTAAGAATGAATGAATGCTGGACCAACCCAAGGTTTGATACTGAGACTGAAAAGGTGATTTAAAAAGAAAAAAGAAAAATTAGTATTTTCTGCTAAAATGCAGAAAATGATAGAAATGGTAATGGGCCCTGATTGACTTTGATTTAAAATGAGCAAAAGAGAAGCCGAGTGAACAAAACAGTTGGTAAAAGCTAAAAATACCTAAACTGTGAATAAAATCTAAAATTAGACAGTAGTCACAAGGAAAACAATAAAGGTTTAAATTATACAATACAATTTATACAACAGTGTTTCTGCAGGGTAGCTCAACTCTCCAAGAGAGGTAGGGTGAGAAGTTCTGTTACCCAGGGAAACTCAGAACAGAGCCGCTGCTCCTCCCCGTTGAGAGGAGTCAGTTGAGGTGGTTCAGGCATCAGGCGAGGATGCTCCTTGAACGCCTCCCTTGAGAGATGTTCCTGGGATGAATAAGTGGGAGGAGACCCCCAGTTTGACTCAGGATACCCTGGAAAGACTATCTAAGTTGACCTGGGAATGCCCCCCAAAAGAGCTGAAAAAGGTGGCTGGGCCTGCCTGCTCAAGCTGCTGCCATCATGAGCAGACTTTGAAACAAGCTGAAGATAATGCATCCAACAATCTGAACTGAGATCAGGATGTAGATCACTGTGCTTGTTACATACTGCATATCTAATTCATGCAACTTACACAAGCGTGGACAAAATGAGCATATTTTGGCTAAAGTCATCAAAAACGTTATTTTGTGGCAGATATGCATACACTAGGGCGAATATGTAAAGCCAGCATTGACCATGTACATCTTCCATAGTGCATGTCGATTACTTTACCTGTGAAATCACAGCATCCCACCACTGGGTGGAGGTTAAAAAGTAACTAACAGCCGGCGAAATTTGCAGTGTAAATTCTCCATTGTACTACATTTTTACCAGCTACTTCTGCTACAGCCCAGGAGTGGGAGTTTCCCACTGACAAGTCAGAAATTTAAACTGGAACGCCTGTGGGAATTCCCTGTCGGAAAGTGGGAGAGTTCAGAATTCAAGATGACAGCTACTTAGCACAAATCAACAGTAAGTAAAACTCTTTTACTTTTAATAGTATTTCTATAATATTTATTTCACATTTAGTCGCAGTACTTTCTTATATAGTCACTTCAAATGTTCTCTAACCATGAAAACATGCAACACATGGTGTGACAGTACATTTACATGAGTTTTTACATACATACACAGAGTACTATAGAATAGTTAGTTCATGCATTATTAAGCATGAATAAATAATGAGTATGTTGTTTTTTTAAGTAATCAGCCTTTATAAGTAAAGTATTATAAAATATTAATTTATAGCTTAATATAAATTATTAAAGGGAGTCGTCCAGTAACTGGTAGGTTACCAGTTCAAACTCCTGTTCCAGCTGTCTCAGTCATTGTGTCCTTGGGCAAGACACTTCACCCTCCTTGCCTACTGATGGTGGTCAGAGGATCCGGTGGCGCCGGTACATGGCAGCCCCACCTCTGTCAGTTTGCCCCAGGGCAGCTGTGGCTACATTTTAGTTTGCCACCATGTGTGTGAATGACTGTAAAGCAATTTGGAGTCCGTGTGGACTTGATAAAGTTCAAGCCATTTACCATTTAATAAATATAAATAATCCTTTATTAATGATGTTTTCAAGGTTAACTAACCATTTGTTAATGATTAAATAAGGCTAAAAAAGATGGATAAGGTGTTACCAAATCTTTTTACGTCAGCATAAGTGGTCTAAAAGTTTATAGTGTGACAGAGCTCAAAGCTCAAACCACATGACACATCAATATGAGCTGCAGTTAAACCGGCATTTTTAATGGGTGTTGATTCTGGTGAAGCAGCTGATCGTTCTAATTGGACAGATGTTCGTCTACTTACAGAGCTCCTGTGACTCACAGGCAGTGAACTACTGTGAAATAAAGGGAATTCCTTTCTTTTTTTTTCTTTACTTCCATAAAAATACATACACTATATTGCCAATAGTATTCACTCACCTACTTTGACTCACATACGAGCTTAAGTGACCTCCCATTCCTAATCCATAGTGTTAATATGACGTTGGTCCACCCTTTGCAGCTAGAACAGCTTCAACTCTTCTGAAGGCTGTCCACAAGGTTTAGGAGTGTTTATGGGGATTTTTGACCATTCTTCCAGAAGCACATTTGTAAGGTCACGTACTGATGTTGGACAAGAAAGCCTGGCTCTCAGTCTCTAGTTCATCCTAAAGGTCGGGTTGAGGTCAGGACTCTGTCAAGTCAAGTTCATCCACACCAGACTCTGCCATCCATGTCTTTATGGACCTTGCTTTGTGCACTGGTGCACAGTCATCTGGATGATTGAGCAAATACTTTTGGCATTATAGTGTACTTCTCCAACCACCTAGAAAGGAAAGACTGTGTAAAGTGTGTGCCCTGCATGTGTGTTTATAAGTTTGGTAGCAAAGTATCTAATTAAACCACTGGATGTAGTTTAGAGAATCTTTCAGAGTAATAATTGATGGATGTACATCTACAGCTATTTAACTTTTGGAATCAACCAGATCAACTTTAGCAAATAATAAAAGATTGCTAATGGCTACAACTTAATAGTATAATTTTACAGATACTGCTGAGCTAAAATAGTGTGGTAGTAGCTGAGGTTATGTTTACACTGCAGGCAAAAATGGCCTAAATCCATTCTTTTCCCCAGATGTAACCAGTATTATATTTTATGACATTCTGAACGTGACAAACCAAATATCCAATCCATGTCCTTTTCATATGTGGTAGTAGATCACATACATATCTGATGTTTTTTAAAGTGACTGCAGTCTGAACAGTCATGTTGCATTTTATTTAACTTTTATGTCATTGAGGTAGGGGTATACGGATCAATCCAAATATTTATATTATCAGTACCATGCAGCTTAAAGCTTGGAACTCCCCTCATCTTTAGCTACATTATGGAAGTCCAGTTTCTTATTTAAACTTCATCAGAAAGATCAAAATTAAATACTGAACCAAACAAAAAGATTAGATAATAGTGCTATAAAAAAATAACACTACAACAACTTTTCAATTGATACACACATGCTAATGTGTAGCATCCATATTTACATTTACAGCGACTATGAGCACTAACAACTCACAGGAAATCTATTTTTTTATTTTTGCAAGTGAGAGATATGAACATATTCCAGAAATCCTCATTTTCTTTAATTCTGTTGTGTTTTTGACATATAAACCAATGAGGGATGTGTTTCGGATGATGACGTTTTTTAATTGACAGATCTTTAGATAGCAAAGCAGCTATTGGCTGATGTACAACACTAATTTTTATTTTATTTTATTGTTTTTAGTTTTAGAAAAATCTAATTGTAGCTCAATGTTTGTCAAATTATCTGAGTTAAATTGGTTGTCTAATTTTGGTTGTTGATTAGCTGTGGTGGACATTTTGACTTAGATTGACTCCTAAAGTAAATTAATTGTAGATCCAGTGGTTTATATCTGCTAGTTTCATCAAAATCTGTCCATGAAAAGAGACATATTGATAAATTCAACAGTTAAGGCCAATGTTATAAACAAAGATTATGGATTGTCTGTTGGCGCTAGAAGTATGTTTTGGGGATGATTCTCAGCTACTACTACACCAAATTTAAGCTCATCATCTATGAAACTGATTTAGTTAAAGCCATTCTGTTAACTGCTATGGTTGATGAGCTGTGGCAGTAATAATTTATTATTATTATTATTAAGACAGTTTTATTAAAATCAGGCTTATGAGATGTTTTTTTTGTTTTTGATAAAAGACAAATAGACACACACAGTCAATTCCAGGATTGGCCTTCATTTAATAAAGTGGACAATAATGATTTACCATGACTCCAAATGGGGCGCCAAAAGTAGTGTTGACACATCTGTTTCTTTCAGGGACACAGAAGTGTGTGCGTCAACATGCTGCTTATAGGCACAGTGCGGCTGCTGTATTTTTCTCTCTTGGCTCCGGAGCAGAGCAGAGACAGGACAGAAACACATCCCTCCTTGTTTCAGCCTCGCTGTCTCACAGCTCGCCTCGACTTGCAAACAGAGCCACGTCCATGTTCCACCCGTCGCCTCTCAGGCCGAGGTGAAGTCGTGCCAGGCTACACCTCGTACCAGCTGGGGGGCTCGCGGAAAATTTGCCACAGCACATTGTGCACCGTAACAGATTTCCCTCTCCCTTATCCAGTAACAGTGACCACAGACCTTTGCTTCTTGCCGTGTCCAATCACATCCCAGCGGTTTGGTTTATCCACGGTCAATCTGTGATATCCGTGAAGTGCTCGACATAGTTCTCCTGCAGCTGCTGCACATCTCAGCTCTGATAGAACTCGCCTCGTTAAAGGCGTTAACATTTTCCAGGCTCGTTTTTTTTTTGCTACCCAGGCAGGGCAAATCACTTTTATCTTAACATGATAAAATTGGCCAACATAACCATGGATTAACAGAGTTGGCAGCTGTAACACCCACAGCACCTTCAATGTTTTGCATCCTACTTTTGTTTTTCCAGTCACTTACTCTTTCCACCTCCTCATACAACCTATACATGGATTAAAATACTTCCTGTCAACTTATACGCCCAAACAAGCACTTTTGATGCAAACAACAAGTTTCACTCCGGCTCTAAGGAAAGAAACTAATCACTGTCAAGGCTCTGCAACCTTAGGAATTAAAAGAACCCTTTTTATTGTCTCTCCTAATAGATAAAATTGCCAAAGCTCCTCAAACTCTACTTGACCATTAAAATTAAAATAAAACAAGTCATTGAATTTTGTTTGTAGGCCAAAAGAAAAAAACACTTTTTATAGAACCATTATCAAACTTTTTCAGTTTTTCTGATATTTGTGGAAAATGAGGAAATTTAGTAGCTCAACTGAACATAAATAAACCATTAACTTGCTCCCTAATGTTTTATAAACTTTAACATAAAACAGACCAGTTTATTGTTTATTTATGACCTAAATGTCCTGAAAACAAAGGTCCCAATCTTTACTCAAAGTGCCTCAAGCAGCAGGCATGGAAAAGAAACAAGTTTTTGTCTCTGTTTTTAAAAACTACTTGCTACTAATAAATGCATTGCAATTTTTTTATTTAGTAATTTCCATTAAGTACATACAGTAAATCACATTTTATGCATTCACAGTAATTTGCATCAAGTTTGTTGAAAACTGATCATTTTGAGGGGCTTTAGAGAACAACAGCACTCCATGTCAGTTTCAAAAAGGCACCGTAATCCAGTTAACAGAGGAGTTGATTATTTTAAACCTATTTTAGAGAAAGTTCAGTTTGTATTCAGCTGATTTTCATATAAATATGATGTGAACCTGTGCTCACAGGGCTTTTACAGGATAAAGTAAACATTCCTACAAGCAGCTCAATATACTTGTGTTATTTGTCTTTTTTTGCTGTAGAAATTTCCTCTGCAAAAAAGGTTAAATACAGATGGTTCAACTCTTCTTTCCAGTTTCACAATGACCATCCATCCAAAGCCAAACAGTCGATGTGCCGTCATGTGGTTGTTTAATGTTCATTTTCACACACATCTTTTAGGTTTCATGGGAAACAAGATGCCAAGCTCCTGGAAAACCCCTTTCTGCTACAGTACACATCACAGCACAGGTTTCTTTCCGCTGGAGACGACGTCGCTCCTATATTTGCCATTTGGCCACAAATCTAATGAGGATAGAAATGCTACATTTTTCAGCAGACTCCTCTGTACACAATGTCTGTGTTATCTCCATACAGGAGTTTTTGGTCATTTGACCACCTTTATAAGTGTCTGGAAGTGTCCTATAGATAGACTTGCTTTCTGACTGACTCAGCCGAATGCTTCTCAAAACTGTCCATGTTGTTTGGACGCACAACAGTCGACTTCTGGAAGCGTAGTAGTTGAAGCAAAATTCTGCCAGTAGTGGTGTTTCCATCCATTTTTAATTCGAATTTTGAGCGAATTTTTGAAATTTTGCAAAAAGGAAAAAAAAGAAGAAATGCAAATCAGACGTGTTTCCATCAACTTGCTTGAAGCGAATCACCCAGGCTACGCAAAGTGTAATTACGTCACAGTAGTAAACAGGAAGTAGGAGTCACAAACTTGCAGGGATACACATCCCAGGACAATGGAGAGAAGTTATCAGGAACGTGTTGCTACTATCAGGAAAGTTGTACTTATTCTGTCATATCAACTAGTTTTGGCGATGTTACTGCTGTCTGGAGACGTAGAAAAAGAAATGTAATTCTCTTGATGTTACGAGAATAACTGAGGAGATGCCGACAGCGGAAAGAGGGTCAAGCTGCAGTCGCTCTAGTACCGGTACCAGACAGACAGCGAGAACAGCTGATCAAACGTGAGGTAAATGTTCGCTACATCAGAACTTATTCTGTAAATGTGTTTCCATCTCTCCTTTTGCGCATTAACTTTTAAAAAAAAAAACAAAAACCACCTCAAGCGAGCGTATAAACTTTTTTGCGAATTAAAGGAAGTTTTTTCGAATCGTGACATTTCCATTCACCTTTTCTAATGCAATACTTCAAAATGCGAATTAAAAAACCTTGATGGAAACACGGCTAGTGTCTGAGAGCTTTTCAGCATAAACAAACCCACATGTGTGACAAGTTGCGGAGGCAGGAGACTGAGAACAAACTGACACAACATTTTTCACACAACTGCGACAATGAGAACAAATTTTGCAGAATCAGTGTAAATAACTCTAGGAGCACCACAGACTGATGACACCGTATTATCTTGTAATCTACACACAAAGAATGATAATAAAATCCTCTTAGATGGCAGTGACTCAGCTTCAGATGTGACATGAGAACTCTGGGACCACGAGTTTCTTTTTCTTTTCTGAAACACAGCGAAGAACGTGCTTTCAGATCCAGGCAGATGTCAAACAGCAGCAGCTTTTTGGCTTGGATACCGTCGGGGGGCAGGGAGGAGTTAAGCGGTGACATAACTGGATTGATGGGAGTCAGTTTAAACCACAGATTCAACGTGTGACCCTGCAGCTCATACAAGACAAACTGAGGCAGCAACGCCGCTCATCCACTTCAAAAGCGTCTGTGCTGTGATGTCATGTGTGGATGTTTTGGCTCCGACAGGAGAAATACAGCTAAGCATGAAAATGTGTTGATGCGGCTCAGTTGTTGTTTTAATGAACATTTCCTCTCGTATATCACAGGATGAGTTCTGATGAGCATGCATGTTCTTTTCCAGCATATCCGTGCATCATATTCATACTGTGGCACCATGTGTTTACATCTGGGAGCTGCCCTGCAGTGCAACAGCCTGCTGCTGTCAGCTAAAGAGAGGAAAACACTTTTGGCCAACAAGAGCTTATATAACAGGAATGGACAACTGTTTTTTTTTCTTCCTTCCTTTTTTCATAGGACCTTACTGATGTAGTTAAAGTAATAAGAAAAAGCAAACAAATCAGACAGTTTACAGTCATGAGAAGAGTTTCCATCCTCTTTCTGTTTTCTGTATCCCTTTGAGTGCAGCACAACGTAAGGTGAAGGTGCAATGATTTTTTGCATGTAACGTCACACCTTGTGCATTGTGGGTATTAAGCGCCATACTGGGGGGATAGTACCGGTGTCGAGAGCCTTGTTGCTGTTGTCAAGTTGTTGACAGTGTGGCTTCCATCTTAATCCAATTTAAGGAGATTTTGTATTTTTATTTTTAAAAAGTGGCTCGGTGTTGTTGTGTAAAAGGCTGTTAGATTAAAAACGAACACGCTGGCATAACATTTATAAGGTTCCCTATCTATAGAAAAGACCATGGACTACAAATGGAAGATACAGTATGAGCCGAAGACACAGGTTAGCCTGGGGTTTCAGCTGTCAGGTGCTAGGATTTCACATTCAATCACATATCTGGAAACATGCGTGTTCCTTACATTTTCATAAAAGTAAGTAGATTATTTATCAAATGCTTTGTTTCACTGATATGTGACGCAACAGTTAGCATTATGTAATTTACATATGTTGTTCTGAAACTGAAATAATGCTAATAATGCTAATAATGCTGAAATAATGTAGTTTTTGATGTTGGTAATATATAAATGAATGAGTGGGAAACGCGCAGGGTCATTTGTCCATTTTACAACTTGGCTTAGCTGCTAACTCATATGGATCTACATTGCTAATTGAGATCAGCTTCAGTAAATACTGGTCTCTGGTGTTCTTATTGAGTTTTTCTCTAAAAGGCGTCTCTTTTTTGTTCTAAATGTCCAATTTTCTCATGAAATAATTGTCACTTTGAGTGGTTCGACAAGTTTACCTGCTACCCCACCCCCCACCTCCAACATGACCCCTGAGTGAGTAGAGGTCACATGTCTGTGAAAGATCCATTGCAATATTATTGTTGAATAGTCCAATGATGACATCAGTGGAGATAAACCCACATTTTCCTCACTCTTCACTTTTCTTACTGTCATGATGCTCACAACATTTTTTGTGTTTACTAATTATCTTCATCATTTCATGTTTTTGGTTACAGGGGATCATCTGATTGTCAAATTTATACTATATTTATCCATTCATAGTGTAAAAAATTCAACCC
>JARVJO010000186.1:11806687-11826980 GCA_031762555.1 Cynodonichthys magdalenae | reverse complement strand
GTCGTATTAAACACAAAATTTTGGCAGATTTTTTGCTAATGTCCACAATAAATTTCCACATTTTCTTGTATTTAACTAAAATATTGTGTCACAGGGAATAAATCATCATAATTTCTCTGACTGTAGAATACGTCACGCATAGCTAAGCATATGAACAACATTTTTTTTACTTGGTGAAGTAACGGATGTTTTGAGAGAGGCTCTTGTTGGGTCAGGAGTCAGAGGGGGAAAAACTTGGAAAGAGAATGTGAACGTTTAGAATAAAATAAAACAGGAGGTCGCATTATACTCGCTTAAATACAGTAATTGGAATTTAGTTTAGTTCTGTGATTTATTGCAATACTCTGATATTAATATTGTGAGCTCTGATATTGTGATGGCGATACATTCTCAATGTATAGTGCAGCTTTATGTTTGCTGCACAATGATCCCGTTTGGTCCAGGTTTCAGTTGTCAGACTGATGGCCTCACATTTGACTCTAGAATACATTGGTCTACAGAGGAGTTCATGGTTGACTCAATAGCCATTGAGTCAAAGGAGCCAAAAACATCAGTTCTTCCAGGTTACGCTTGACAGAAAGAATCTAGTGTTTGTGCTGATCTGCTGTGTTTGTTTTTTTCTCCAAACTTGCTGCTGTGCATTATGGATAAACATCTCTGCTTTAGGTAGGACCTCTCTGGGCTGCTATTGTTGGCAAATAGTTGGTGACTGTTGATGAACAGCATTCTTGAGGTAGTTCCAGAATATCTTAAAAGGTTTATCGAGGTTCTCAATTTTTCTTTTTGCAGAGGCTCAGTCTTCTCACTTCAATTTTAAACACGTTTAAAAACTTTGTGCGATAAATTTTCTCTCAAAATAGTGAGTGGTAGCATGACATCTCAAATCCTTCTCAGTTTAGTCATGAGCATCTCCATCCTAGTGCAAGAGTTGTATTTTAACAACTGCATGAGCGCCCTCCTAGAATTAACACCTATACATTCAGAGAAGGAACACTTTATCGTCATTACTCTAGGCACTGCACAGTCTAAAGATCAATATTAAAATTACATTTGAATACAACTTGATAAAAATAAATAAATAAATAAAACCATGGTACGTGAAAATTCCAAAACATGTACAGGTTTAACCACACCATTAAAAACCCTTGTCTAAAATGGGTTTGGTTATTAAAAAATAATCAAAATAAAAAAATGGTCAAAATATGCTTATCTTAGGACAGGGCTTGGCCCAGTGGGTAGAGTTTGTCCTTCAATTGGAGGGCTGGGAATTCAATCTCCAGCCTCTGAAGCATGCCAAAGTGTCCTTGGGGCAAGACACTGAACCCAACACTACATCTGATATGCTGATAAGCTTATTGGTGTTTGGGTGAGATAAAGTGGAAAATAGAGTGTGTAAACATTTACAATATAACAAAGCTTTACATCAATGTGTAAACATGAATGACTGTGTAATGGGAAAATATATTTTGTTTTCAGCCAGTAATTTATGACATACTTTATTGACCCAGTTTTTCATGGCAGGGTGGTAGATATAATGATTATAGGCAGAGCAAGATTTTCTAACCGCAATCACTTTTAGATATCACTTGTTTTCCCTTGACCCAACAAGGTCTTTAGGACGAAATCTTGCTTTATTAAGATGACATAATGGTGTTTGTTAAACAATATTTATAGGAGGTCTTCTAACTGCCTCAGGAGAGCAGGGTTTAGCACAGATTTTGACAGACAGCCCGATGGCTCTGTGTTCTTGTTTATTGCAAAACAAAACTCTGACGACCATTCTACGAACTGCCTTTATTCTTTGAACCATATATTTCTTATCTTTGTTAAATAAATATTTCCACAAGAACTTGGCGTCACGGACCAGGATCCGCTATGAGATCCATGGGCCGAGACCATGTCGCAGGTGGATTGATATGAGTGAGCGAGGACTGCTCGGGCTTTGACTCCAGCTGGATCAAAAGACACTACTTAACAACAAAAACACCTCTGATAACAATTCAACTGCTAAAGGACAAGCTTTTAAAATGCCTCCCCTCACCACAGAGCAAAATTCTCCAGAAAATAGCAGTGTTGGAAATGAAGATTCATGAGCTTAAAGAAAGGAATGCTTTGAATGAAACATGTGAATAAAACAGTGAGAAGGCTCTGTGTGGGAATTTGGAAATGGGAGAGATTGAAAGTGAATCGAGGAGCATGTCTTCCTAGAGCTCTCTTGGTACAAAACCAAAGAATGTCTCAGAAAGAATTCAGCATCTGGATGAAATAGAATGGATGCAGCTTCAGAGAAACTCCCCAACATCGAAGAGAAAACAACAGCAAATTGTTGACAAAATAAATGATAACAGCAGATAAGTGGGAAACCCACAAATTTCACTACAAAACAGACTTGCTCCACTTTTACAAGCCTGTGTTACTCAGAGCACCGCTTATGTCAGACAACAGCGAGAGGTCTGACACAAGATTCAGCTCTAAACCAAAACGAATTTGGATAGAGATTTCTGCCACAAACCAAGAAACCCTGATAGTTGCTGACTGAGCTGTGGGTGAGATTAAACACTTTTGGAACAAGAAAAAAGCCAAGGTTCTTTACATTGCTGATTATATGGTGTCTGATCTCACAGCTAAGATACTGGAGGTCACAGCTGAATATCCAGCTCAAAAGAAGCTTATCATTCATGCTGGTGCTGATCACATCATTAGGCAACAATCAGATGTATTAAAAAATTATTTAAATCATCTGCTGAGCAAAGTCCAGAGCCTCGAGATGGAGGTATACATCAGCGGACCCATCCCCATAGCACAAGCGGTGATGAAAAATTCAACAGACTGCTGATGTTAAACAAGTGGCTTCAAAATTTCTGTTCAGAGAACTCTGAACATTATTGACTGTTTTCAATATAATATTCTTGGAGCGATTAAACATCTTTTTGAGGCAGATGGACTAACTTTGACTTTGTGATGTGAGTATGATGTGGGTGGAGTAGGCAATGAAAAAATGTGCACAGCCCAGAATTTTTTTTTTTATTGTTATTTAACCAGGCAAGTCCCGTTGAGACCTCAGATCTCTTTTTCCAAGGGAGGCCTGGGCCTATTGTACATGTTTTTAGGGGTGAGGGAAACTGGAGTACCCAGAAAAAACCCACGCAAGCATGAGGAGAACATGCAAACTCTGCACAGAAAGACCCCAGGTCCGAACCAGGGATCGAACCCAGAACCTTCTTGCTGTGAGGCGTTGGTGCTAACCACTAATCCGTCGTACCGCCAGACACACAAACTGCTTTTGAAATATGTGCAAACAAAAAGCAATGATTTTCTGAAAAGAAAAAATGATAGAGCCAAATGATGTTTGTCATTCTTTTAACGCCTTGATATGTAAAGCCACAAAACTAAGAGACTTTTATCCCATGACTGTAAATTCCAACATCTTTTAATAAGTAAAAAAAACAGTTAAGAATACCATTCACATTTTCAAACACATGATTCAATAATCTTTACAGTCAACTTTATTTTTTTTTTTCATTTTTAAGAACAAAACAGACTTTAACTGGTAAAGTCCACAACAAATTGATCCACTTAGACATACACTGCATTTGGTTTTAAATTGTTAAACAAAGACCTTTTAAAAAAAATCTGATTTCCTTTAGATTATTCTTTAATAAACTGTGTGTATACCAGTTAAGGTAGAGGGAGTATTTAATTCTTTTTTTGTTTTAATTTGTAGAATGATGCAGACTCTGTTCACATACGTCTCAGCTTTCATGTAGAAGCAACTTTATCACCGTGAGTTATCAGGCAAGAAAAAACCCAGGGCGCAGGCGAAGTCCAAAAAAGTAACGAAAAGGCTTTATTAAACAAAAAGGCTGGCAGGGCAGCTCAAAAATACTCACACGGACAATCTCTCAGGAAAAACAAGAACACGAGAAGACACAGGAGAACATCACACAGGCTGAGGGGAAGCAGCACAATGAACGAACGAGACAGAGGACAGAACACAGAATATAAAGGGAGACTCAATGAGACAACAAGAAACACCTGGAGGAGACACAAGAGGAAGCAGGTGAGCATGGGCGGGGCAGGAGGAATAACAGACAGCAGGGCAGAGATACACAATGAAACACTGAAACACTAGAAAATTAAGGCAGAAAACACACAGACCATAACAATTACAGGCTGTTGGTCCAACATCCAGTGTCATTGAGTTTGCAGAAGAAGTGACAAAAATTACAACTGTGTCAACACTTGGAAGGTTTTAGGTTTCCGAATTGCCACGTTTGGTGTTTCCTTCCACACATCCATCACTTTTCTACTTTTAATGGGCTAAATGAAAGCAAAGTGGAAAAGCATCAGGCCCTGAACACAATGGAAGGCAATAACTGATGTGCTTCATTTAGCACGTCTAATTTGACATTTCTGTGAAGGAACTGCAGGCGGTGGATTTGACGCTTCAGCAGCATCGCCGCCTGCATTCCAACATGGATGGAAGTAAAGCAATCCCCACCCCCACCCACCCACCCAGCCTGTTCAACAATCTGAAACAAGTTCCACGATGAAATGTTGGCTCTCTGGAAACACCCAAGTTTAGAGAGTGACGATGCTTGAAGTAGAAAACGGTTTGTTTTCTCTGCTTTGTATTCATCACCTCATCAGAATGCACGAACACAGACACTGACAAAAACACGATCTCTGATTTGCCTTTAGCAGCAGGCAAAAAGGATGAAATAACAGCCCCAATTTGTTATGAGTTTAAAAAATGTAAATCCCTGGGACTAGGGCTGGGTAAAAAAGGGATTCAATCAATCTAAGATCGATTTCATTTAAATTTCGCAGTATTTTTAAACTGTCCAGTTTACAAGCTTGAACTCAAAACATGTTGTTTATGGTGAAGAGAAAAACAGTAAATTTGTATTTTGCTACACAGTCAAGTCAATTTTGTTATTTAAGAGCAGATTTAATCAAACTGAATCATGATTAATTGATTCATAATTTTATGAATTCAAATCAAATCAGTTTACAGAATTGGCCATGATACCAGTCCTACCTGGGATTACCCTTCAGTCAGCCAGAACTGCCCTTGATTTAAACATTCTGACTCAATATATAATGCATACTGTTTTTACAATATTGTAAAATATGTTTTTTGCAAACTGACTCAGTTGTAAAAGAAAATTCATACACTTTAAACTTAGAGATGCAGGAAAACGGTGCAGCTGATATGGAATCTCATGTGGCAAGCAGAGCTTTTGATGCACTAAGCACAACTTAGTGGGGGAAAAAATCTGTTCTTTGAGAAATAACGCTAAGGCAAGAAAAAAAAACAGCTGAGATTTAGTCGCGATCTGCAGCTTTGAAAACAGCAGATTAAAAGTAAGATCTGGAGCCCTTTTCTTAGACATCATAAGCCTTAAATAGCGAAGTGCCTGAATCAGAGATGCACACCGAGGGACTGAGCTGAGAACATGGCCACTGTCCAGGTATAATTAAAGGGAGGAGAACTGAAACACTCCCCTGCTGACAGGATATAAATCAGCATTAGAATAACAGCAGGGACAGGAGACGGACAGTTGTTGTTCTCTCCTGTCTCGGTTGTTATTTAACTACAGATTTGATGCATTTCACTTTTCAATTAGAAATAAAATGTAGCAAAAAACAGAGGCAGGTTCACATTAATGCTCTGAGCTCAAAAGAGATTTGACAGGTTGTTGATGTTTGTCAAACTGCCTGGGCAAAAACAACTAAGATAAAAACAAAAACTGAAATTGAGGAACATGTTTTTCCTTGAAGGAATGGATATCGTTCGCCACATTTCATGCCTAAATTCTAAACTAAAATCATCTAATGTTGAGAATTTGACCTTTTGGTCCAAACTTTAAACTAACAATGTGCAATCTCAGCTATCTGCTAGCAATTGGATTATGTGTTGGAGATGATGCTCAGCTACTACCAGATCAAATCTTAGCTTGGTGTCTGTAACTGAGACCATGTTGTAGCCATTTTGGTGTTTGCAGGAGTCTATCAGCTGTGGCGTTTTATCCATATTATTGTGAAGGAAAATTTATTCTGTTTAACATTGGTGACCCATCATAAGTCAAATTTGGTCAAAATGAACTAATCGCATTTTCAGATTCCTGGCTTTAAAAGTTACATTTTGATACTTAGATCATCCTGATATCATTAGTGGATCCACAGATATATCTTAATTTGTCTTGTTGGTTTTGATAATACATTAATATTTGGTCTGAATCCTAATTTTATGCAGTTTTAATGAGGAATCTTTGATGTTACTATAAAGAGAAAACTTCAAATAGTATTTGAATACTTACATTTCTTAACTGGAAAGAAACTTTTGCTTGCACAATGGGAAAATCTCAAAATTTTAAGTTTTTCCTCAAAATCAATTTTATTTTTGCTAATCCTCAAAAAAAGTGCTTCAAAATTTTTATTTTAGAATTATATTTCAGACAGTTCATTCAAATGATACATTGATAAGGCATTTGTTTGTTACATTTTGACACGGGTCATCGGAGTGTACTGTGAGTGACAGATTAGTTAACACACACCTATCACCAGACAACAGACAAGTACTGCTATTTTCTCATCAGGTTGTAGATTGTTGTAAAAGGAGTCTGGCCACTGGGTAGAGAAGATCCTCCCAATCAATGTGACGTCTTGCCCCTGGGGAATGGCCAGGCCCAGAAAAAAATGGATAAAGTGTGTTGGTTTGTTTGGATTCATCACCAACAAACTCAGAGACTGAATAAAGATCTGTATTTTGTTCCAGCTAAAGGTGTTGTATCACTTTATTCTTTTGCAATTAAATGTTTAAGTCTAAATCTGAATTTGTCTCTGAGTCTGCTCTTGCCTCTCACGTTTCTTACAAATGCATGTATGATGCAATTTCAGTATAATGCGACCCCTCAGTTTTGAGTATAAAAGCATAAAAAACCTAATCCTCATGTGTAATACTACCCCGGATTTCATACAGACTTTAGGATTTTTCAGCCTTTGTGGTCTGTGGTACTTTTTTGGTAAGGAAACAGATGTTTCTGGAGATACCTACTTAGCAACCGACACCAGTAAATGCAAATGGAAGCCATCACACACAAATCTGTTTTGCCAGAAAAGATACAATTTGTTTGTTGGTGTTTAATATCATGAATGCACACAAATGCCATCAATTTATTATCATTACATAGCCGGGGCACCAGAGTTGTTTTTTTTTCTACATTATGGCAGCTTGCTCGGATCTGTTACCTCACAGGGGGATGTCATTACACACAAGACAACAATCAAGAGAAGACTTGACCAACGTGAATACAGAGGGCTCACAACAAAAGGTAAACCTCAAAAACAATAAACCTCCAAAAGATGAAGGTCAGATTAGAGTTGGCCAAAAACATCTAAAATGCATTTACAGTCCTGGAACAACATCTCTGGGTAAATGAGACAAAGATCAACTTGTACCAGAGTGATGAGAAGAAAAGAGTATAAAGAAGGAAAGTACTGCTCATGATCCAAAACATACCAACTCATCAGTAAAGCATAGTGCTGGTAGTGTCATGGTGTAGTCATGTCTGGCTGCCAATGAAACTGGTTCCTTTGTGTTTGTTGAAGATATGACTGCTCACAAACGCAGCAGCATGAATTCTGAAGTGTTTCAGGCAATATTATCTGCTCATATTCAGCCAAATGTTTCAGAACGTATTGGGTGGAGCTTCACAGATGGACAATGATCCTAAGCATACAAGCATACTGCAAAACCAACCAAAACGTTTTGCGAGAAAAAAAAGTGAACTGTTATGCAATGGCCAAGTCAATCATCTGACCTGAATCCAACTGAGAATGCATCTCACTTGTTGAAGACAATACTGAAGGGAAAACACCCCAAGAACAAGCAGAAACTAAAGACAGTTGCAGTTGAGGCACGGCAGAGCATCACCAGCATCACCCAGCATCACCCAGTATCACCCAGCATCACCAGCATTACCAGCATCACCCAGCATCACCCAGCATCACCAGCATCAACCAGCATCACCAGCATCACCCAGCATCACCCAGCATCACCCAGCATCACCAGCATCACCAGCAACACCAGCATCACTCAGCATCACCCAGCATCACTAGCATCACCAGCAACACCAGCATCACCAGCAACACCAGCAACATCAGCATCACCAGCATCACCAGCATCACCAGCAACACCAGCAACACCAGCATCACCCAGCATCACCAGCATCACCAACATCACCAACATCACCAGCATCACCAGCAACACCAGCAACACTAGCATCACCCAGCATCACCCAGCATCACCAGCATCACCAGCATAACCAGCATCACCAGCATCACCAGCATCACCAGCATCACCCAGCATCACCAGCATCACCAGCATCACCAGCATCACCAGCATCACCCAGCATCACCCAGCATCACCAGCATCACCCAGCATCACCCAGCATCACCAGCATCACCCTGCATCACCCAGCATCACCAGCATCACCCAGCATCACCAGCATCACCAGCATCACCAGCATCACCCAGCATCACCAACATCACCAACATCACCCAGCATCACCAGCATCACCAGCATCACCCAGCATCACCAACATCACCAACATCACACAGCATCACCAACATCACCAACATCACCAGCATCACCAGCATCACCCAGCATCACCCAGCATCACCAACATCACCAACATCACCAGCATCACCCAGCATCACCAGCATCACACAGCATCACCAGCATCACCCAGCATCACCAACATCACCAGCATCACCCAGCATCACCCAGCATCACCAGCATCACCCAGCATCACCAACATCACCAGCATAACCCAGCATCACCAACATCACCAGCATCACCCAGCATCACCAGCATCACCAGCATCACCAGCATCACCCAGCATCACCCAGCATCACCCAGCATCACCCAGCATCACCCAGCATCACACAGCATCACCAGCATCACCTAGCATCACCAACATCACCAGCATCACCCAGCATCACCAACATCACCAACATCACCAGCATCACCCAGCATCACCAGCATCACCCAGCATCACCAGCATCACCCAGCATCACCCAGCATCACCAGCCTCACACAGCATAACCAGCATCACCCAGCATCACCAGCATCACCCAGCATCACCCAGCATCACCAGCATCACCCAGCATCACCAGCATCACCCAGCATCACCAGCATCACCAGCATCACCAGCATCACCCAGCATCACCAGCATCACACAGCATCACCCAGAATCACCAGCATCACCCAGCATCACCAGCATCACCCAGCATCTGCTGAGGACTATGTGTTCCAGACTTCAGTCTGTAATTGACTGCAAGAATGTGTCAACCAAATATAGAAAGTTAAATGTTTAATGTACGATTGTTAATTTGTTTTATTTCTTTTGATCCCTTAAAAAGTGGGAGGTAAACATACAAATTGTTGTAATTTGTATACCATTTACGCGATTTGGTTGTAAATACTTGACCTGAATCCAACTGAGAATGCATCTCACTTGTTGAAGACAATACTGAAGAGAAAACACCCCAAGAACAAGCAGAAACTAAAGACAGTTGCAGTTGAGGCACGGCAGAGCATCACCCAGCATCACCCAGTATCACCCAGCATCACCAGCATTACCAGCATCACCCAGCATCACCCAGCATCACCAGCATCAACCAGCATCACCAGCATCACCCAGCATCACCCAGCATCACCCAGCATCACCAGCATCACCAGCAACACCAGCATCACTCAGCATCACCCAGCATCACTAGCATCACCAGCAACACCAGCATCACCAGCAACACCAGCAACATCAGCATCACCAGCATCACCAGCATCACCAGCAACACCAGCAACACCAGCATCACCCAGCATCACCAGCATCACCAACATCACCAACATCACCAGCATCACCAGCAACACCAGCAACACTAGCATCACCCAGCATCACCCAGCATCACCAGCATCACCAGCATAACCAGCATCACCAGCATCACCAGCATCACCAGCATCACCCAGCATCACCAGCATCACCAGCATCACCAGCATCACCAGCATCACCCAGCATCACCCAGCATCACCAGCATCACCCAGCATCACCCAGCATCACCAGCATCACCCTGCATCACCCAGCATCACCAGCATCACCCAGCATCACCAGCATCACCAGCATCACCAGCATCACCCAGCATCACCAACATCACCAACATCACCCAGCATCACCAGCATCACCAGCATCACCCAGCATCACCAACATCACCAACATCACACAGCATCACCAACATCACCAACATCACCAGCATCACCAGCATCACCCAGCATCACCCAGCATCACCAACATCACCAACATCACCAGCATCACCCAGCATCACCAGCATCACACAGCATCACCAGCATCACCCAGCATCACCAACATCACCAGCATCACCCAGCATCACCCAGCATCACCAGCATCACCCAGCATCACCAACATCACCAGCATAACCCAGCATCACCAACATCACCAGCATCACCCAGCATCACCAGCATCACCAGCATCACCAGCATCACCCAGCATCACCCAGCATCACCCAGCATCACCCAGCATCACCCAGCATCACACAGCATCACCAGCATCACCTAGCATCACCAACATCACCAGCATCACCCAGCATCACCAACATCACCAACATCACCAGCATCACCCAGCATCACCAGCATCACCCAGCATCACCAGCATCACCCAGCATCACCCAGCATCACCAGCCTCACACAGCATAACCAGCATCACCCAGCATCACCAGCATCACCCAGCATCACCCAGCATCACCAGCATCACCCAGCATCACCAGCATCACCCTCAAATCCGTTGTGATGTTTACAGCCAAAAAGATGAGTATTGTGCCCATGTCCCAGTATTCATGGCCCTGACATCCAGAAATGACTTTCTGTAAGTTTTATTAAAATCTATGCAAATGATTTAGGAGATATTTTGCTAACAGACAACCATACACAGACACAGGTAAAAAGATTACAGCCTGCCTTGTCAGCTTCAGGCGGTCCATGTCAAAATGTAAGAATTTACAGGAAATGACAAGAGAAAAGACAAATGTGTGAAAACAAGTAAAGAAAAGAGGAACAAAAACACATTTATAACAAACTGTCAGTTTGTCAAAAAGCCTGTCTACAAAGTACAAAACATCTTCAGTAGACCTGTAGTGACATTCAGTTTACATATCTTTGTGCTGTGTCAATAAGGTAAGATCTGAATCACATTAGTATTATTAGTTTTGGACTTCCTCAGGATTCTGTGCTTAGACCAAAATTGTTTATTTTGTATGTGAATGATTTTGTCAGTGTGTCAAAGCTTTAAAAATGTATTTTGTTTACTGATGACACAACACGTTTTTGTTCTGGTGAAAACATTGAACAGATCTTGGAGGTGATGCAAACAGAATTTATAAAAACACAAACTTGGTTTAAACCTAACAGAATTTTGGATTTGGATAAAACAAACTGTATGATGCTAAAAGAAAAAAACTATTGATGTCCTATTCAAAGTGGATGGTGTTGAGATTTATAGAACTTGTGAGGTGAAGTATTTAGGTATTGTCATTGATGCAAAGCTGACATGAAAATCATAAAATAGCTAAATCAATTGCTTTGCTGTATAAAGTAAAAGAGGTATTGACTGATAACACCCTGTATATGTTGTATGCAATGATTGTTCCACATGAAGTTTGGGGAAAAGCATGTGTAACAATTACAAATCCTATTTTTATTTTACAAACAAAAGCTGTAAGAATCATTACTAGAAAACATTATGGTCACCCAACAAATTCATTATTTTTTCAATTGAAGTTATTGAAATTTTATGATTTGGTTGATTTTGATATCTTACAGTTTATGTATAAAGCTCAATAAAATATCTTACCTTTTAACATTCAATCAAAATTTGTTAAGAGAAAAACTTGCTATAACCTAAAAGGAATTGAGACTTTTGTAAAACCTCAATTTCTAAGAAGTTTGAAAAAGATTTCAAGGAATACGACTGTAAAACAAATAATGAAAGTGTTGTTAAAACTGATGGGAAAATTTGTATATTTAAAATAATGATAAAGGCTAGTTTGTTAAAGAAATATGATACGTAATATGTGTGTGACAATTAAATTTTGGTTAAAAAAAAAGGGGGGGGGGGTAGTATAATTTTTTTCTACTTTCTGCTTCCTTTCATTTCATTTATATTTTGTTTTTATTGTAGAATGAATGAATGAATATCTTTTTCACAGTTTTTCATCCTTTTCAGAGAATTCAAGAAGCCTGGCAGTGTAAGGTAATAATTGAAGTTTTAATATAATTTTAAGCACAATTTTAAAAGCCTAAGCATGACAATTCATTACCTTTCAGCTTCAACTGCAGATAATCCCCTGGATTTACTCGTATTTAACCATATATTTGAATGATTCACAGACTTCATCTTCATTTAACCAAAAGAGTAACTTGGAGAGAAAACCAGACATCCCTCCTCAAAGCAACATAAACATTAGAATAAAAGGACAAAATACAAAATGGGGGAGGAAATGGACTAGAACAACAAAAAAAGAGCAGCAAAACAACTGTAAAAACAGACAAATAAGTACAAAATTATATGACAAACCTAACAAAATTACCACATAGATATACAAAATCCATTTAGGCAAATAAACAATTTAAACAGTGAACTTACAAAATAATTGTCTTTAAAGACTTAAAGATGTGCAAAGTGACCTTAGAATACTGTAATTAACAGAAAATAAGAAACAAACAGTCTTAAATTAAAAATAAAATGACAAATAACATCATTAACAATAAAAACACATAATAATAAAGGCTGATCATCCTTTGATGCGCCTGTCAAACTCAAGGCCCGTGGACTAAATATGGCTCTCCATGGCATTTTATGAGGCCAGCAAGAGCTTCAAAGATGCTGCAATGTCTTAAATGAAGTGTTTTGTGCTTTAATGCCAGCATTGAATATAAACTACATCTCGCAAAATGCATGTTGATTATTTTACCTGCGAAATGACAGCTTCTCAACACTAGGTGGAAGTGCACAGTTTTCCAAAGTAACCAAGGAAATTTGCCATGTAAAATCCTTATTACCCATGCATGTTAACCACTTCGAATGTTTAGTTGTACCCTGACCCTCAAAAATCTGTAATTTTACCAAAATATTTGTTTTACTCACATGTGGGGGGAGGGGTGAAAGTAGACCGTTGACTGGGAAGTGGGAATTTCTTACTTACATATTGTAAATTTAAACTGCAACACTCCTCCAGTAAAGTGGGAGAGTTCAGACTTTAGGACGGCAGCTCCTCACCACAACTCAACAGTGAGTAAAACTCTCACTTTTACTTTTAATAGTATTTCTGTCTTATTTATTTCACATTTAGTCAGTCGTACATGTAGTACTGTTCAGAGTTTATAAGTGGACGTGTTAAAACTATGCACGAAATACCATTTAGAGCTAATGTTTGTTAGCAGTTCTCAGCCGTAGCTATGAGATGAGGAACAATACGTTTAGTCGAAGTTAAACGCACAATGTCAAAGTTAATTATGAAGATCATCCTAAAGTGAGTTGTCTCCAAAAGTTAACGAGTTGTAAATATATATATCCAGTGATCAGTGAGCATTTCATTGAAGTCCGTTCACTGGTTTAAGAGATATTGTGTAAATGCAACAGACACACTCGGGCAAAAGCATTATTGCTTTCATGTTCGCTGGTGGGCGATAATGCTCCCAGAGATTAGACACCACCTCAGTGATGTTAAACGAAGAGCAAAACAACTTGTGAGTGACACGAAATAACCTTACACATTCACACATGATCCCTAAATAATGCTTATTGTAAAGCTACCTAAAGCAACCACACACACACAAAAAAAAAATTACCTCAAGGATTACTTTGCCATGCCCCCAACAAAAAAAAAAGTAAATAAAAGGGAAGATGATGGCATACTGGGGTGCACAAATGAAGCAATTTGTTTTCCAATTAGGCAAAAATACCACAAAAACTAACATCTTGAATGAGATGCAAATACATTCACTAACAGAATAATTGTGCAAAAGTAGCTCTAAACACAGGACTGAAAATGTAAATAAAACCTACAATTTACATGAGGGGATCAAACAACAATGTGTAATTGTCTCAGATGCAAAAACAATCACTTAAAAATGCAAAAATCCAATAATTTGGTCACTTCGAATAGATGATCCACGTTTTTGATTTTTTGATTAAAAGCTAAAGCTCTAAAGAGAACAAGGCTTCAGGTAAAAGATTGTCAGAATAAATGCAGCCACACCGTTTCATAAAAGGTGAGTGAATGAAGAGAAAATGAATGAGTGTAGCCTGAGGGTGTGACTGCAGCATCCCTTGCTGCCTACCTGCTCTTTGACAGAAGCCAGGAGGTTGTTGGTGGTGGTGGTGCTCTCTGATGGTGGTGGAGGTCCGTCTCTAACCCCCACAGTCCCTTCCCCCTCTGCGTTGCCCTCCTCCATATCTCTGCTTTGGTCTCAGGCGCCTTCTCTGACCCTGATGTGGACAAGGAGGATGCTTAATGAACAAAAACTGGTGTCAAAGTGCGAGTTTACAGGACTGAAATAATCCTGCAGGGATTCAGGTTTGTGCATTTTAAGCCTCTGTATTATTGTTGACCTTATGGGATCATAACACTTCTAAATCCTCATTGTATCCCTCCACAGCACACATACAGAAGCTCAGTAATAACATTGTTTCCCAAATATCCTTTAATCTACTGATCAGTCAGCCTTTAATTCATGCATTTAATATATTTATTCAGCTCATTTGCAGGTATGCATGCTCGTCTTGCATTTGCATCATGAGAAATATCTATCATCATGAGCCACATGCAGCCCGTCTGTCAGCCAAGGACGAGGTCACACCGATTCAGCGGAGCGGGGATCCCGAGCCCGGTTCCCCTCCCCAGAACCGGAGCTTCCAGTCCGCCTTCTCCAGCGCGACTCACCGGCCAGATGTTGCTGTTAGAAGCAGGCCACAGCTGGCTCGATCCGTCCGGTTTTACATCCTCCTCCTGGCTGCACGCGGCCGTGACAGCTACATTTCCCACGCGCCGACGTCACAAACAAACATTCCCGTGCACGTCCTCGCGCGTCTCGTGTGATAAATATGAGTCTTCCCTCGTTTTATTGCAAAGATGATTATTTCCGGTGAAGTGCTTTAAGCGCACGCGTCCATCCCAGGGTGTCCGCGCGGCAAACAGTCTCCGCCGTCGACCATCAGCGGCGTGACGTCACCATGCGGCTATGGATTATTTTCCGATAAAAGAATCGATCCGGCACCGCTGCGCGCCTCCTCCGGGCTGCAGCTGCAGGAGACGGATGCAGCCTGCAGCGGTGTGTGCGTGTGTCCCCAGAGGTAACCTCTTACGCTGGCGTCCCAACGTGGCAGGATAAACAAGTGTGTGTTTTTCTCCATTAATCCTGGAATTCCATTAAGACTTTTTAATGGAAGCCAAGCCAGTTTATGCAAAAACGGGTCCCTTATGAGATAACGGCTCTAATTTAACTATCTGTTAAAGTAGTGCAGATATTTTTGAACCTGTTTGGGGAAATGGACTTAAAGGCTGCATTTAATTTCACCATCCCAACTGTGAAATACGGGGGTAGCAGCATCATGCTGTGGGAGGCGTTTTGCTGCAGGAGGAACTGATCAGTTCACAAATTAGATGGCGTCACGAGGAACGAACCTGTGAAAATATTTGAGCAACGTCTCAAGACATTGACCAGGAAGTTAAAGCCTAACCTGCCCAAATGTCAGTGAATCTATAAGCATACTGCAATATCCCATATGACTAACAGTTTTGCATTGTAAGGCCCAGCCAGTCAGCCCTGATTGTGTTTGCATTAAGCACAGAGCTTCCACAGTGTGGGTGGGGTCATCATATTAAAAACGTGTGCATTTTATTTTATTTTAGACACAGTGATAATGGACTGCACCAAAGTCGAAGGAAAACTGATTGAACCGGACCATCCAGCAGTATGATTAAGGTGAGAGGGCGCCCCAACTACAAGTATGACTTCTGTCTGTATAATAACAGTTTTATATTATATTCTTATAATAACAGTTCTGCCAAGCAGAAGCAGACAAAATTCCGGCTAACTATTGTGAGAAGCTTGTGGAAAGAAACCCAACACATTTGATCTAAGGGAATTATACCAAATACTATTTAAAATGGATGTAAACTTGTGACTTTAAAAGAGTAATAAAAGAACTGTCTCTTCATTATTTTGTAATTTAACAAATATTTTGGGAAATCCTAATGGACCTAAAACAGGAATGGTTTAGTCTGATTTAATGTCAAAAGTTTTTTTTTTTATAGTGTATGCAAACATTTGGTTTCATCTGTTTCACCCCTAGAAAAAACAAACAGCAGACGTATACATGCACATGCCCATTTATTTATTTAAGTGACATTAAAGGAGTTTCAGCAGTCGTAAACATAAGCAGGTGAAATTCTCCTCAATTCATAAACACTTGTTTAACAGCTGCCCTCTCCAGTCAACATATTCAGTTCACAGAATCTAACACAAGTTGGGGAGAGAAAAAACAAAACTAAAAACTAAACAAAACAAATGACAGGACTTTGCAAAGTTAAGCCACTAAAGGTAAGCCACTACTGCTTATGTAAACTGATAACGCCACCAACTTGCAGCGTGAGGAGGAAGAAACATGACAGAACACTGTTAACCTGAATATTTGAACAATTCATAAAAATAAACCCGCTTCTCAAAACAAATAAAAAAAAAGGATGATACATTCGCCGTTTCTTGTACTGCAAAGTAAAATCCAGAGTCATTTCAGGTTTGGAACGACTCTCGACACCTTTTAATACCACAAACAGATAAATTATGCATCATAAATCACGCAGAGTAAAACACACGTCTGTGCTGAAGATCTCTTGTAGGGATTTTAAATCATTTCCCCAACAAGTCTGTTAACGTTGCAGATATTCACGACACAAGTAATTCATCTGTTGGATTCATTAAAACACATCGCTGCCATCCTATCATTTTTAAAACGCAAAATCTCCCTTGACAAACGCCTCCTTTGGGATTAGGATTTTACGCTCGCGGCTCCGTTGTGCCTTCAAATTACTTCTGTTAGATGACTCAAGACTGAGCCCCATAAAAGCAGACAGGAATCCATTATCTGCTGATATCCTGGCAGTCAAACTACTGTTAGAGACGAAGGTCTGCTGCAGTTTGGGTGCCATTTAAACCACCCTCCACCATCCCAGAACATTTCATGCTTTCAGACTGTTTCTAATGGATTTGTTCTGTTCTCTTCCTTTTAGAAGCCAAAACAACAGGGTGTCAACAAATTTTTTCCTCTTCTCTAAATATCACATCGGTGTTTTCGTAAGTTTTAACTTTCCTTCAGGGAACACACAGACGAGAAACATTTTTTAAAAAATGAGAGAGCTTGGGAAAGTGAAAGTTAAAATGTCACAGTGGTGCACATACCAGTGGTAACCAGACCGTGCACTAACACTAACTTCCTCTACTGAGGTCTACAAACTAAAGAAAAAAATCTGCACGAACATAATAAACTAATTTCAGTTGGCAGGTTCAGAACTCACTTAAAAAAAACAACATCCCCTTTAATCTTTACAGAAACATAAAGCTTGTCAGTTTACAGAGGAAAGCCACTTTTCATTATTTGAGAAAGAAATCAGGTATTTAACAGCGACAGGAAAGCTTGGCACTATTGCTGGCAGAGTTTACTCAGCTTTGTGTGATTTGTTACGTTTGTTTAGCTTTTATTTTGGTAGGTAAACTATAAATGCAGCTCAACAGTAAGAGAGTTATTAGTGTAACCTTTTGCATGTTGAAAAAAATAATAATTCAGCTACTTTTCACCACAGTAGCTCCAACCATCCAATCACTGTCTCAAGAAAATGATCTAATCCACCAACAAAAACACAAATAACTTTCGCATCCCTTCTAACGTCAGGTTTCCTTTGTCAAAACAAACTGTATTTCACATCACTAGAAACCACTACTTATTCGCACAACATTACAACTTCACCAACTCGATCTTCATACAACCAGGGAGGGAAGCTAACAGCAGCACAAAAAAGAAAGGAAAACTGTAAACAAAGCAGCAGCTGTTAGTTTCCAGCCCTGAATGACTTTGTCTTTCAAATCGAGGAATACTGAAAGAAAAACACAACCAACACTGACAAATCTACACACAAAACAACCATCTTCATGTTTTTGTCTTGAAACAAAGTGAAGCAAATAAATAAGGAGGACAACATATTTGCATAAACATGAGTACAAAAACCTAACAGTCAGTGGATGTACAATAAATGTAAGTGAACCCAAAGGGGAAGGGTGGGAGGGAACTCCCACGGTTTATTTTTCCTGTAGACTTCAGAGCACTACTCCAGATCGTCCAGCTCCTCAGTCATGTTGGTGCTGGTCTGTTCTGAGGTCACACCTGGAAAACAAAAACAAAAGGGAGTTAATCCTTATGAATGTATTTGTAAAACCTTTTTCAGGAAACATTATTAAATGTTTTAACCTGTATCTTTTATCAATACTCAAACATCTCAGAGAAAGTGAGGACAGTGATTGTTTTCCTGGTTATAATTTCTGCTGTATATTTTTTAAATTCGCACTACTTACATTTAGTTTGTGCTTTTAATTACGTATACATTAAAACATGTAGCTTGATCATGAAAAGTATGCTTTGACTTTTTGTTTTTGTCACTTTAAATGGTATTTTACCTTTTATTTACATTTTCACCACAAAAATGCATTTAGAAACTTTACAGTTCCTTCAAAAACATCGTTCCGTGAACTCAACTTCAGCAAACTGCCTGTTTTTGACTTGTTAGCATTTATTTGCACATTTGCTAGTTTGAGCATTTTCCTACCAGTTTCCTATTTTTAACCTGTAACTAGAATCCTGTTCGTTTTATCCTTTTTACCTCACGTCCTGCAAATTTTAGTCTTTACCTACCGTCTGTTAAACCTCTTTTACTTGTAGTTATAATTTTAGCTTTTACCTACTAATTTTTCCATATTTTCTTCACTAAACTATTTGAAATGAATTGTTCTGACAGACTTTGTATCCAAATGCATGAATTTTTTTTGTAAATGTTTGCTTAAATATATTGACACAAAACTGGACCCAAATATTACAGTTGTGGTCAGACATCTACATCCACTCCCATAAAAAAGCATTTCTTTTTTTGCCTTTTAATTAGGGTGGAATGATTATACAACATTCACCCCACTCACATTTGGTTAAATGTCTCTTAGCAAGTTGCTCCTCAACCTCTATTTAATATAACAGTAATAATATCACCCTTATTGTTTATCCAATCAGAAACCAGTTCCGATGCATTTGGGATCCGTGTTCTTTTGGAACACCAAACGATTTGAATTTCAACTGTCTGGTTGAAGTTGAATAATTTGGAGGTAGACCTCTATTACATTAACTTTGTGCACTAGTTCCACACCGTGATGCTATCAACACTATGCTTGAGAGTTGGTCCTTAGTCTGAAAGCTTAACAATGGCTGCGTCTCAAATAGTAGGTTGCAGCCGACGTGGGCCGTAGGCCACTCATGCCGGCTGCATACACGGCTGTGAAATGAGACGGTCTAGTCTATGGAAGACATGTTTCAAAGACCACACGCTGCCCTGTTAGCACGGTGATAAGTTTTATACCACATGCTTTCAGTTGTTTTGTTTTTTTTACAACATAACTTCACAAAATTCAGTATTAGAAAAACGTTACAAATAAATAAATAAAAAACAATCGTAATATTGGCTTAGTTTCAGTATCAGTACTTATGACTGCACTTAATTTATCATCTCTTTGCAGCAAAAATTTCATCAGCTAAGTTGCTAAACCTACATTTAAAATTATTCGGTCCATGATAAATTTCCAAACTTTGCCGTAAAATTTTAAAAGTCCTCCGCAGTCTTTGTTTTCCTGTTTAATTTCTTGACAGTGCAAGGAATTCTGGGATACAGTCAGCCACAGAGAATACTTTGATGCAGCCGACATTTTTGGGGTTTTGTCGGTCACATTTGAAGGCCACATGAGTTGCAATGTTGAAGAAAATTATGAGGAAGCTTTAATGATACAGTGGGGAGAACAAGTATTTGATACACTGTTGATTTTTCATGTTTTCCCACTTGCAAAGCTTGTAGAAGACTGTAATTTTTATCATAGGTACTCTTCAACTGTGAGTGATGGAATCTA
>JARVJO010000186.1:11758190-11773393 GCA_031762555.1 Cynodonichthys magdalenae | reverse complement strand
GATCATTGCACTTAATCTTCACTAAAACAAGTGTGTAAACAAACAGATTAAACATCACTCTAATAACAAGAGCAAAACATAAATAGTTAGAATTCAGTTAATTAAATTGATAGCTACCTTTCTTACTGCTGCATTTCCACTTTCTACAGTCTGAACATCATGTGTCCAACTTCAATCAAGTCGGACCAACTTTATTTATACTGACCTATACATGTCAAGTTGTTCAGATTGTCTGTAATTTACACATTTTTCCTCATTTTGCAGGTATACGGACGGACGTATAGAGCAATCTCACAGATTCTTTCAAATTTTATGTATTTTTTCAAAAACTCAGTTTTAAATTTATTTAACAGACAGATCAAACTTAACCCAGCTGGTCGAGGCAGATGGCCGTCTGTTCTGAGCCTGGTTCTGGTTCTGCTCGAGGTTTCTTCCTGTTTAGGGGGAGTTTTTCCTCTCAGCTGCTGCTGGTGTGCTGCTCATGATGGGAGACTGCAATGAAGTAAAGATTCAGCTCAGTCTGCTGGTTTCTTTAGATTTATTGTTTTTGTGTACAGAGCCCTGAGACAACATTTGTTGTGATTTGGAGCTATATAAATAAACTGAATTGAATTGAATAGATGTCCGTGATCGACAGGCCACCTGAACCCCCCCCCCACATTATTAATATGGATTTTTTGCAAAAATGATGGAATTTTGAGGCTCATCATACTGTACATGTAAACATCCTAAGGTTTTGACATGTATGCAGACAGAATGGAAAACACTGATAAACACACTGACTCTGTTTCTTTGTTTAAGGTATATGGCTAAAATTAGCAGATGGGTAGCTAACAGCCGAAAGAAACAAAAAATTAAGGTTAGAGCTGAAACTAGCTAAACCAAAGCTAACATTAGTACAACTGCAGCTAAAAGAAGCATAACCAATATTAAAGCTAAAAGGAACAGAACTCTAGCTAAAAAAAAGCAGAACAGGAGCTAAATGTTAAGACTTAAAGCTAACAGCTAAAAACAGCAAATCTGTAATTAAAAGCTAAATGTAGCAGAACAGTAGGTAATATTCATTCAAATGTAGCTAAAAGCTAATGTAGTAGAACAAAACTTAAAAGTGGCAAAAAAAACAGCGAAAAGCTAAAACTAGCAGAACAGTAGCTAAAGGATGAAAGTGACATACGTCACTAAAATCTAAAAGAAGCTGAGTAAAGGCTAAAAGTGGCAGAACAGTAGACACAAGACAAAACTAAACTAAAGACCATTCCCAACCGAGCCAAACATTTTGATGTATGAGTGGTTAAAATAGAACAAAATATGCTGATGCAGCATTTAGACAGTTAAGGCAGCAGGATGCAAGTTCCTCTTTTTACTTTTATTCTGCTTCTTCAAACCTTTTCCTTTTTATGTTTTGTATTTAATTAGAATATTTTTGTTGAACTGGATAAAAATCCAACCAGTTTAAGTGTGTATACTGTCTGACTGTAGGACGTCCCCACTCTGCGTTCCTGTTGGTCCCGAGGTCGGCAGGTGATCGTCGCCTATGACAACCAGCAGATGGTGCAGCAGCATCTTGAGCTGTGGACTGGGATACCTTACTGGTAGATTTACAGTCAAATTATAAATGACTAAATTATAAATTACTTTTTACACCTTAGTTGGGGATGTAATTCCCTGTGTGTGTGTGTGTGTGTGTGTGTGTACCTGTTTTTTTGTTACCTTTTTAGGACCTTTTCTGATATAAACACCTACTTTAAAAAGACCAGTAGTCCTTTTGGAGACCAAAGATAGGTCTTTGTGGAACACCATTTTCAGATTAGGTTTAGGGTGAGGGTCAGAATAAGGCTACAGAAATGACTGAATGAATGGAAGCCAGTATGTTCCTAATAAGGATAGAAATACAAACTTGTGTGTGTGTTTGTCTTAGCAAAATATCTGATGAACCAGCCCAGATCAACAGCTCAGTAGTTTTG
This sequence comes from Cynodonichthys magdalenae, assembly GCA_031762555.1. Taxonomy (NCBI): domain Eukaryota; kingdom Metazoa; phylum Chordata; class Actinopteri; order Cyprinodontiformes; family Rivulidae; genus Cynodonichthys; species Cynodonichthys magdalenae. The sequence goes on along the minus strand of JARVJO010000186.1, from coordinate 11,771,429 downwards.
TTGAGTCATGTTGATTCACAGCTAATCGACCTTAGCGAACACAAAAATGGTTACAATACTGAGGTATAATTTGGTGGGGTAGTAGCTGAGAGTCATCCCCAACTGATGCTGTGAAAGGTAACAAATTGCATGTTTAATCCGTATTTAAAACTGGTCACTTTCTGGTCTCTCTTCCTGCAGGTACGCAAACAGCCCTGATCCAAAGAAGGTGATTGATTATCTGGAGGCAATGAAACACCAAGACAGACCAGGTAGATTTCAAATCTGGAAAAATGAACATAATGGCTGAACATTTAAATGGGACTCTGTTCTTTATTTTAGAAGTGGGGTTGAGTGAAGCTCCTGTGACTCGTTAATATTGTACCTGCAGCAGACACTGTGCACTGTAAGGAGAATTTAGGAACGATTTTGTAAAATGCAGTAATGTACATGACCAAAACACCTCTCAGGTGGACCAGGTCAATCTGAACGACCCCTGGGGTGTGATTTGCATTAGCTCACAAAAAATAAATAAATAAAAAAACAGCGTCAAAAGAAAATAAAAACATTCTTGGATGAAAAACAAGAAGTAAAGCCTTTAAATAAACTTGCTGAGACTTTTGGTTTAAATAGATGCTAAATTCTTTAGGTTTCAGTTGTTTTTAGCTGGTCTCGAATTTGATGGTCCTGAAGCCGTTACACATTTATGATGTGAGTCAACATTTTAAACCCCTGTAGGAAAATATGGAATATCTCTTTAATGCAGAAGAAATGGCACAAAAATGGACTCAAAAACAGCAGTTTTTCAAAGTGTTTAATAATTATTACAGATGTATATTTAAAAACAATACTCCCCTGTCTTATAGGGTCTGTAATGGATAGTGTTATTTAAAATAAATTGCCTACATATTTATATATATTTTTGTAGACTATTTAAATTAAATTATTCAAAGTAAATTTGCTAAATTGAAAATGTTGCAGATTGTTTATGGATGTTTGTCTGTTTTGATTAATATTGTTGGTAGTTTATATTTTGCTTGTTTTATGGTGTTTTGTACTTTGTAATGTTTTGGGGTTTTTTTTGTATGTACCTCACGGGCTGCCATAGTTAATGAGGGCAGGCCTATAAAAGCTTGTAGGATCACTGTGCCAATGAATGAATTGAGAAGTTGTTTGGCACCAAGGAATGAACACTTAGTGTTCCCCAGTGACAGCAGCGAGGTAGGTTTTGTTTGTTGTTTTTTATTGTAAGTTTATGTTTTGTTTTCTAATATTTGTATATGTTTTAGTTTTCACGGTGACTGATGTGATGATGTGACTGATAGTGATGATCCTGGTGGATCGCCATCAAAGAAATAAAACGCTACATTCACCCGTCGAGACTGGCTGATTAAAGTGCTGGGGATCTGCTACAGGGTCCCTCAGCTTTAGAAAGATTATTGTTCAAAAAGTTATACTTTTCAACCACTGAAGGACTTCAGGCCAGTTGCCCTTACTTCATTTGTAATGAAGTCATTTGAAAAAAAAAACTTTAGGGAAGTATTTTTGTCTAAAGACAAAACATATTTGGACCCACTTCAGTTTGTGGATATCCAGGAACTCTTAAATATAATTTTAAGACAATTCAAACTTGCAAGATTGCTTTTTATTGACTTTTTATCTGCTTGTAAACCTCACATTTTAGCAGAGAAATCCTAATGTTTTTATGGTCTTGATTCTACTCTTATGTTGGCTTGTGGACCTTTTAGCTGCCATATAAAAATATAATCCCATATAAAAATATAATCCCAGTATCCACAGCTTCACACATATAAAAGTTTGCTTCTCAGCAGTGATCAGGATCATCACTGAATGAAGCAAGTCTTTCTTTTAAAGGTCAAACTTCATCTGTTGGTTTGGTATTTTAACATGTAAGAACAGGAACAAATTGTCAGGATGTGCAGCAGTACTGCTGACACAGCCCTACCATAACTCACTGACCTACACAGGGTCAGGTCAGTGAAGAATACCAGACTGATCCTGATCACCCACTCCATGGTGGGTTCAGGTTGCACCCATCTGGACGACTAACAGACTAAAAGACTCACTCATCCCTGCAGCAATCAGACTTATGTTTGGGATGCTCTGGATCGGTGTCTACAACATGTTCCAGTTCCTGCCATCATCCATCAACTTCACAAAGCCACTGAAGAGGAGTGGACCAACACTCCACAGACAACAATCAGCATCCTAATCAACTCTGAAGGATGTGTGTTACACTGAGTGAGGCAAACTGTGGTCACAGCAGATACTGACTGGTTTTCTGCCCCCCCCCCCCATAAAGCAAAACAGCACATATAAGAGGGGCCTTTTATTGTGACCAGCCTAAGGCAATAATCATGCTGTCTAATCAGCATCTTGATAGGCCACACCTGTGAGGTGGGATTGGATTATCTTTACAAGTGCCCCCCAACATAGATTTACACAAATGTCTGAACAATATTTGAAGGAATGAGGTTTACTGTGTGCATAGAAAAGGTTTTAGATCTTTGAGTTCAGCTCAAAACAAAAGTGTTGTTTATGTTTTTGTTCAGTGAATATACCTTCCAACTGTGAAACAAATTGTCCCTCAGGCACATTAAAGATTCATGAACTTAAACTTGTAATATTTTTAGCTCATCTTTTGTAAACTGTTATTAACCATGTTGGTGTTTTGCTCTTCAGCTCATTTCTACGTCTGCGGTCTGAACCTGACTGAAGACGCTCGTTACATCTTCCTCCATCCCCTGCAGAACCTGAAGACCATGACGATGAAGGGGCTCTCACCGCTGCTCTGCTGGACCAGCGAGCAGCGGCCGGGGCCTGAAGAGGGCGGAGTCAACATCCTGTGCTGCGACTTTGTGGGCGTCAGTCAGTTCTGTTCAATAGTGATCGATCTGAACTCTAAGCTGCTGGGCGGAGCCTCAATGCTCGCTGATAGTACTGTGCCTCAGACGCCAGGAACGCCTACAGATTTTGCTTGATGTGTTATTTGTTATTTTTTTAAACCAAAATGACAAATCTGAGAGTGATAAACTGACAGCAGCCCCACTGCTACAGAGACCTCAGGTTCAGTATCAGCCAGGAGCTGCGATCATCATCAGTGCACCATGAGAAAAACAGAGTTCTTGCTGCTCGAGTGAACGGTAACACGATGCCAAATTGATTAGGGATCTGAAATGCCTTTAGTAAAGCAGCTGTTGCTGCCAAGCAAGCTGGGAGGGGTCAAAGGTCATTTCCAAACTATTTAGAGTCCGTCATTCTGCAGAGAAAAAGATTATTCACAAGTGCTTATATTTAAGACGACTACCAATCTTCCCTGGAGTGGCAGCAAATTCACCCCGAAGGTCAGACGGTGCAGTGGTCAGAGAAATGCGCTCCATCTCAGACTCTACAGGTCAAAGGTCAAAGAACAGGACAGTTAAAAACTGAATAAGTACGGTTTGTTTGAAAAGGATGCAGCAGAAATCCTCCTCTAAAAACAACACGGCACAACTTTGGTTCGGAAAGTTTTAACTAAACCAGATCAAAGTTCAAATGTTTACCCACAATGCACAGTGGCATGGAGTCGACCAAAAACCACTCTGTAGACCGAAGGACTCTAGAGCCAAACATGAGAACATCTGACCTACAGCTGAAACTTGGACCAAACTGAGTCATGATGCAACAGAACAATGATCCTAAACAGCAGTTAGTTTACAACACAACGGCTCAAAAATTAATAAATAAAAGAAGAGCTGCAACGGGTCCAGTCAAAGTCCAGAACCTCAGTCTGACTGTGGTGGGATGTTTGGAGAGCTGAGCAGAAAACATCACAAACTGAAGCAACATTGGGAAGAAGAGCAGATCAAAGAGACACAAATCAAATACTTTAACTTACTGCAGCTAAAGGAGGTTCTACAGTCGGGTTTTTGTTCACTTGACATTATTTTTAGAACCCAGTAAGAACCAGGTCAGTTTTGTTATGTTCAGGTAAGTGAAACCCTCTGAGAGGAGGTGGATTTTAGTTTCCAATGACTGCAGCTGCCTATTGTTACTAACAGTTGTATTTCTGTACGAATTTGCAGAACTTACTAAGAGTACAAATTTTAAATAACTTCCCTGTTTTTGCTTTTGTTTCTTATTTGATAAAATCATTTTAGCAGTGAACAAAAAGTGAAGCAAAAAACCAAAACAGTTTCTCTTAGTCATGTCGGGTTTTATTAAACCAGATGTCTCATTTCAGCCTGCTGCTCTCATATTACAAGGTAGAAGCTACAGTCGATCTGTTAGTGAATAAAGAAATAATAAAAACTTCCACGTCTGAAATCCTTGTCAGAAATCTGTACATACATTTGATTTATGAGCTCGCTCGTGTGCACAAACTAAATCATCTGTGAAAGCGTTAACGCCCTAACGTTATAGCTGGAGCAGACAAAAAAAAGCAGTTTATAAAAAAATAAATAGTCCTTTAGTTATTGCTTCAAAAAAAAAAATACAGTTTGAAAATATCTCCTGTTGGAGCAAAAGAAAAGATAATACTCATGTGCCGTGGGGTTATCAGTGTAACAAAGTCAAAAACATTTCTCAAACGCTCTCACACACTGTTCATAAAAACTAATAGATCAGAATATTTCAACCTGTAGCTTTTGATCAGTCCAACAACAGTTTCTCAGTTTAACAGAGACAGACGTTCACGTGGCTCATCCTCATCTCATGCTTCTAGATTGATCACAATTGACGTTGATTTCGCAGAAAATAATTTGCGTTTTGTGGCCAATTTAAGAAATCTGAGGCAACTTATTATTAATAACATCAAAAGTAACTGATGGAAAACTGATGTACAATGCTGCTTTTGTGCAGCCTTTCTGAAACAGGATCCCCCCCCCCCCCCGACTACATTTTTCTTCTTTTATTAAAATATCTTCAGAAACACGCCACCTTATTAGGATTGTTTTTATCCACTCCAAAGCACTGGAGAAAACCAAAACAAAGGGGTGTATGCCAGGCCTGTGTGTGGTGCTGTGACGCTGCAGTGAAAACGTCATAAAGCTTATACAAGAGGAGGATGTGCTTCAGCTTGATGGTTAGGTTAGCAGTCATCACACAATCATTTCTAAAGTTAGGTTTTGTCTGTTGCACAAAAATGCAAGGGTTGTTTTCCTCTTTGACTGGCAGACGCTGGAACTGCTGCTTCAGGATAAGCTCCAGGACACGATAATCCTGACAAACTGAATCTTACTTTCACTTCTCAAATTGATAAAATAGCTTCTTGGATTCAATTCAATTAAAAAAGACTATTGATCCCAGAGGGAAATTAGATGTTGTAACTCATTTAACTAAAGAGTTATTGTAGATGCTGATGGCTGTGGGCAGGAAAGATCTTCTGTATTACAACCAAACTGAAGAAGCCTCCGACTGAAGACAATGATGAAAATGAGAATGTAAAAGGATGAGAAACAAAATGTCTTCCAACACAAGCTGCACTGACAAAGTGACTTCTAAGGACCCAGAATTAAACATCAAAAAACTTCACCCATGAAAAGTAAATGAGAACTGCCTTAGAAACTGAGGAGCCAAACTAAAACCCATTAATCAATGAGATTAAGTCTGATAAAAACAAGTGTTAGAGCTAAAGGGCCCAGCACACTCAATCCAAAGCTGCGAAACTGGTTCTCAATGATGGAGTTTTGTGACAAAAATTGCGTTGTTTTGTTCACAGAGCAGCTTCGCCTGTCGCTTCTCGACACAAGGCCCAGGCTGAACCTTTTCCTACAGGTGAATATTCCAAGTGTTGTGTGATTCATCAGAAGTTGTTTACGCAGAAAAGTGCTCAGACAACAATGGTGGTATTCTGCTTCAACTACTTCGCCTCTACAAGTCGGCTGTTGTGTTTTCAAGCATCAATAGTTCTGAGCAGCAGCTGTCTGAATGCAGTGATAAGTCTCACTCCAACCGCTTCATGTCTGTTCGGTTTACTCAAGCACATGTGTGTTACCATGGCAATGTGTCCTCTACTCTGGTGTGGTTATGTTTTCTCCTGCAGTCAGACTTCACGCTTGTCACAGCACTGTTTATAAGTGCGCAGGTAATCCTGGGCAAACAGTTTATTAGAAACCTCCCACTATACCTGCTGATTTTAGACTTCTCTGTCAAGCTGAAGCCATTGGCCTGTCTCCTAAGATAGATGAAAAGATTTGCACCTCTCTCCAGGAAGAGTTTGCTTGTTCCTCCTTGGATCGAGCAATCCACGGGCAGCTGACGATAAAATCCTTTGCTTGCAATACTTGGTTTGACCCACCTGGAACCACTGCTGAGGCGAGTCCAAAAACCTGGAAATGGAGGCACATTTGGCCAAAGCTGAAGATGTGAAACGCTTAAAGCCACGCCCGTTTAATGATTTTTCCATACACTTATAAAGATAGACAAATGGCCAAATACCTCTGGATGGAGAGAGCAAATACAATGTACATGGAGGAATCCGTTTACTAAAAAGTTACAGATTTGTGGATATCAGAGTAAAGACTCCAGCAAGAAAAAACCCGTGCTGTGATGTGTACAGCAGCAGGAGGGGTTTCCCAGGAGCTGTGTCTCAAATTATGAGGGGTGAGTGCAAAAACGAACGTCCCGCCACAAGGTGACTGAGAGTCGGCTTTGGATCGAGTGTGCTCGGCCCTGAAGACACTTCTGCTACAGTTAATGGAGAGTGAGAAGCTGTTGATCACCTGAGCTCGACTTAAAGCATGTGAGGAATCTGTGTAGCACCATGTAGGAAGAATAACATGAAAAATACACAAAAAATAATAATAATCACAATTGGTGTAAAGACAGACGTGTGTGTGCGCGCGTCGTTCCATTTCTCTGCGTTTATCTTGTGGCGTGGCCGACGTAGCTGTTCTCGACGCAGAGCACGACGTAGGAGCTGGAGCAGCTGCTGGAGGTCTGCTGGTTCAGGGCGCCGCTCTGCAGCGACGTCGCCATACCCGTCACCGCCCGGTGGCCGACACGCCACGACTCGCAGTAGCTGTCAAGGTGCCGCTGACCCCCGCTGGTTGAACCGTGCCACACCATCTTCTCAGGCCTCGAGGAGGAAAAACGGCAGCTTCAGTATTGTTTTACGTGAAAAGGTGCAACCCACTGAACGAGACGAGCACTGGAACAGTCAGCTACTGAACGCCGTTTTGTGAGGAGCCACCTGTAGCAACATGGATTTTCTGAGTGACATTTAGATTAGAGTTAAAAAAATAAACCTACTGGTTGTTTTGATTTTTAGAACCAAATTACAAACATTATCATGGAAAGCATCTTTTCAGCTGTTTGTGTTATAAATCTCAAGTATTGACTTGTTGTTAAATGTCCACTGTAGTTTGTAGAAGTTAGCAACATTGCCAAAACTGAATAAAGTTTGTTCAGATATGTTATACGATATGTTTTTATTGGTTATTGTTACAACTGTGGTCAAGTAGCTGTGTGTGGAATGACAATCTAACCGTGTTCTGTGTCTGCTCGAGTTGTGCAGAGGTTGGATTTGCAATTTGTTACGTTCTGACTCCTCTTAGATGAGGCGTAAGTTATCTTTTATGGAAGTCTTTTTACAACTAACAGTTTGTTCGTCACTCCTCACAAAATGGTTGTTAAAAATCCTGCCTTGCGTCGTCACCGGCCATTCCAGTGTTTATTTCAGCGGGGGTGGCCTGACAGGTTTATGGATTGTTGTCTCACCATGTGTCGTCTCTGAGGACATCCTTGCCATTAAAGGAGTAGATTGAAACGTTGTCCTTCATTCTGCTGTTGAAGATGCCGTTCCAGTTGTCAAACAGAACCTCATCCTGCAAACAGTCACACATGAGGTTGGGACTAAAACCGATTGATTGACTTTATGTCAACGCCCAGCTGATAGTGAGCTTTTAGACTTTGTAGGGTTCAGCCTTTAAATAACGATGTTGAAAGTATCTACCTTCAAATTAACTATTGGCACATTTTCTCTGTCGTCTCTGTGGACGATGCTGTGGATGTCCTGGAGCTTGGAGGACAGGAAGGCTCGGAACGTTCCCTTCAGCCCGATGGCCTGAGCCTGGTTGAAGCACAGGAAGTCTGCGCCTGAGTTTCCTCTCATGGAGCCCGTGTGTGGGCCGTTCAGTGCGATGAGGTGGAGCTGTGGACAAACAAAAAAAAACATTGAGTTTGACTGTATGTTGCTGCTTGTGTGGAACTCTACAGACGACTCGTGTCTCATAATTGTAGATTAGATCCCAAATATTTCCCAATGATTGTAAAAAAAACACACCAAAGAACTGTGGGATGTGCCTTCAGTTGTGACCAATAATGGAAGCTCTAATGCCCTCCCCCTCTTTTAAGTGACCCTGTCCAACACTTGGCATTCTCGCTTTCTTCCACATGAAGATCAGAGTAGCTTCTTCCTCATTTAACTGTTTGCTAAGCCGTCAAGGTGAGTCCAGAACGTAGGTTTTTTGGTTGTTGTTTGACCTGTTTGTTTAGAAGAATTTTATAGCTAATTTTTTGCAGTGCCCTCTGTTTAACAGCTGACTGGATCCTTGTTGTGACTTCAAGCTGATTCCTAACAGGATGGCAAACGCTGGTTCCTCTCAAGGGAAGTCAGGTGGAGGCAATACTAAGGACATCGAGTCACGTCCTTGCATAGTCTCCTGCAGATTTACCATCTCAGGAACACATCCAGGAAAACATCCCATCTGCATTGTGTGCATGAGGGTGAACCCCGGCTCATGCGACGACTGCTGCGCCATGACACTGTGGATATTGCAAAGACACCAGTGGGTTGCAGCAGCCTCAAAAGCCAACCCATGTCTCTCTGAGGCAGGGACCCAGCCTGGCACCAGGTGGTGGTGGGATGGGCGCGGCATGTGTGTGCTGGGGGTACACGGTGGAGTTGGAGAGCCCCTTCTGGGAGTTTTCACTGCTGTACAGTCAGTTTCTTGACTCTGATGACGAGGCAGACATGAATTCGGACCTCCTCAAGGGGGAGAATGAGGATGATTACGAGAACTCCTTTCTCCCGCTGCCAGTTTGTGAAGACCTGGCAGCTCCATCAGTGATAGACTTCAGCCCTCTCCTTGCAAAGTCGACCTCCACGATGTGCAAACAGGCTACAGCCCAACTCTCCGTCGAGTAGCCGACTTTGCAAGATGACAAGGGTGATTTGTATGATGGAAAAATCCTGCTCTCCTTCATGCCTGCAGTTCACACGTGCCTGAAGGAGATGAGACGTTATTGAGAGAAACAGTTTTGCCACAGAATACCCGTCAAGGGTTACTTGGGGCCAGAGATAGCTGGCAAATGGCAAAAGTCTGGGGCTCGCAGACCCCCTACTGGTGGAGCAGTCAGTTGCTTTTCACCTCCACTACAACCACCACTCCACTCCGACAGCTGCTCTTCAGGGCAAAAGAGATACTTCACAGCCTCCATGTACCAGAAGATGTACAGATCTGCAGCTCAGTTCATAACAAATCTGAACGTGGTCTTGCTACTATCAGCCTACCACGTGAAACTGTTTTAAGGTATGGGGGTCCTTTTAGGTAAGGACACCCCGATGTCCAAAGGTTTGGGAGGAGATCTGCATTGTGACAGACCTCATCTTCTGTGTAGGGCTGTGTATAGGGCTTCTGTGTCTCCAGGGGGCCGACTCGAGCAGCGGGTCGCTTATTTAGATGATTTCCTGCTGTGTGCACCCAGCAGAGAGAAATACACAGACTCTGCTACACAGCTTGAGCAGCCTGGGTTCCAGCACAAACCAGGACAAGTGTGTGTTGGTTCCCAAACAGAAAATTGAATATTTTAGTTTTTCTGACAAAGGACATTGTTAAAATACCATAATATAAACTTTTGGTCATATCATCCAGCACTAGTTGTGACAGCTTTATATAATTAATAATATAATTTATATATTGAACAGGGAGTGGGAAGTTTGTCTTCTTCCCTCTCCTTTTCAAGTTTAATGTTATTATATTCTTGGTTATTATTATTAATATGAATTGTTGCTCGAAAAAATGAGTCTCTCTTTTTTTTTTTTTTTTTTTAAGGGGCAGATGTTAAGATTTTTTTCTTCTTTCTGCTGTCTTTCATTTTATTTATTTTTTTTTAAATTTAAATTTCTTTTGTTGTTGTGTATAGTTTGTGTTTGTTTTTGAAAAATGAAATGAATAAACCACTACTACTATAGCTAAGAAGGGTTCTAACTTCTACATGTATATCCAATAATTACTTTTAGAAATTCAATCAAATCTACCCAATGGTTCATGAGATATTTTGCTAACAGACTAACAGGCACATGATTGTCTGCCTACCTATCATGGCAAAGTCACATAAAAAATGATTCAAGTCTTTAAATCATTAAAAGTCCTAACTGTAGTAGGTTCCATGTAATTGGACTACAGAACAGGCTTCATGTTGTTCCACATAAATACATTGTGTCTGGTCACCTCAGACCAGACCGTAGACAGGTAAAGTGGTTCTTCTCACCGCTGGTCCTGAGCTGTGGCTGTGGATGAGACTCTGAGGAGGTGGAGGTCTCCGTTGAGGCGTGACTGGGTGCCGAGGGTCTACGTATCGCCCATCTGGTCCGTTGAAGCGGTCTGTGTAACTGGGGTACCTGGGGTCAGTCTGTGGAGGATACTGAGGATCCGGCTGGACTGGATTCACAGGTGGTCTGTAGAGGTCCGGTGAGTATGGGACGATGGGCGGTGGCTCCACAGCTCCGAGTTCATTACCCTAAAAGTATTGTATGTGTTAATTTTACATGTTTAAAACAGGACGTATGTAGTGAAATATTTAAATCTACACTCACAGGTAGACTTGGTAAAGCAATGTAGTTCCCCAGCTGAAAAATACAGAAGAAAACATTTAAAAACATAAAAAAAAACAAATATTTACAACACGATCTTGAGTATTCTGAAGCAATGTTGAATAAAAAAAAAAAAAATGAACCTGAACTTGACGAACTCCATCTCGAACTCGTACATAAAGATCTGTTTGGTCTGTTATGTAAACCAGAGACCCTTCTGGTTGTCTTCTGGCTGTGGCCGCCATGATGTCATAAGATTTGAAGACCATCACCTATGAACACAAAAATATACTTAAGTTTAAAAATTGTCTTTTTTTTTGGTGCCAAAAACCTACAAATCTTGATACGACTAATAAATCAATCACAAGGCTGCCTTTTTAAAAAAATATTAAAGCTTGTAAGTATTTTTATAACACATTTTTGATGTTTGTTAAGGTCTCCTGGTAGGTTCTCCCCTATGGCAGTTACCATATATGGAGCGAAGACATTCAGACAAGAACCATCAAAGCGAGATGGCCATATCGTTTTAGGTTAGCATTACAGAAATCTAATTTTCATGAAGAAACCAGACAGTTTTTACAAGAACATGTTGATTTGATGAGTGGCTGTGAAGAAAATTTTGTAATTGATCAACTGAATGTTTGATACAGTTTTATATTTTTATACTTTCTGATCACTGCAGCAGTAAGTTTAGTTGGTGTGTGTGTTGCAGAGTCCCTGTTCAGATCCAGCCTGGACAGACTGGGATGTTTGTTTGAGTTTTTCTCTCAAAGCCTTACACTGGCCTGTGGTGTGTACTGCTGAAACTGATTGGAGTCAGAAGATTACAGTTTTTTTAGAAGAAATCCAGTTGATTCCTGCATTTATTCAGACATACCATTTTGAACATCGCATTTTTATTCTACAGCTGTTTATTGCAGCAACACAACAGTGGGAACGTGAGTTTTGTGTGAAAACTGTATTTGCTACATCATAAGTCCTTTCTCCACTGTCAAGTCTCTCTAATCGCTGGAGGGAGCTGACAGACTGTAGACAGGCACGGGAACTGATTAACGGCCCAAATCTCGGAAAAGCTCTTATTGTCCTGACAAGGAAAATTTTAAGTACGATGGTCAGAGTCCTAACTGCGCACAACCTGTTCAACCGCCACAAAAATGGTGATGGGACTCCATGACAATCGTCTGTGTGATGCCTGTTGCACTTCTTAGACCACTGCCTGGCTCTGAGTAGTCAAAGAAAAAAAACTCGAGGACCCCTTTATGGGTCCTGAGAAGCTGAGAACACCGAGTGTTTCTATCTTTGTGTTCTTCATTGAGGAATGTAAAGGTTTAAAGCTCAGTGTGTTTTTAGGGAGAGCAATGGGCCTACTTACGAGGTCCACCCCCACTCACTGTAACCATAACTCTTGGCTTGACCCACCTGAACCCACTGCTGAGGTGGATCCAAAAACATGGTTAAGACTGGAAATGAAGACACATTTGGGCAGACACTAAATCATTAATTATTAAAGAATAAACTAAATGTATGGGGTGCAAATGCATATTTGGACATGCAATGTAAGAGTTTCAAGAACCAACAGAAGTTAGTGCTTTTAAAAACTGATTTAAAGTGTGTTATTTATTTTTTTAGTCAAGAAAATATCCCATTTGTTTCCTCAAAAACTGTACTGTACCCAGCCACTAGGAAGCACTCGTGTTTTGTTTCAACTTTAGGTTTCTGTCTCCAAAAGGTCTTAAAACATTTCCTTTGGTTCTCAACTTTCATTCTTGAATAGCAGGAGCCTTTTGTTACTTGAGTTTCAAATGTGCAAAAAATATGAGTGACAAAGTTTTATCTTGGTTTAAAAGTCAACTCACCCCTGAGGACAATCCAGGTAGACCTGGAGTTCCAGGTGGTCCTGGCGGTCCAGGAATACTGATAGCTGCCATTTAAACAGAATGAAATCAACATTTAACATACAAGTTAATCTGAGAAGGATTAAGGTTAAACAGAGTGGGATTAAAAATGGTTGCTGGTTACTGAAATCACAAAGATCAAATGAATATTCCTAAAAATCACAGTTAAAAACGAAAAGAAACCTACATGCAAATATTTGTAAAAGCTGCCATGGAAATAGGGAGAATATAAGTTTTCCTCAACATAAAATCTGTTTATTACTCTGCCAGGAAGAGTTGTTCACAACTTATTCAGTATGTTTTACTGATATCAAAAATTGTAATAAACAAACTGGAAATGTAGATAAAAATAGAATAGAATAGAATAGAATAGAATAGAATAGAATAGAATAGAATAGAATAGAATAGAATAGGTGTTATTGTTATTATATCAACATCCTTTTCCACGCAAAACTCCGGATGTATCAAAACAGAAATGAACGTGGAAATGTGCGCAGCCCCACACCAACTCCAAGGCTGGCGTACGCACGTTTCTGTGGTTCTGGTTCC
>JARVJO010000186.1:11656282-11669227 GCA_031762555.1 Cynodonichthys magdalenae | reverse complement strand
TAAAGCTAAAAAGTGGGAAATCAATATCGGATGTTAATATCTGCCCAGTTTTACATATCGGACCGATACTGATATTCAAAAAATGACCAACATCGGCCGATACCGATATTAATGCTGATATATCCTGCATGCCTAGATTTTAAAATACAACCTTATTATCATTTTTCGTGACCAACCAATTACCGTACTGTGAGCAACCAGGCAATCTTGTATCTTCACAGTCTTGGACCAAACTCTATCCTACAAAAAAACATCTCTTGACCCCACACAACAGGGTTTTTCAGGGACTACCTCCTAAAATTTGGGGTCAGAGGATGGAATGATCTGCCTGTAGTCCTGACCTCAACCACATGGAACAGCTGGTGCTTGGACCTTTTGTTTGTTCCAGGTTGAACAAAATCGAAAAAAAGTGAATCACCCAGTGAAACAAACACAAAACAAGACTGTAGCAAAAGAAGCCGTTTGGCATTTGGCAGAGAAAGTATGTATATAAGTATTTCTTATATGTGGCACTATTTAAGGGGAAGTAAAAAAGCTTTACAACGATATAAGACTTATTGCCAATGAACTTTGTTATAACAAAAAAATCAAACTTCCTTATATTCTGTAAAGTTTTAATCAATTTTAAGTGAAACTGTGCAGAAAAATGACACAGCTATCATTTAGGAAGCATTAGTCCACCTGTCAATACAGAAAATGTATAGTTTCACAAAAATAAATTATTTATACATTTTTACAAAACAACTAAGTTCTTATTGACAGACAAATCTGATTCTAGTTCTTCTAAAAGAAACTATAAGGAACCACTAAACTGGTGGTCTCAAAGGAAACTTAATTTGTCTTTACAATAGACAGAAGGTCCTATAACATGTAAAACTAACAACTCAAACAAAAATCTAGTTATGAATCAGAACTACTTTGCTGTCAACATCAATGTAATGTAGTTACATCTCACCTGCCTATTGGGCCAACATATAATGAATCACTCATCACCAACAAAGCTGAAAAGTAAAAAATATATAAATATATAACAGGAGCCTGAAGACAAGCTCCCGCTGTGAGAAAGGTTTCAGTGCCAAGAGCGAATGTTGTTAAAAACCTAATTTAAAGTCAGGTAAAGCAGCTGCTTTTTGGTGTTTAACGAAGTCTTCAAAGGCAGCTCCTGGAGGCGTGGGCACGTATACAGAAACATCAAGGCCTATAGATCAGAGAAGGTTTCAACCAGGAAGCTTGTGTTCCTTAATCCAACACCGACATTCTGCATGCAGCACAGCAGGCCGGGTCGAGTTTCCACACAATGACAGGACATACGTTTAAAAACTAAAAAGACACAAAAAGCTCAGTTTTCCATTAAAAAAAAACTTTTGGAAAGCTCTTTTAAAGAAATTAGACATTCTGATGATTTTTAATTGAAATTTCTTACTAAGCAAATTAGAAGGGCTGGGTAAAAAAAAAAAAAAAAAGATTTCATCTATCTAGGATGGATTTTATTTAAATTTGGGACAATGGATTCATAGGGCATGATGAACCCGTGGCACGTCTATATTTCATGTTTACATCCGGTTGACGTTCACTGCTAAAGTTAGCTTGTGGCAACAAGTTGTGTGGGGCAAAACCAAAGAAACTAAGGAATCATAAACATTACCAGCTGATTCTCATCAGAACTTAAAGATAGAAAAAGACCATGGCAACTTTTGTTTGCAAAGATTTGCACTCGTACACAGTAGCAGAAAACCAGAGCCCTAGAGAGAGAAATCCTCTCTCTGGGGCTCTGTGGAAAACGAAGCAGGCTTCAAGCGGCTCGTTCAGGTGCTCGAACCAAAAGTACGGTATGTAAACATCTGACTGAAACTGTTCTCTCCCCGACATGTATAAATGTGTTAAAGATGATGTTCTAACAAAATCATTTAGTTTTGTTACAACTATTTTTAAACTTGTATAGATGCATTAATGAAATTCACAGTGATGAAATTTACTTGTCTTTTTTTGTTTTAATATGTTTTATTGAACATAACAGAAGGTAACAGACACATTACTAATATACAATATTCATATGCTCAAAAGAAGTTTACAGAAGCAGACTTATATTATCCCACCCCTTCTCCTGCAACCTTATTTACATCACTTATCAAAAAAATTAATTTCTTACAAATGAATGCATCCAACAAAACTGTCACAATTCCTATTTAATTTAAAACCTTTGAAACTTGAGACGGTTTTATTTCAAGATTAAACTATTTAATTTACAAGTTTGCCCTTAAAATCTGTTTATGGTGAAGAGAAAAAATAAAGTGAATTTGTATTTTGCACCACAGATGAACTACTTTTGTTATTTAAGAATGCCCTGAAGAATCTGGTGACTTCCATCATGTTTCTGCCCCGGCTGCAGCTCGGTCGGGTTCATGAGACCGACTGCGAGCAACGGCTCAACAACAAAGGCTCTCATTGGTTGAGACGCGCGACCAAAGCCATCTAAATCAATAGTGATCAAGATCCCGCCTCCCCGCTGTGACCACTGAGTTTGTGTGTGTCTGTGTTAGCTGCCCAGTGAACAGAGATCAGATGGAGAAATATAAAGAAATAAATAACTGCGTTAACGCGTCTTTAAAAAATGCGTTAACGTGATAATGTTCCCAGCACTAATTTGTTGTGATCCTGTGGTTCAATATTTTTAATATTTTGAACTAAATACAAAGTTAGTGTTTCTTGTCATCTTATTCAATTGGCAAAAAAATCAGTTTGTTGATTAATCCTGCGTTTGCTCACTGACGTTATCAGCTCAATAGAATTTGAGCATGAAACCGTGGGTTGCTTTTTCACAAGTTGGTCGGCCCGCCTTGGGCCCAGCTCTGAAACTACCTCGCTTGGTGGCTCAGGAGGCAGTTTCATTTTACTCGCCTTTCTGCCTTCGTGTCTTTTCTGATTGCTCGGAGGAGGACAGAACACACATCAGTCCCGGACTGAGCTGTTTTAAGAATGAGGCTTAAAACAGTGAGCCGAGCGGCACGATATATCGTTTGAACATCGTCATCACAATGTATGTGTGTGTGCAGTATCACATTTGCTATGTTTACATAGACATACGTAATTGGATTAAACGGCCATTCGGAATAAAAATGTCTCATGTAAACACCCCATTCACCCCATAGTCTGATTCGATTCAGCTTGATTTGAATTAATTTGTAATCCAAAGAGAACGGTTTATGCCGATTGACAATCTGAACGACATGCATGTAAACACTTATTATGATCGGCTTATTCTGACTGTGGAAAACCCTTTTAACTAAATTTAACATGAAAACATGAAAAGGAAGAGGATGAGAAAGAGGAAGTTCCACTCACAGCTCCTGAAACAGTTTAGATGGCTGACTGAGAACATTTGTATTTAGTACAATATACTTACTTAATTACATTTTTTTCTAAAGATTTGGCATTTTAAATCGTAAAAGGTTACAGACAACCAGATTTTATCAAAGAAGCTGTACGCTGGACAACATGGAAAATTTCCTTGTCTACCCCTGCAGTGTCAAAAAAAGCAACTTATCAGCAGATACAAACACCAGATGAGCTTCTCAGATCAAATTGCTAATGCAGAGCAACAAAAACAAATGCTTGAAACTTGTCAATTATGTCAGTAAACCCACTCAACATGTTTCACTCCAGACTGTGGAATCCACACATCCTCTTCAAATTCCTAGCACTTAACAAAGGCCACACAACTGTTATGAATTACAGCCTGGCAAGTTAAAGAAGTGTTTCTCAGAGAGAGAAAATTCAGCTTACGAGTTCAACAAGTATTCTTAGACGACTGATGCGGTAACTAGAAACCTGGCTCACAAACGGAAAGCTGACACATCTAAGAAGTATTCACCTGACTAATACTCCTGTCCGAGTGATCCGTAAGGGATAACAGCCACCTGACAGCAGCCAGGCTGGGTGGAAAGCTGCCAACATCCTCCTCCTCCTCTACAAGACAACCTGTCAGACCCGATCAGCCATTTTCATCGAAGAGCTCAAGATTTAATCATCACACCTCCACAAATCTTTTTTTTTTTGTTTGTTCACTAACACCTTGAAGGTCTAAAGCAGGCCTAGGAAGAGGAAAGGCTGAGCAGCAGAAAATGCTGTAGAGATTTGATCAAATTACACCAACAAGCCACACTGCAACACAAATCAGCTGCAACAATTGAACTGCATGAGACCAGCTTGGTGCAATTTATACATTGAGCAGAGTTTGACCAGTTGGTGGGTGTCGATGCATCTTGTTTGGTTTGTAACAGCGTTCGTTAAAAATGTCAACAAAAACAAACATTCTTCTGGGCATTTTTAGAAGGGTTCCCAAAACATTAATTGACCCTGAAGTTATTTCTACTGATGAAGTGAGCATGAACACTTTTTGAATTCGTACGTACTGAATAAAATATTCTTTGAACACCACACTCCTCTTTCTATTAACAAAACCTGCTGTTATTTAGGAATGAAGTCTTAGGACAAGCAAAACTGCTTCATTTTCTTCTATAACTTTTAGGTCAAAAGAGCTGATGATGCCCCATTAAAATAAGATTTGAATAATCAGCACAGACATTTTTTCTTCTTACTTCACCACAAGCTTAGAGTTGTAGATATGGGGGGTGGGGGGTGGGGGGCATTGGAACAACAAGTCAAATTCCCATGTTTTTGGTTTTTGTTGTACACTGAAAACATTTGGGTTTAAGATGAAAAGATGAGCATGAGACAAGAGTGTAATCAACTCAGAACATATCACCCTTTGTTTGAACCCACTCATTTTTCAAGTGAGCAAAACTATTTGAACATGTGACTGACAGGTGTTTCTTGTCAACCAGGTGTTGCTATTAAGGTTTATTGTTCAAACATTAGCTCTGCATTTAATGTTCTACTTTTTGGACTGGGTTTAAAACTATAATGTAGGTATTTCTAAACCAACATGAAGACCAGAGAGCTGTCTATGGCAGAAAAGCAAGCCATTTTCAGAATGAGAAAAAAAGAAAATCATTGGACAAACATTGGGCATAGCAAGCACAACAATTTGGCATGCCCTGAATAGAAAGAAACTACTGATGTACCGAGTAACAGATGTCGACCGGACTAGGAAAACAACAGTAGTTGATGGCAGAAATATTGTGAGAGCTGTGAAGAAAAACCCAAAACATCAGTGACATCACCAACAACCTCCACAGTTCAGGGGTGAAGGTATCACAATCCACTGTTGGAAGAAGACTCAGAGCAGAAATATAGAGACCAGACACAAAGATGAGACCACTCATCAGTAATAAGAGTTGGAAAGCCAGATTCAATTTGCAAAGAAGTAGAGAGATGATGAGCCACTAAAGTTCTGGAAGACGATCTTATGGACTGATGAGACCAACATTAATCTTTACTGAAGTGATGGAAAGACCAAAGTGTGGAGAAAGAAAAGAACTGTTTATGATCTGAAGCACACAAGCTCATCTGTGAAGCGTGGTGCAGGTAATGTCATGGTTTCAGTGTGCATGGCTGCTTCTGGAACAGGCTCATTAATATTTATTGATGATGTAACTGATGACAGGAAGAATTTTATCATGCCGGAGGACAATGACCCAAAGCACACTGCCAACAAAGCTAAGAACTTCATCAGGGGAAAAAGTGGAAGGTTTTAGATTGGCCAAGTCAATCACCTGACCTTAACCCAATAGAGCATGCATTTCCCCTCTTGAAGAAGAAACTTAAGGGAGAGCACAAAGTAAAAAACAAGAACTGAAAAAGCTGCAGTAAAACCCTGGAACAGCGTCACAAATGAAGAATGCAACAGTTTTCAGACCAGGGAGTCGTAAAGACGCCCCGATGCCCCTGTGGCTAAATCAATGCCTGTTGTCTTGAGATTTCATTAGCTGTGTTTCCATCCAATTTTAATTAAAATTGAGCAAATTTTTTTAATTTCGCAAAAAGAAAAAATAAGAAGAAATGTGAATCAGATGTGTTTCCATCAACTGGCTTGAAGCGAATCAACCAGGCTACACAAAGTGTAATTACATCAGACGCATGTCTGTAGTAAACAGGAAATAGGAGTTGCAAACTCTCAGGGATACACATCCCAGGACAATGGAGAGAAGTTATCAGGAACATCTTGCTACCATCGGGAAAGCTGCGACTGCAGTCGCTCTGGTGCCGGTACCAGACAGACAGCGGGAACGGCTGATCAACCATGCGAGGTGAATGTTCGCTACGTCAGAACTTATTCGGCAAATGTGTCAGATGGTGAGATCTGACATTGATGTTCCTTGAGCTTCAAGTTCACCTTTAACCTCTTTCGAAGGCCTGTTTCATACATTTTGTTATTCTGCTGAAGCATGGCTGAAAAGCACTGTCTAACATTCATTTGTTCATTTCCATAAAATTTTTATTTATTATTACTTTTGTCAGATTCTAGTTATTTCTGGAACCATTGTGGGGTTTTCTTTCATTAAACGAGGGGCACCAACTATTGTTTCTATGTGTGTATATGCAAACTATACCCCAACATAATCCATTTTTTCTTCTTTCAATCAGTGTGTGCCACACTGCTATAGGACCCGTGTTGTTTTTACATCGATTCCTCTGCAAAAAAAATAAAACAAATCACTTCTAAAAAGTTCAGTTATACTATAATTTTACTCCATATTCTCTCTTCAAATAGTAAATGGACTGAACATATATAGCATTTTATCAAATCCCTCCGGATCCCAAAGTGCTTTACACTTACAGACATTGACCCATTTATACACACATTCACACACTGATGATGGTAAGCTACATTGTAGCCACAGCTGCCCTGGGGCACACTGACAGAAGCGACGCCGACACTTCAAAGCTGGAAGTGAAGGGCCCCTCTTATCTAGCCACATCTACATAAAGAAGTGAAGAAACATAAAAACTTCACATGTGACCACTGGAGTCATCTGCTACTCTAGGTCCAAGAACTTTTAGGACCTTACTCATAGTTCTCGCACAGCAACTGGGTGTTTAAGGCTTACTTTTCAGTCTGCTTCCTATTTACATGAGGATTGAGAGACACGGGTGTGTGGGTACCACTTCTTCTACAAGTAGCCTGTATGCATACTCTTTTTGTTGTTGTTATTGAGAAATTCTATTTTGTTTGGTTTTTACATTGTGCGGACAGCTATATTGTGCCTTTCAAAAAGTTCTACTTTGACTTTATTGCCACATATCGACCAAGCAAGGATATTTCAATGGTTTGGTTTCACAGTTTTGTCTGGACACACATTTTTCCTACAGAAGATTAGATAATTTACAAAAACTACAGTAGTATAACCTGGAGTGTAATGAGTACAAACATTAAAAAGTAGAAAATAAAGGAGAAAAACGGCTTTTTGCTGCCCTGTTATTCAAAGATTGGCATCGGCCATTGAGAAAACCCCACCAGTCAACATCTGAATGAGTAGATAGAATTTCAATGTTTAGCCTTTAAAATGAGTTTTGAGTCATAAATAAAAGAGACGTGGTGTTTATCGTGTAGTCACGGCGGTTTATCTGCTCATCAGAGATTACACTGCCTGGATATCCTCAATCTGAAGCTGCCTGCTGCAGCAGATCTCACTCATCTCATTCAGATCACAAAGACTTTTTTTTACGACCTCCTGTTTTTATTATTTCGCCCCTTGATGATGCCGAGCGGCTGGCTACCAAGCTAACAGCTCACGATGGATAAAAGTCTCACACACGCTCTGTCATGTTACTGGACATGAGAATCCGACAGAAATAATGCATTATCGTCATATTAATTTATAAACAAAATGCAAATGTGGGTTTTCTCTGTGACCAAAACGACTTGACAAGCGGCGTGTTTTCGCTATAGCAACATCTAGCCTAGCATCAGCTCGCCACCCACCGTGGTGTCCCCAATAATGTCAGAATAAAAAAGAAGTAACTACCAACCTGGACATAATTACTCTCGCAGTACTCGGCGACTCTTTCCAAGTTGGTGAAACTGTCCAATAGTGCGCTTCTCCCAGCTGGAATCTCCTCTTCCAGAAGCATTTGTAGCTCCGCCATTTTCACATCTTTCTCGGAGAGGTGTGTTAGGGCTCGACAGCGCCGCCGCGGCCGCCTGTGGTACTGCAGGGCTCTCCCGGCAGGTGATGATTCAGGTTTAAAACAGCAGGACATCAAAGTGTTATGGGCTTTACAAAACACAGACTACCGCTGAGGGTGCATAAAACGTCCTAAAGACAGGAGGAAAAAAAACAAATAGTTCTGTTGGAAAACACGTTTTTTTTTTATATAAGACTGCGATTAAATATAGCCTTTTATTCTTAATAATAATACAAAGTGTAAAATTATCTATACACAGCAATGTAAATAAACAGAACACTAAAAGTAAGGAATTTGGGTTTGGTTGATCTTTTCTTTGTCATAACAGTGCTTCTTGGCACAAAGTTTAATTAAATTTGCTCTTAAATTGTGCCACAAATTGATTTGTAGGCCTGGCACCACAGAGCAATACAGAAACAAACAATTTTAATGTTAATAATTTCACCAAAACATGTAATAACCTTTTTATCTATCTAAATATTATACATAAACTGAAAACAGTCATATTGTTTCCCTAAAAAGAGAATTTAGCATCTTTTCTCAAACCAAACTACACAAAAATGCATCATACTGACATGTCTGTAGTAAAAAAAACTTTCCCATTAACATGTGCCGCTTATAAAGGACTATTTTTTTCTTACATTTCAGTGCAAAGCATCAATTTGCCTTACTATGACATCGTAAAAACCAGTGTCATCTTAAAAGTAAAGGCATTTTAAATGTCAAAACAAGACTATTAGAAAGGTCAACCTTTTAGACACCTTTCTTTAGGTAGAGTAGATTAAAAAAAGGAAAAACTCAGTTTCATGTAAAAGGTTTTAATAAACAAAACTTTTGAACAATGAATGAAATGTCTACTCCTGTGGCTCTTTCAAATATTTCACTAAAAATCAACTTGAAACAGACAGTCAACATGTAACATTAAAAATATATTACTTTGTAGTGAAAGTACGTGTCTGTGTGCAAATCAACCACATTAAACAAATTTAAAAAGCCTGCAGATTTGCTAATAACAGAATTAGTAACAAATTAACAAAAATCTTTAGTGATGAAACAGTTAATGTAATTTACCCTAAAAATATAGAAGCAGATTGTTTGTTGCAAGATTGTGTGAGCTGTAGATGAAATGGTGCCATTTAGAACCTGACCACTAGGTATCAGTAAATGACACACATTGATGATTTATAGACAAACCTTACAGGTCTGTTCATTGGCTTGGTTTTCTTTTTAAACAACTGGGATCATGAAGTGCTTATTTGGCAAGTTTAAGGTTGGTACTGTGATACAAAAAAACTCCATAATCTGTAAAAGCATAAAAAAAACAATCAGAAGTGGCAAAACCTGATGGTATCCAGAAGAAAAAAGCCCAAATGAACAGTTTAATGTGAAGCTATGACCACAAATTGGACCCAACTAATACTTGGATGGTAATATTTCCTCAAATCGGTGCTTTCTTACAGTAGGACATGTCATTCTTCTGTCATTTTTTTTTCAGCGCCTTCTGCTGCTGACGGTGATCCAGGTCTCTTCTTTGGGTGTGGACACCAGCTCAGACCGCACCTCTGCCACTTGTCCCTGCAGCTGGTTGAGCTTCAGCTGCCGCACCAGCGTACTGACAAGAACCGTAGCTACAGTGTAGGCGAACCTGAACGGAGGCCAAATCAAACGTATTAACAGCCCTGATGGCTGAAAGTATGTTTTAGTTCCAAATGATTAATTAAAAACAAAAAAACAAGTAAACTTTTACCTGAGTTCGGGACATGTTTGATTCCCCGAGAAGCCGAGCAGGCAGAAGCTCTTCCTGGCTGATTCTTCCTCAAATCGATCTGGATCAAACCTAACAAAACATCAAAAATCAAACACACTATTTTAACAACAATTTGTTTAAATTTTGCTCTCATAACTGTCACCACTCAGTAGTTTTGTGGTATGTAGCTATGTGTGTAAAAGCTGAAAACTCATATATGACAAGACAAACCTGTATGGAGTGCTCCATGTGTCTGGATCCTGCAGCACCACCCCCAGAGCGTAGATCACCAAAGTCTGAAACATGACAGATAGGTTCTTCCATTAAAATAAAAACCAGGCAGTTGATGAAAGATTTAGTTAAAAGTATTTCATTCTTTTTAAATCTCATGTAAAACATTGCTAATTCTGAAAATGTTGAGATATTGCAAATTTCATATACAAATATTTTATTTACAATGAAACAGGTTAAATGGCAAAAGGTCAGCAAGAGGACTGGGTATAAAAGGGGCATTTAAACTTCAATTTAAAGGTGGTTTAAGAAGATAATAGGCTTAGTTACTGAGATCGATAAGTGTCGCAATGGACTTATTTTTGCAAATCTCTCTTATGGCAAACACTAATATTTTCACATTTGTTGCACAGCAGCCTGCGCTTATTCTGACTCATTTCACAAACACGTGCTTCCGTCCAGATGTCTTTTTCAGCCTTACATCTTTCAGCAAGATAATGTTAAACTGCATATTGCATCCATTATGGCTAGACACCAGCATTTTTACAAGTACTGGTACAAAATACCATAATACTCAGAATCAATACCAATACCAGTACCGATACTGGGTTACAGTTTACTAGGGGTGTCCCAATACCAGTTTTTCTCAAACTGAGTATAAGTATTTCAGTTTGGGTACTCGATAAAGCAGGGGTGCCCAAACACTTTCCTTGAGAAGGCTAAAATTAAAATCGATCAGAGGGCCGCGGGCCAAATGCAATAATATAATACATGAAATGCAAATACTTCTTAAGTTGTGCTGGGCATGTTAACGTGTTAACGCGGCCGACTCTTAACGGCGATAATTTTTTTTTAACGCAGTTTCTTTATATTTCTCTGTCTGATCTCTGTTCTCTGTGCTGCCTATGAAGACGCACACACAGAGACACACAAACCTAGTAGTTGCTGCGGGGAGGCAGGATCTTGATCACTATTGGCTTTAGACAGCCTTCATCATGCTTCTGATCCAATGAGAGCCTTTGTTGTTGCCGCTCACATGCAGAACTCAAGCTGCAGCGGGTGAGGAAGCCTGAATCCTCCGGATTCTTCAGGGCATGTTTTATTTTTAAACTTTTCCCGATGGCCGGCTTGATTGAAGTAAAGTTATCTAAACGCTGCAGCGCTAAACTGTCTCACCACCGGAGCAGTTTGAGCCTGGAGTATCACTTCAGTTTGAAACCAGGGTAAACAAACAGAGGGAGGTTCTGCTGACCATCCCCCCACATGTAGGTGGAGGGAGGCTACCCTCTCGTTCACCGGGGTGAACCCCAATGTACAGGCTCCAAGATGGGAGGCAAAACGTATGCCCACTCCTGCTCGGTGCCTCTCAACATGGGCAGCTCTAGAGTGGAAGAGTGTCCAACCCCTCTCATGGACACTGGTTCCAGAGTCAGAGCAGTGCGTCGAGGTGAGTCCAACTATATCTAGTTGGAACCTCTCAACCTCACACACCGGCTCAGGTTCCTTCGCCACCAGAGAGGTGACATTCAACGTCCCTAGAGCCAGTTTCTGTAGGTGAGGATCAGACCGCCAGGGTCCCCGTCTTCATAAATAACGGTAAATAAATAAATAGTAAACTTCATCGATGACCAGCTGAGGGGACCAGGCCGTCTCCATGGTTACTGAATGATGTACAAGAAGAAAACCATCTGGAAAATTTCTCGTGATAACAACATATCACGAGAAAACCATGGAAAACAATTATATGCAGAAAACGGCCACTCTTGGCTTTCGTACGTATTTATGTGTGTATAATGAGAAAAATTTAACCCCTAAAATCATGTATTAAGTTGGGGGTTGTATTAAACACTGGAGTAAATTTTGATAGATTTTTTTTCTAATGCATTACCACAAACTGCCAATACGTTCTTGTATATAACTGAAATGTGCGGCGGGGTATAAATCCTCAAATTCTCACTCTGCCCTCCCACTGGAGAAGCATAGTTAGAGCTCGTGTTGTTGGGTAAGGAGTCAGAGGAGGAAAAACTTTTTTTTTTCTTGTTAACAGCAAAGATAGAAAGAAGAAATTGACATTATTTGCACCTTTGCATGCTCAATAGGACAAGATGAGATGCTCCTCAAGGATGTCCATCTTGCTAATTTAACAACTGGCTTTTACTGTGGGAGCGGACCATTTTCCGCAACACGTCGAAGCACTAGGGATGCAAACAATTAATCGACTTACAATTAATTGTCGAATAATAGTTTATTAGATTAAAATTTCTTCCATTCGATTAATTGTAAACATCTGTTTAAACCTTATTTCAGTGTAGTTTTGCCTTCTTCCAGTAGATGCCGCCGCTGCTCTCTCAGCCTGGCCTACTCTACTCCGGCCCTACGTTGTGCTGAACAGAGAACCTGGCGGTCGCCTCCATGTGGGCGGCATCATAATAAAATGCGCAAATCTTGTTTAGCTTTATTTGCGACACAACAATAATAATGGACAACACCAAACTCAAAGGAAAAGTACTGAAAGCTGTACCAGACTATCCAGCAGTACGATGCTTATAACAAGAGAGCAGGACGACAGAGAGAACGGTAAGCTAACTTTAGCTAACATTACCTTCTTGTAGACTTCAACTCCGTGTGAAAGAACAAAACAAAACAAAAAAGTTACAGTCACTACAAATAATTAACATGAAGTTAATCTCATCTGTGTGACGTAACCCAGCCAGTGAAACAATCAAATGAACAGTAACTGACGTTAAATCATGCAACAGCATGAACCACAGGGACTGTAAACAAACACAGTTCCAGTACATCTGTATGTTTACCCCTCTCAGGTCATGTTTATAGTTTGTTTTTGAGTAAATCTTTAGATTAAAATGTTACCCTGCATT
>JARVJO010000186.1:11563585-11580862 GCA_031762555.1 Cynodonichthys magdalenae | reverse complement strand
CCATGTGATTGGCTGATTCCACATTTGCGTTAATGAGCAGTTGGACAGGTGGACCTAATAAAGTGGCTGGTGAGTGTATTTGCTAGTACAAAGAATGAAAAGTGTTGATTACATCATGCTAGTAAGTAAATATTTACAACAAAAGATCCAAATAGTTGACAAAAAAACAGGTGTAATTAAAGTTAACTTGCATTGTAAAAAAAAATACAAATTTATGAAATTTAACACTAAGATAAGGTAAAATATTTAGATAAACTAACAAATGTCACTAAACTGTTTAAGGTTTACAAATATGAAGAAATAAACAGGAACATGAGGATTAATCAATCAGATTTAATGATGTTTTTATTTGTTCATTAGTTCAGAGAATTTAAAAGAATGATCTGGATAATTTTATGCAGCGACGGTTTGTACAGGTAGTTTGTGATGATGTGTGGTCGGTTCAAACTTGCAAAAAAATATGCATGTTAGAAATGAAGCTAATATTTTCCTCAACTTACAGTTTTATTGTTACAGAATTCAAGTTCTGATCGGAATATTTTTTTCTAGAGTTAAAACAATATTTGTATTAGCTTCTCTTTAACCCGATATGTGAGCTTTTAGAGCCCAGATGTTACTGAAATGGTAGCTGTACTGACAAAATGAGTCACAATAAGGTATTTTTTACAACATTGAGCTAGTAATAATTTCAAATTATTTATTCCAAAACATTCAAAATGGTTTGAAAACTTGATTATTATTAGGTTTTGAGTGATGTCATTGGGAATTCCAGTCTATTTAAAAAAGCAAATCCCCGACCTTTAATAATACACCAGACATTATAAAAAAAGGGATTTCCAGTCATTAAGGCAGTCGGCAGGGAAAAATTGACCAGTTCAAAAGTGTTTAAAGGGATTAGAAATAGGTTTATTTCTAAAGACATACCTGCTAGAATACTTTGATGTAAAGGGGAGATATTATGTATTTACAGGCACACACTTCAATTCTATACCACAATCAAGTAACTTTACCTTCAGTTGTTACAAAAATGGTTGATATAATCAAAAATAAACTGCATCACAGCCTCTAAATGCCTTGAAATTGGCCTCTGTCTCTTTAAGAACCTTCTACCGTTTCTGACACTCCCCCTTCATCACGTTTTACAACAATGCTTCAGGGAGGGGTGCTCTGTGGGGCAGGAGCTCTGCTGCAGACTGAGCTCCAGGGAGGAGCTTTGTACAAATAGGCGGTGCTTTGTACCAACAAGCATTTAGGCAGCTCCACATGGCTACAACAGGAGATGCAAGGACCTGCTTGAATGAGTCAAAGCAACACACTGGGTATGTTTTTAATGAGGGAATAAAATAATAACATGATAAAAGCCTCAAAAAAGTAAATTTTGAATTATAGGTAAAGGTAAATAACTTGATATGTGTTTGTTGAGTTACTGGGATCTCTAGAGCGTGTAGCTTTATTTTCACTTTTTTTACATTTCAGCCAGTGCTCATTTCGACTCATTTTGTCAGCACGGGCCACGTTTTGTGAGTTTGTTTAGATGTTCAACAGGTCTAAATCCGATGACACAAAGCCTCAAAAAGAACAAACTGACAGAAGAATAAGAAGGAGAAAGGGGAGGGTGGTCACTCGGGGAGAGTTTCTGGGTTGCTGTGCAGAAATCTTAACGCTGGCTGCATACTTACAGGATTTTTATGCGGCGCCACGCCCTGACAGCACAAAGGCAAGCACACAAAAACTCTTGAAACGCACCAGGTTAGAGTGTGGAATAAAAAGGGAAGAAAAAGGGAAAAAGTCGTAAAGCGGGAAAATTCCTATGGACTTTACCTGTGCGTGCACCAGGGAGTCGTTGAAGAGGATGAACCAGTTGACGGAGAACCTACCAGCGTTCAACAGGCTCAGAGACTTGTTGCTGCTCTCGCAGATCAGCCGGCGGTGAGGCTTCCTCAGAGAGTCCTGACCACAGATGGCAACACGTTCATGACGTCTGAGATGCCACGAAAACAGAGAACATACTCTGGAGATTTACCGTCATTTTGCCCGGGAAGCTCTTCCAGAAGTGAAAGGTGTAATCGACCTCTTTCCTTTTCCTCTTCAGCTGGATAGTCAAAGCTTCAAACTTGGAGCAGCTGTCCTGCAGCTTCTGATAGTCATTGGAACACTAAGAACACAAACCAAGAATGTATTAATGTCGTGAGCGAGGTCATGGGATAGCATATCTCTGACATAACTGTTTAAATAGATAAAAACTTTGACTGCATAAACACGATGATCAAAAATTATTCTAGAGGCTGTGTCAATTCAGGGGTTGCAGCCTTCATAGGGCACATTTTTAGGCCGCTCATGTCACTACCCGTGCCATAGGCTGTCCCAATTCGTAGGCACCTACTCATGTGGCCGACAAAACCCTGAAAACGTAGGTTGCATCTAAGTACCCTGTGGCCGACAATATGCCAAGATTCATTGTGCCGACAGCAAACAAAACAGAAAAACGAAAACGGAAGATTTTTTTTTGTTTTTTTTTTTAAGATGGAGTTTAGTTTTTTCGCGGCATTCACATTTAAATGTAAGTTTAGCAACTTAGCTGTTGAAATTTATGCTGCAATAAGATGTTAAATAAAATGCAACTACGAGTACTGATACTGGAGCTAAACCCAAAATATTAATTACTTTATTTATGTGTAACATTTTAATAATAGTTATTTTGTGAAGATATACTGTGAAAAGACAACTGAAAGCATGTGATACAAAATGTAACACCGTGGTAATGGAGCAGTGAGTGGTCATGCAAACACACGTCATCCGTAGACTAGACCGTCTAATTTCACAGCAGTTTATTCAGCCTACACTGTCAGCCTGCAGGCCACGTAGGGTGTGGTCACTGTAGGCCGTGGTCTACGTGGGCTCCAACCCCTGAATTGAGACACAGCTAATATGACATCAAGTTTTTAAACAGCAACTGTCTGAGAAAACTGAACCTCAACTTCTAGTTTGTGCGCTAGAATCATTGTGGCAACTAGTGGCCAAGCATGTTCTGAACCTCTGGATCTGGTATTATTCAGCAGGATCTTCTTTGTTGCTCTATCATAACATAACTGATGGTCACATATTTCAGAGTTACATCAGACTATTGTCTTCAAACCAGTTTGTGTTTATTCTGCGTACCACTTCAAAGCAGGTGCCCAGTTTGAGCAGCAGCCTCCCGTACTCGTGAAGATGGAGGGTTGGGAGGTAGAAGAGCATCATAAGGAGGTCAGAGACGACTGGGTTCTCATCACTGCACTCCGATAGCCTCTGCAGCAGCTCGGGACTTTTCCCAAAGATGTCTCTTTAACAAATCAACACAGGTTTTATAACATTAGGCAGTTTTCACAGTAGAACCAATGTTTCTAGGTTCTTCCATTCACTCACATGGATGGTTTTGTTAGCGCCTGGAAACCTCCCATCACATGAAAGTTGCCCACAGCACTGCAGTAGCTTCATGAAAACACAAAGATATTTTACACATCCCTACAAATACTGTAAATGGCATCTAATTTCTGAACACATACTCATTGTAAGAGTCGAGGAAGATGCTGGCGTAGTTGAGGATCAGCAGGCTCTTCACATCGCGGCCGCAGCGGATATTAGCAGTGAGGCTGACGGCGTGCTGCCCCGTCAGGTGACACAAGACGCTGAATCGACCCGTCAGTGTTTGCAGGAGTTCAAATGTCGCCTGGCCGAGCACAGAGCTCAGCGACTCTGATGGAGGAAGCAAACAAAGAAACATCAATCAGCGGAAAAGTGGAACAAAGCGGAAAATCTTTTTAAAAATTGAATTCTCACCCAGCTCCAGCAGAGGGCGTATGACCTGTGACCTGATGCTGCAAAGCTTGCAGTAGAACTTCCTCTCGACGGATGCTAGCTCGTGGAGGCTGGAGATGAAACCCATCACATTCCGGTCAGAGAGTGCCACACAACTCTGACTGCCTGCGAACACGCTGCTCACATAACCGAGCTGGAAAACACAGCGTAAACAATTAGTTTGGCTAAAAGGGGCAAAACGGTGACTAGAATTGGCAGATTATTACATTTTAGGTGAAATTAGGATTAGCACAATTACCAATAAATGGGAGTAAAATCTGCATTAGCAGTATTAGCAATAGTAGAATAAACCACTTCATAGTTAAAGCGCTAAGCAGGCTGGGCTCACGTGTTTTTCAGGATAAACGCTACAGGTTTCTATGGAAACGCCATTGAAACTGAACAAATTCAACTGATAAATTTACACCATTATACGGACCTGATGTAATTGTTCTAAACTGATTCGTGTTCAACTTTCCTTTAGACTCATAGATGATATTTATCACAAATATCTAGGCTACAAATCTGCCTGTAAATACCGACTCAGATTTCACACAATTAAAATATCTATTTATGGTTCATGTATCAGTACAGGACAGTAAGACAAGAGTACAGATTCCCCAGTTCTTCATTCTTACGTTCATGCAGAAAGGCAGCAGGACAGGCTGCTGGGTGTGGGCCCCCACTCGACTCTCCTCCTCTTCCTCTCCTCCTTCCTGCTGACCCACCTCCTCTTGGCCCTCCTTCACCTGCTGCCCGCTGTAGTAAATGATGGGCTGGATGCAGTCTCCGTCCGCCAGCAGGAGGGTGTGCCTCTCTCCGCCGCTCACATCCCAAACCCGGATTCCTTCTGACAGCTGGAGGATGACACGAGGGATGTGGTTTAGAAAAGCAAAAATAAGTCAACTTCCAAACTTAATGTGGAGGAAGAGCTGGTTCCAAACCTTTGCGAGGCGAGGGACAGTGCTGGGAGACTCCATGTGTCCGAGCTGACCGGAGTTGTTGCTGCCCCAGGAGAACACCTGGATGGTAGAAACACAAGGACAAAAACTTGTCTCGACATTTGTTGCTTTTAAAACATGTTTCTGCTGCGTTGGTCATGTTTAAACCATGTAAAGCTTCTTTTATTGATAAAAGTAAACTTTTTTTTAACCACGATCTTTCAGAAAATACAGCCAACATTACAACTGCTACAGTAGAAATTATATGAAGTTAAACAAAACTTGTAAAAGGACAGTAAAAAAAAAAAAAAAAAAAAAAAAAAAAAAAAAAAAAAGATTAGATAATTTTGTGCACAAAGAAGACAGCACAGATAACCGGTGGCTCTCCAAAGCTGTGATGACCAGGAGGGAGTTAGGGGGCATGTTCCTGCACCGTCTGATTTAAACAGTGGTGGTCTCTTCCTGACAAATTTACAAAATACCGCTTTTCCTCAGTTAACAACAGAAATACCAGATTTTTCTCCTCAATTCCTCCATCAAGTGAAAAATAAATATCTACTCTTCCAACCATGCTGATTCTGATTGCACAAGATGTGTGCTTCAGTGGGTGGACTTATTACGTAAGAACATTTGGAGAGAAAAAGACTGTTGCAAACTACGTAAGAAGACGGCGTCTCACGTCTTGCTGGAGGATAGTGAACTCTTTACTGCTGCAGACTGAAGCCTGCAGATCACATCTCTCTGATTGTGAAAGCTGTTTTTACCTTCACCAGAGTAAACGAGTTGAACCTACCTGAGACTGAGCTGTCAGAGCAAGAGAATGATGAGCCCCAGCTGCCACACGCACCACCTCCTTATTGTTTAGACTCTTGACGCAGACTGGCTGCAGTCTGTAAACAAACAAACAAACAAACAAACAAACAAACATGTCAAAGACTGACGACAGCTCTTGTCAAAAGAAAACAAATCAAGACAAAATGATCAGGAATTAAAAAGATTCAACATATTGATCTAATCTGGACTAAGTGTATTCAGACAAACATTTTGCTACTTCCTTTTTTTAGCTTGTGTTTTGCTACTTTTAGCAAATGTTTGGCTATTTTGCTTTTAAACTTCGTCTTGATCAGCTAGTTCTGCAAATTTTATTTGCATTTTGCTGTTTTTGTTTGTAGTTAGAGTTTTGCTACCTTTACCCATCACTTTGCTGATGATGTAATTATTTTTAGCATTTAGCTGCTTTTAGTTATAAGATAGTGTTTTAACTAGGATTTTGCTACTTCTTTATTGTAGCTGGAGTCTTGATATTTTAAGCTAGAATTTTGAGGGTGTAATTCATAGAGCTTTGAAACTTTTAGCCATCGCTTTTCTAATTTTAGTTTTTAGTTACCATTCAGCTACTTTTAGCTACCGTTTTGCTACTTTTGCTTTCTAGCTAGTGTTTTGCTACTTTTGCTTTCTAGCTAGTGTTTTGCTACTTTTGTCTTTAATTGAATTTAAAAAGGGACAATGCACATTAACTGACATTTCTGTAAATGCGCCAAATTAGCCAAAGGCTATTTTTCATCTGTTGTCCCTGGACTTGCTAAAAACAAGGAAGGTTATACAAAACAAGGTTAAAAATGACTCAGATACATACAATTCGTCAATAATACAATAAAATACAATCAATACAAATGGTAAAAAAAACAAAAAGCAAAAGAAATTACACACAAATTTTATAAAAAGCAAAAGAATGATTAAAACTAATTTATTCCTTCATCAAGATGGCTAAAACAAGAGTGGTCACATGGTGGAATTAGGGTAAGGCAGTTATTATTCAAAATGCTGACAGGTCTGTGGTGTTATAAACCAAGCCTTTAACTGTTTTTTAAATAGATTATATGTGGTGAGAGCTCTGTTTGACTGAGGGACAGAGTTCCACTCCTGTTCAGCTGTAATTGAAAAAGTAATTTGACTAAAAGGGCTTTTCCGGAGAGGAACAATACAATCTTCTTGGATTGCCCCTCTCATGATCGACGTGATGTTCCTTATATTTACAAACTGAGAAAGTGGTGGTGATGACAGACCTTTAACAACTTTGCATAGCAGAGATTTGAGTATGTTTTTCTAAAATATTACAATGGTGATATCTTAATGTTTCTTTGTCTAGTATTTTGATTGTCTGTTTGTATAATGACTATGGGTTTTAATGCTGTTTTATTTGCTTGTGACCAGGTTGTGAGACAGTGTCATGTGTGAAAAAGCACATGCATGCATGAACATTTTAGCAGCCTGTAGTGATAAGTGTGGCCTTATGAACCTGAAATTTAAAATACTGAATTTAAGACAACTTACTGACTTTTTTAATGAGTTTTAAAAGTTTTGAGTCCAATATGATCCCAAAATATTTGAATTTGTGAACAAGTTGTAGTTTTTCCCCATCCACATAAATATCTGCTTCATTATTTGGTAGTTTTGATTTGGAGAAAAATATTCCAACTGTTTTGTTTACATAGAGTTTTAAGTTGGACTGGTTTAGCCCATCTGATACATTAGCCACAGACTGTGTAAGTTCATTGGCTACTTAATTTGTCTTTGCACCATGTGTGTAAATGACCGAGTCATCTGCATTCATTTGAATATAGATATTAGAGCAAACAGAAGGAAGGTTGTTTATAGAGAAAATAATGGTCCCAGAATGGAACCTTGTGGAACACCTGTTGACAGCGGCAGAGAAGGTGAGTTGTAATCCCAGATTCTAACTGACTGAGTTCAGTGGGATAGATATGATTCTATCCATTTTATTGCATCTAAAAGAAAAGTTACATTTACATAATTTGGTCAATAATTTTTTTATGATTTACAGAATCAAATGTTTTTTCAGGTCAAGAAACACAGCACCAACAACACGACCCTTATCCAATAATTGCTTTAGGTTTTCTAGAAAAAAAATTTGCTGTCTTTGTTGAGTGCTGAGCTCTGAAGCTCTTTGAGCTACTTTTATCTATCACTTTGCTGATGGTGTTGAATTTCAGCATTTAACTACTTTTAGCTTTTAGGCAGTGCTTTAACTAGAATTTTGCTACTTTTAGTTTGTAGCTAGTACTGTGATACATTTAGCTAGTTCTGATGGCGTAATCTTTAGCACTTTGCTACTTTTAGCTATTCTTTTGTAAATTTTAGCTGTTAAATACCATTTAGCTACTTTAGCTAGTAGTTTGCTACCCAATTGTCTCCATTAATTGATGATAAATTTTTAACTTGTGTATACCTACCTGGCCAAATTGTCTCCGTGTCCCAGCTGGCCATCCTGGCCTTGTCCCCAGCTCCACACCTCTGTCTGCAGGGTGGGCAGAACCTCTAGGGCCTCGGGGACGCTTCCGTCTATCGGGGTCAGGGCAAAGCCCCGGATCCTGGGACGCCCCATTTTCCTCAGCAGCCGAGGCGACACTGCAGAGATGCAAAATGAGAGCAGGACTCACTTAACTTCTAAATTAATCAAATATCTGGCATACCCCGAAGGAATGCATATCACCTGCCACCATATTGTGAGATCCTGAACAACCATTCGAAGCTTACACTAAATATTAAGAATGACTCTTAGCTACTACAACAACAAATTTTAGCTCAATATCTGTAAAAACAATTGTGTTACAGCCATTTTTGTACTTTCTAAAACTGACTACCTGTGGTAGCTATTTTAAAATCAGATTTGATTGATTGATTTGATTGATAAACTTTATTGTCCCCGAAGGGCAATTTGCTTTACAGACAGCAGAAAGCAGGCAGAGAGAGAAAAAAAAAATAATCTAATCCACTGTTTTTTTGCTAATGGATACATGAACTCAGACACAGACAGAAGCAACTACAGCAGGTCAGTTTAGCTTAATATGTTAAAGACAAGTGAGAAATGGAAATGGAAGCATGCGTGATGTTTACATCTGATCAATCAGATCACTAGAAGGCAGCAGACAGAACAAACAGTAAAACAAACTTCAGAAATGTTAGGTGACATAACAGAATAATGTAGTGTAAACTAATAACTGAGATACTCTTTATTGAAACTTAATGGATGAAACACTTCAGGATTCTTCACACTCAACACGATTGCTTAATTTGTTGTTTTTGACCTAAAACTGCAGACAAAGCAAGGTGTCAGTTTTCCAACAGATGACGAAATCAAATCATCTCAGCTGTCGGCAAGTAGAAAAGTCCACTTTTTGATTTATTTTATTCCTGTGTAAGGACAATTTTCCACCTTTTTAATCCCTCAAATTCCTCGTTCTGCTCTAATAAATCGTATGAACCCTACTGGGGCTTCCTAGTTTTGTCAGGATCAGAATTTACAAGCGAGACACAATGAGGTTCTTTCTGACCCTCTCTGTATTTCTCCATCAGAATCCTCAAAGCAAAGATGGTCTCTGTGGTGCTCTTTCTCGGCATGAAACTGTAGTGCTGCTCACACATTGTCACCTCTTGTCTAAGTTTAGCTTCCACAACTCTCTCTGAGACTTTCACTTTATCTTAATACCACTGTAGCTTCTACAACTCTGTCCATCATCTTTGTCCTTAAAAACAGGCAACAGCACATGCCTACTCATTCCTCAGGCGTTTTCTCAATCTCAAAAATGTTGCTGAATAATTGAGTCAAAAATTTGTTTCGCCTAGGCATTTCCATACCTCCACTGGTATTTCATCATATCTAACTACTTCCCTTTCTTCAACCTCTTCAAAAATTTACAAACATTATCCTCACTAATTACCACTTCATGGTCCATGGTTTCTATCACCTTTATTTTTCTCTCTCTTTCATAATAAATATAACCATGGGAGAGGCATCCAATAAGGAAAGTGAAAGGATACAGAGTTCACTGTGGGATTATTTCACTCTGTTTAATGACGACAAGGATGCAAAATATGGAGAGCCATTTCCTTCCAAATGAAATAAATAAATAATGTAATTAATGAAGTATTTATACATTTTCCATAAAATAAGTAAATGTCCCTGTGAAATTAAACAAAATCAGTAAATTATAATACATTTTTAGCATGTATTTTTAATTTATTTATACGTTGTAAAATAAAACTTTAAACTTATTTATTTAATGACTTATTTATATTCATAAATAACTTTATAAATTTATTGTAGTTTTATTTTGTGACACTTTCATTTTGTAAAGCTACTTTACGTATATCAGGGACTTTTATTTTGAAATCCCTTTTTATTTCATGCTGTTTTACGTATTTCATGTTCTAATATACAAATAAAGGGGTGGGGTTTTCTCTGTGGGGTTGGTATTCAGGAAATGCTTAAAATGTACTATAATTTATTTATTTTGTTTAATTTCACAGGGACATTTATTTATTTAATGGAAAATTTATTAATACTTTATTACATTATTTATTTATTTAACTTAGAATTAAATGGCTCTCCATAGTAAATTGCACTTTATGGTTTTAAAATATAAACACTCAACAAGCTCTTTAAGTGGTCACCTTCATAGCGCTCAGTCATCTGTGGTGCAGACCGAAGCAGTGCCAACGTCTCAACCAAAAACTACTGATGTGCTGACAAGGCCAGGATATAATGACATGTTGAGGTCATATTTAACTTAAATGTTACTGTGTTTAACTGATAGTTTTACATCTCTGTTTACGGGGATTAAGTGTTTCACATGGGGTAGCTGTGGCTGAGTGGTTTGGGGGAGTTGTCCTCCAATAAAAGAGTTGAAGGTTTGACACCCCCGTCATTCAATCAGATGTCCAAGTGTCCTTGGGCAATAAAATATTCCTCATTATATTGGCACTTTGCAAATAGAAAAAAAAAATTGGTAATCCTAATGCACCTAAAATGGGAAAAGTTAATTCTGATTTCACGTCAGACAGTGTGAAAAAAAATGCACGTGTGTCTTTTTATATAATGTATGTAAACTTCTGGTTTTAGTTGTAGATTTAGAAACATATTCAAAATAGAACACATTCTAAAAGGGCAATGAAACCTGAAACAGGTGCAGCTTTTGATTTGTTAGAAACATATTAGAAAATCCTGTTTCACTAATTAATTTAAAAAAAGAGAAAAGCTGCAGCTACTTTTAATTTCAGTTCTCATCAACGTTTGCTTTTAAACATTTGAGACAAGAACAAAATTCCAATTTTATCAAATATCTTTTTAAAAAGAAAAATAATAGTTTAACATTGTTGAGGACTCAGTGGGAAAATCTGACTCATTTATTACTTGGGAGGTTTTTGTGTATGAACTTTAACCTTTGTTATAAAAGGTCTCACAATTGTTTTTTTTTTATTTGTCTTCAGTTTCTGTAATTCTAAAGAGCTGGAGCTGAGTGACAGAAAACATCTGAGGCTACATCCTTGAAATCTGTTAATAATTATTTACACGTTTGGATATGAATGTTATTTGGCATCCATCAAGGATGCTGCAGCACCCTCAGCACTCCTACTTCACATGACCTTATATACAGATTAAAAACCCTCAAAGATTTAGTCAGACTACAACAGAAAATCTGTCAAATGTTCTACAATACTCAGTAGCCCACAGTTACAGCCCCAGTTTAGGTTGGATTTACTCAACAAGCTCCTTACACAAGAAATCTGTTCATGATGAGGTTGCAAGAACAAAATGATATAATTGTGTTTTTCTAGAAGCTGTGAGAGCCAGTTCTCAACACAGGGTCTGAGCAGAACCCCCCGCCCCCCCCCCCCCCCCCCCCCCCCCCTCCGGGGGGTTTGAGTCAACTATTATGTGATCAATCAATTCGCATTTATTTATAGAGCCCTTTACAACAACTGAGAGGTGCACAAAGTGTTTCACAATGCAAAAGTTAAAACAAACAGTAAAATAATACAGAAGCCACTAGGTATTAAACAAGTAATGAGGAAGTTGGTTCCAATCTGGGTGCAGAGACAAAAAAGGAAGGCCAACAGTCTGGTCAGTCTAATGTTTGTATTTGGACTTTGGGACAGAGAGTAAAGATGTATTAGATTATCTTAAGGTCTGCTCATGCTTGTGGAAAACTACTAGATCAGATAAATCAGGTGGGCAAAAGCATTAAGAGCTTTAGAAGGTGAACAATAAAAGTTTAAAATCAATTCTAAACCAGATTGGAAGCCCGTGGAAAGAAAATAAAACTGGGGTGATGTGCTCACGTCTGGGAGCGTTTGTTAAAAGACGAGCTGCAGAGTTTTGAACAGAGCATTACTTTGGTCGAGCCTTCAGCTGATAAAACCATGAATGACATTTCCCAGGTCAGGGTGATTTTTTTAAAAAAAGGGTCAAATTTGGCTAAAAGACATAAGTGAAATAGTTTGTCTTGATGACAGAGACTATATTCGTTTATCAAGTATTATTTGTCATAAATGTGAAGTGTGAGTGGTTAATGCAGCTGTGCTGCTCAGGAGCCAGTGTGGCTGCAGTCACGCTGGGAGTATTAGCTGCTGAGAACTAGCATTAGCCTCTGAGATTCAATATTCACAGCATGACCACTAATCTCTGCTGGACAAAGGTGAGACCTGGTCATCACAACAACAGCAGACAAATCAAATATTGTTCTCCTCTTTACGAAATAAGCTTCCATCTCTGTGACTGTCAGAGCAGGACCATAAGGAATCAAACTGATTTGGACGACATGCATTTACTCCATTTCTGTCCAAAACAGTGCAGGAGGAGTGGCTTCCTGGAGATCTGCAATGGGGGTTCTTTTGAAGTATTTAAAGTGTTAGAGGAAAAGAATCTCTCTGCTAACTTTGGATTTCTTAACTTCTTGTGGACATAAACTCAGCTTTAGCTTTGATGCATTCAAGTACTAGAGGGGAAAAAGAAATTTGGGGATATCACTAAACAGTAAAGCAGGACAAGTTAAAAATCAATCAATGCTGGTTTCCCTTTGAGCATTTGATGCTCTTCAGTCTCTTGGTTTTAAATGTAACTATTTGCAGAAAAAACAAATCATGATCAAGAACAAACCTGAAAATGAAGACACTATAGAGACACAACAACCGGTTATTGCTTTAACAGAACTGGATCAGACAAGAGCAACAGAAACATCAAGCTGTGCATGAAGCATGCCAACATGAGCCTGAAGCCAACAACCTGCACACGCGCAAGGTGTACTTACGCAGCAGGCCATAGGAGGAGGATAAGAGGTGAACAGCGTATCTACCCTGAGAGAGGAGTCCGGGGAGCGACAGGCGGCGCCGCAGACTCTCCGTCTCCTCCTCGCAAATGTCCCCCGTGCTGGAGCTCTTCTTGGCCTGCACAGAGTCCTCCTGGCGGACGCGCTCGGCGGTGTTGTCGCTCACTCCGCCGAGCGCCTCCGACCGGGACGGCAGGTAGAAATTCATCATCTTCCTCAGGGACAAGGCCTCGTAGGTGGAGGCGACCCGCTCGCCCACCGCTGAGGCACAGGAGGCCACCAGGCTGTTGAGGGTGGAGGAGCCCCGGCCCCCAGAAGGCGACTAGAGGAAAAACAATGTGGAGAAAGATTAAAAACATCAACGAGAAATTAACGCAGAAACGATCAAAACTTTATAATCTCAGTCTCGGAGAAATCCCCTTCGATTTATTTTATAGAAGCTTGACTCTCAGCTACTACCACACTGAATTATAGCACAAAATCTGGATTATTAACAGAGTTAGAGCCATTTTGTCTTTGAGGTCAGTTAGTAGTGAACATCTTGAATTCAGTTGATTCCAAAATTTAACTAGATACAGCGTAGCTCCTGATTTAAGGGGCCTATTGTAAAACTGTTGGCTGGTGCAGTGCAGGTCATCATCTACATTCCTGCCAAATTTCCTGCTGATTGGTGCAGCCGTTTCTGTGCTACGGTTAACCAAATATCTCTGGAAAAAAAAACAGAATGAAAACAGTATGACCCATGCTTGGTGTGAGGGGGGTCATAATTAGTTGAACACGTGCATTTTGGGAATATTTTCTAAGTAACTGAGAAGGGGGTTTCTGCAGAGTTTACCCAAGACGTGATTGGCTGGATTGACGGTGGCGTTTGAAGCAGCTGGGGGCAGCGGGCAGTAGCTTGGTCTAATTGACCAAGAAGCTCCAATATTTATTTAAATATATATAATAATTTTAGTGTAACTTTAGACAGGAAGGTGCTTGCCGCACACAATTTGAACGCTGTACATGTGGAGGGTCGTGTAACAATTGACTCAGTCAAAACATCTCTAACCAGCTCATAAAAAATAGCTAAAAATCAATATGACTTAATATTAGTTATATTTTGAGACAGTAAGGTGCTAGCTGCAGGAAATTTGAAGTTGACAAATTATGTTCACATGTTCACAATAGCTTTGATTTGAGTCGTTGTTCTGTTTTAAACTATACAGACCGCCCACATCAAGACCTGAACCAATCACAGTTTGGGTAAACTCCGCCCACATCAAGACCTGAACCAATCACAGTTGGGGTAAACTCCGCCCACATCAAGACCTGAACCAATCACAGTTGGGGTAAACTCCGCCCACATCAAGACCTCCACCAATCACAGTTAGGATAAACGCCAACCAAAGAACGACATGTACTGCAGAGACTCCTACTTGGAAAAATTCATAAAACTCCAGTGGTTCAAGAAATACTTTGCTAAAAGACAAATATGGGACCAAAACAGGAGCACCCAGTTTCAACTTTTGCAAAAGCTGATAATAGAGACGCTTCATTTAAAATCTTTAATTTTCATTTCCAAACCGATCGCGACCGATCCAGTCTGAAGCAGGAGTTCTGACGGCGCTCACCATCTTTGACCCGGCTTGCGTGCAGTCTGACAGCTTCCTCAGATACTCCTTCACCGCTTGCTCGTCAGGATAAGGAGAACTTTTCACTCCCGCCGCAGAAGAAGCAGATTTAGATTGAACTAAGTTGTCAGAGTCCGGAATCGGCTGCTCTCCGTTGGTTAAGCTTGTCCCTGCCCTGTTTGAGGTCTGATTGTTTGAGGGGTCAGAGGTCAGGCTGGAGGAGAGGTCAGTGTTGGATTCAGGTGCAGAAACTGCTGGGAATATGGGGGAGCTGAGATGGGAGGGGAGGACTGGTTCAGATGGGGAGGTTTTGAGGTTCTGGGTGGGAGGGGGTGCTTCAAGCTCGTTGTTCTCCCGTGGCGAACAGAAGTGGCTGTCAGAGATGATGACGTGGTCCTCCTTGTCCGTCATGGTGTAGAGCAGCTGGTTGCACTGGTTACATTTATCCACGGGAGGCCGCTGGACCTCGTTGGGGCCGGGGCAGCGCACCAGGGCCAGGCAGTGGTCCGCCCCGCAGGCCACCTGCAGCACGTACCGCCCCGCCAGCAGCTCCACCCTTTGCGGTTTCCATGACGGGGCCGTGGCTCCGCCCCACACCCACACCTCCCTCTGGACCGACAGCGCCAGGCTGTGTTTCTCCCCGCAGGCCAGCTCCAGAACTGGCACCGTCTGAGTGCCGCCGACATCCAGCAGGGCCACCGGCGTTGGGTTGGGGATGGAGCTGAGACCCGAAAGACCGCACTGTCCCGCGCCGTTGTCCCCCCACATGTGGACGCCGCCATCTTCCGTCACAACACCGCTATGGAAGCTCCCCGCTGCCACGGCGATCACCCGCTGACCGCTGAGAGCGCTCTCCAGGGTCGGTCCCGTCACCTCTGATGCTGGACTCTGTTTCCATGGCAACTCGCCAAAACTGTATACCTGTCCTCCTGAAGGGGATGAGTCAACCAGAAAAACAAGAAGCAATTACTAAGGGTACAAGTAGTGTATCATCTGATCTAAAACAAAAACAAACATTTGATTCTTATTGTTGTTGTTTTTTTTAAATAATGGAAACCCTTTTTCCACAAGCATCAAAAATTAATTTAAGTTAATGAGAAACAAACATCAATATTTTAGTCTTCTAATGAGATATTTGAACGTTTTTTACACATTGGAATGATTCTTCAATATATTATTTTTGTTTAAAAAAAAAAAAATCATTAAAGTTCTATTTATTTCAGAAGTTTTCCAACCTGAAAGGAAAATGGTTAAAATAGTTTAATAAAAGCCCCAAATTGATGACACAAATTATTTATTAAATGCCTATTATTTTTTTAAACCCCTTCCTGTAAACAACTACAAACACGATCTGATCACAGCCTGAACATCACTCAGTTTTAATAAAACAAATGACACAGAAATAAAGATTTGCCAAAACTTTGCCACAATTGCAGCACCTTTGTGCGGTGCTACGTTTTATACAGCCAACCGTTATCTTAACCTGCTTGTTTCTTTCAGGGTCACTGGTGCCCACATCCAGCCGTCTCAGTATGAGGGGCAGGATAGATCCTGGACAGGTCGCAAGTCCATCACAGGAACACATGGAAGCAAACAACCATTCACTCTCTCACTTACACCTAGGGACAATTTAGAGTTACCATTTAATCTAACATTCATGTATTTGGTGTGTGGGAGGAAACCTGAGTACCCAAAAAAAACCCATGCCTGCACGGAGAGAACATGCAAACTCGGTCCCCAACCGGGATTCACTTTTTTTACAAAACATTTTGAAACATTTTGATGAATAGAAAAAAACTGAGGTGTTCAGGACTCATTTTTCTTGTCATCTCTCTTCTGTTTGCACAGTAATGACTGATCCAATAACAAAGTCTCACCATCCACCAGCAGGACGCCATGCTGCGAGCCCAGAGCCACCTGGAGCACCGGCTGCTGGAGGAGCAGCCTCTCAGGGGTGACGCTGCACGAGTAACCCTTCCAGGTGTGGAGGAGGCCCCGCCCTCCAGCATCGTTTTCTTCAGAGCTGAGAGAAATTTAGCAGATTTAGAAAAAAAACTAATCTGGCAAATTAAAAATCTTTGCAGCAAGTAAAATCAGCCAAAGTCTAGAGTTAGAACTAATAGTCAAGACCACTTCTTCAAGGTTAAATATAAAGGAACTAGAGAAAAGCCATTTCCTGTGAAAGTGCAGTGTTCAGTAGGTGCTGAAAGAGAAATTTGTTGCTGAAAGCAGCAGAACACCATCCAAAAGCTAACAGCAGCAAAACACTAGAAGAAAAGCAACTAAATTCCAGCTAAAAAAACAAACATGAACAAACAGCAGCAAAATGCTGTTAAAATGCAACAAGACAAAAGATAAAAAGCACAATTTTGATGGAAAATGCAGCAACACCATAAAAGGAACAAA
Source organism: Cynodonichthys magdalenae (assembly GCA_031762555.1). Lineage (NCBI taxonomy): Eukaryota > Metazoa > Chordata > Actinopteri > Cyprinodontiformes > Rivulidae > Cynodonichthys > Cynodonichthys magdalenae. Next base: position 11,563,936 of record JARVJO010000186.1, on the reverse strand, counting down.
AACCCTAAAAACGAATAGCAGCCAAATATTAGTTAAAACGCTAACTCCCAAAAATTCTAGCTAAAAGCCATAAAAAATGCTAGCTAAAGCTAAAAGTAGCAAAACACTAGAAAAATGCAGCAAAATTAATAGCAAAATGATGCAATGCTAAAAATATATAAATAAAAAGCAGAATAATAGCATAGAAAAATAAACAAACACTAGTCTACTAGGGGTGGCTGTGGCAGAGTGGTCTGGGGAGTTGTCCTGGAACCGGAAGGTCGCCGGTTCAATTCCCCGTTCCAGCTGTCTCAGTTGTGTGTCCTTGGGCAAGACACTTCACCCCTGATGCCTCTGATGTGTCCCATCAGT